>JAWZSL010000047.1:0-600000 GCA_034769285.1 Lutjanus argentimaculatus | reverse complement strand
GACCTAGATGACAGCTAAGCAGCAGAAAACTGATGGATGGATTAAGCAATCAAAAATGATTCATTTAACTTAGGTTTTTGCTAAAATTGACACTTGCCAACTGTAATTATTAGATGAGCTTCCTCGCTGCATTTTATAGTAATAGAAGCAGTGTTTGCTACAGGTCTGATGGTGCAAAACAACATAACATCTCCCAACAGCCCACAATCATGTAAAAAAAAAAAATATAATGTTACAGCCTTCGTCAGGCAAGAAAAAATATCCAGTAGTTTTTTAAATTAAATTTTGGACTTTTTAACACCCTTTCAGACCTTTCAACGTGCAGATTCCCTGATAATTTTCCATGGCAGCTGGGAAAACTCATTCTGCAGATGAGGACTAGTGGAGACATTCTGGTATTCTCTATTGTCTATTTAGTCTTTATTTAATCCATATTTAAGGTATTCAATCACTGATTTCCAGACCAAACAGAATCTGTTTTTTTTTTTTTTGTTTTTTTTTTTAGCTTTCAGCAGTGATCCACAGAGACAATCTGCAGAATGATTTTGCAAGTAAAATATAATACACATTTAAGATAAAAATTGTTTGAGAAAACATAAGCACACAATACATTAAGACAACTTCAGCCGAGTAGGGCTGAAACAAATATTTAGTAGAACCTAGATTCTCAAACTGTGGTACGTGTACCATTAATGGTACATGAGCTGCCTCTGGTGGTACCTGGAGGAATGTAAGAAATACTTTTTGAAATACTGGAAATAATTCTGTCAAAATAATACATTTTTTCCCCCTGTGTTTTTGTTAAAATATGAGCCTGTTGTGTTGTCACAATCATTAAGTGTGTGTTTATAAGTTATGATAAACGAAGCACAAGACCTAGTAAGAAGCGCAAGTGAAGTGTCCACACCATCGCTAGCTTACAGCTCAAAACAGTACGGCGGTACTTGGAGAGCTTAATAATTTAATCAGCTGGTATGACCGTGTAAAAAGTTTGAGAAACATTGTTGTAGAATATTTAGAATCTTTAAATCTGAGATTTTTTTCTCCATCACCAACTTTTCAAAACAATGTGAACATTTGTTGAAAAAGTCAGGCAAGGTTTAATGTGGAACAGAGAGCAAAACCATTAACCATTAATCATTCTGATTCTGATCTGAGTTTTACGAGCAGCATCTCCATACTATTCTGCAGAAGCCTGTGGAAATGTCTTTGGAATTCCACAGATTCCGTGTGGGCCTGCTAATTTCTGAAAATTTTACTTACAAAATTGTCACTGGGGCTCAGATCGTCAGGTGAAGCAGAGACACAAAGCTGTGTATCATCTGCAGAGCACATACAAACTAGTTTTCTGGTGGAGGTAGCTGTCAGGGTTCTCACCTTGGTGAAGAGCCTCCACCACTGCCAGTGTCTCAGTTTCAAGTAAGCAGCACAGTTCCTCTGGAGAACCTTTAGGGCGCTCAGCTGCTGCTGCTTCTTGGCAAAGGCCCTAAAGGAAGGAAAAAATGGAAAAATAACAGGCCAAAAGTCAATGTATATGTGTATTAAAATCAATGTATGTATGTATAATGTGTGTAACAGTGGTTTTGAAGATCAAAGCTGGCCTGTGTTTAGTGTACAGATGAGCTGTGAAGGCACCAAATTTAAACTTGCAATAATATATTTTTTGGCCACTTGAGAGCAGCAGAAACAGGTTGTGAATGCAAAATTGACATACTATCACCTTTTATGTTGATATGAACTTGTTACACATGTAGCAGTTAAAAATTATCATTATCATTCATATGGGGCTGTGCATCTGGCCTCCTCATTTAGCTCTGTTCTTTCACACTGTCACATTGTTTTCACATTTTCATTTATACAGTTTTATTTTGAAACTATCTATCGTAGCCTCTTTAAGTAAGGAACTCAGTCTTTACCCTCATCGTGCTGCTTTATACTCTGATATTGTGGTTTTTTTTTTCTTAAATGGGAACTACCAGGACGGGCATCAAGTATACATGTGTGACTTGATGCATTTACAGATGCTTCATGTCTCAGACCACCACTGCGAGTGGTTTGAGTAACTGGATCCTTGTTCCTAAATGCATCTTTGGTATCCAGACACAGATATATGTTCATACCCAGAAATAGTCAGAATGAAAACACAGAGACTAGACACTCACTTGCGTGCCAAATATCCACGGCACACAGACTGGAAGTAGATGATGATGTCAGTGATCTTCAGGTCTCTCTCCTCTTCCAGGTGAGCCAGAACACCAGTTCTGAAGAAGATTTTACTCTGACCGATACGGAACAGGTTGGGGTCCAGCTCCAGGGCTTGGATCTATAAAAGGAACATGAAGAGTTGTTAAGATTGTACAATCAAGCAAGTATTTGTGCTACAAGGGTTTCCACCAAAGGAACTGTCCCAAGGTACCAAGAACCTTTGGAGGGACCCGGGAACTTAAACCTGCATTTTGATCGGGAGAACCAAGGACTGTATTTAGTTCCTGTAAGATAGTTCCAGGTGTAAAAGTTGCTACCACAGACATTTATACGTACACGGCATGTTGACCGCTTCGGATTGTTACTGAGTTACGTCAACATTGTTGCCATTTTTTCATTAGGTCACAACTGATCTGTGAATACACGCATGTAAACGGGGGAGCTGCGATTTTCTGGATAAAAAGAACTATGTTTATTTCTCAACTGGTCTCAATGAGTGGTGTTATATTCAGTATTTTTAATATATAGTATGTAAGTTAGAAAAAAAAAACTTTTTTCTCACTCCATGTAGGTCATAAACCTTTAAAATATAACATCACTCACTGAGATCAGCTGAGAAATAAACATTATTTTTATCCTGAAAACAGCTCCCCCAGTTACATGTATTCATTAACAGGTCGATCCCAACCTGACGAAAATGGCAGCAATGTTGATGCACAGTTCAAAGGCCAATGCAGCATCTACATACGTATGTCTATGGTCCCTACACCAGGAGGTAACACTTTCTAATGGTTCAGGAAGTTTAGGGGCAGAGTTTGCAGCCATGACTGAGGCTGACTGATCAAACACAGATACTGCAGCTGATTCAATTTTGAGTGGCACTTCACTCATTAAACAAGGAAGTGTTGTAGTATCCATGTTAGGACAAAGGGTCAACGTTCCTTGTTGTTTATTTTTCGTTACAACCAAGTCGATTTCACTAGAGAGTGAATTTTTTCCCCATTCTGTACGTCTTCTTTTCCTTTATTCCTTACATCAAACTCAGACTCGCGAAAAAAAAATCATTTTAAACGCTGCTGTCATTTTTCAATTTGCTAATATTCAGTCTAAATGCTAACATAAAAAGCCAAAAGGGACATTTAGTTCCTGGTTTAGTTCCTGAGTCCCTCTAGTTCTGTAGTTCTTGGAAGTTTTTCATGGAACCAGGCTAATAGTCATGTCTTCAAATTCAGCAGCTCAGCAGAAGACACAGTACGTTATCGTTTCCAGTAACAGTAACAGTTTAAAAGTGATATTCAGCAAGAAAAAGCACTACCATTCTCTCACAGGCTTGTTTCCCATCCATGAATCCTTTGGGGATGGCGTTGGGTGTCAGGATCTCATATCTGAGAACAAAAAAAAAAAAAGAACATAAATATAAACTGGAAATTAAGCTTAACTTATTCTCTGTGTAAAATCATGAGTCCAAAAAGCTTCTTTTTTGTGGTTTGTCACCTCTGTCTGAACTCCTGGAAGACGATGCGGTTGGGGAAGCCCTGTCTGCAGATGCGAATCCCCTCCAGGACTCCATTACACCTCAGCTGGTCCAGAACCAGGTGAGGCTCCAGTTTACCAGCCTGAAGGAAAAGACAAATACACCATCAAGAACAGAAACAAAGATTTAAACTTCTAGATTTCTATCTTCTATCAGTTTCTGCTCTACAAAGAAAATCTGAATGTGACAATGTCCCTGCAAGCGTGGAGTACAAGGCAGCTCTTCTCTGATTTTTTTTTGGTCTACAGTTCAATATTCCTTGACAACAAGGCAAATAACTATTGCTGCAATGAACAATATAGACTGAGACCAGAATAGAGCCGTATAATTAATTGCAATATCAAAATATATAATCAAAATCGCAATATGGCCAAGTGCAATATCCAAATCACAGAACCAATGATATATTTTTTTCTTCAGTAAAAATTAAAATTGAAATGCAAAAATGATCATTTTACTATATCATGCAGCCCTAGACAAGAATCTACAAATCAAACATAATACAGTAACAGTAGATAAAACATGCTACCAGGTAATCGATCTCACTATGATGAGTTCACGTATTTACTCTTTTTTCGTGGTTGGGGATGATGCAGCGGACAAAGTTGGGGTTGGTGTTCCTCAGTGTGGCCATGAGCTTGGTGAGCGACTCTTTGTAGAGCTGTCCCACTGTACGGAACATGCCCTTTTTGGTTTTGTAGGTGGCACCGAAGGCCGTCTCGTTCATCCCTGCCACCTGGTCCAGGCCCACGATACGGTCAACTGGTGGGGAAACAGGAAGAACTGGTTAGAGCAGGCAGACTTTGAGGGGAGCAGAGATGCACTGTAGCAGCAGTAGCAACAATGTGGCAGATGGATGAAGACATTACACACTACTGTCAACAACAACATGTTCCAACAGAGTAGCATTTAAAGACTAGAACTACCACTAGCTTCTGCAGATGGAGATGGAGAGTCTAGGGGTCTGTGCATACAGGGCTCTATATGTTGTGGTACCTTGAAGAGAAGTACAATCTATATATGATCTATTAACAAAGTTGAATTGAAAAACTTGAAATATTCCTCTCTGGTCGTAGTGGATGACAGATGATGTTTGATGGCAGCTACATGGAAGCTACTCAACATTTTTCATTTTTTTAAGGTTATTTTTGGGGCTTTTTATTTGATCGGACAGCTTTAGACAGACAGGAAATGAGGGGGTGAAGACATGCAGTAAAGGGCCACAGACTGGAATCAAACCCACGACTGCTGCTGAACATTCTTAACCTCTTCATGAGGAGTGTTTGCTCTACCAACTGAGCTACCAGGGGACCTAAGATTTTACAGTTTATGACACAAAACCTGAATCAACATATTGTCAGGAAAATCATCTCCAACAAAATCTGGCAACATTTAAGGGACGCTGCACTAATTTTACAGAAGATCAGTTGACTAGTCATAGTAAGTCCCACTCAGACTGTGTCTAGATCTGCAACAGTTAATACCATTAACAAGTCAATCATCAGAAAATGTATTTTGATAATCACATAATCAGCTAAATGGGGGAGAAATTTACTGAACAAATTGGTGGTTCCAGCTTCTCAAATGTGAGAATTTGCTGCTTTCCTTGTCTTACTTTATAATTGGTTAGATATCTCTGGGTTTAGACTGTTGGACAAAATAAAATATTTAAAGATGTCACCTTGGGAACTGTGATGGGCATTTTTATAGTTTTAAGATGTTCTGTTGACCAAAAGCTTAACTAAGTGACATCACTTGAATCGTTTCAGCTTGGGTTTAGAAATAAAAAATAAAAACAGAAAATTGTTCCGAGTTTGAAAGACAGTGGCAGCAGGATTATGGGAAATGTAAGATCAAATATGTTTTGGAGTTGGACCTAAAGTCAGGATATACCTGCCCATGCTGCATCAACTCTTTAATTTCTCTCTTGCAAGTCCTCCAAAAGTTTTAAAGTGCAATACTAAATTGCTCAAGTGCCCCTCTAAAGGTCATATTTTTGTCATTGTCATCCCATAAAAAGACCAAAATCACCAACAGATTAGTTCATATCTAAACAGTTTTTCTCTTCCCTATCCTCTCAGTGGCTCTTTGCCCAAAGCCCATTTGTTCAAATTTAAGATGCAAATCTCCAAAAAAATAGCTGACAATTGCATAGTTTCATTTAGAAAAAGGATTTTTAAACAAGAATCTATAAAAAAAAAAATCCTAATAAATGGTTTCTAGCTTATTAACATTTCTGAAACAGGAACAAACTAATTTTTGGGACAATTTGTAGCCACTGATTTGGTGCTATAGTGAGTATTCAGGAGGCAGCAGCAGGACAGTGTGTGTGGGACTGACTCAAAATAAACCACAGTGCTCATGTTCATCGTAAAAACACATCACACGTCAGCTAGTGTAACAGTGTGGCTTATGGATTTGTTTCTACACAACAATGGGGCTTAATGGCACAAAAGAATAAGACAAGTCAGACTTTGGATACACAGACAATTATTGCTGTGTGATCAAGTCATTCATGGGAATTCCTGACAATAAGAAAATTATAGAATATCACCAGATTTATCCATCAAACAGAACATTTTTAATAATCTGGCAGCAATGCTTAGAAAAAGCTTAACAAAATGACACAGCATGTGAGTTATGACTTAACACTACATTAAATATACATTATGTCACTTATTAACATCCAACCAACTAAATTAAAGTTACAAGTATTTGCTGAGCCACAGACAGCTGGAGTTTCAACATTAAAATTGAGGTGATCTATGGTCTACCGTCTGGACCCTCTACACTGACGTCTGAGCTCAGAGCCAAACCAAACACCAACATCTGGTTTCAATTCCCTGCTACTGTGATCCAATCTAGGAAGAAGGAAGGCGGGAAATTAATATCATTAAATTATCTTCAGTCCAGCTTCACATCCTCAGTTCACTGGTGGATGTATCACATCAGAGAGGAGGGACAAAAACAGAAAGAAGCTATGAAGACATCCAGACAGCTGCACTAGATCTAAAACATTTGCTTCAGGGCCATTGACCATACAAAGATCACATGACCCACATCAGCCCACAAAAACACTGAAACATAATGAAGCATACTATTTTGACTAGAGGAAGCAGTCGACTAGATTCTACTTTAACTTGTATTAGGAATTAAGCACTACTGCTTTTGGCTGAGACAAGGGAGCCATGCAGCCTGGAAGCAAATGGGAGCCACTGTAGCTATGACAGACACGGCACCGGCTGAAGCATGAAACATACAGCCAGATCTGGGCAAAAATATACCAGGATACTTTCAAGATGTTAACCTGCTTGGAAAACACTCATATTTAGCCTTGAGCAGCCCATTTTCACAACCAAAACTGTTAATTTTCCAGCTCTTATTATTTTGGCCCAGGTCTGCTACAGCACGACCCAGTCATTCACCTGCCGGCTCATCCAGACTAGTGACATTGTCATAGAATGAAGCTCTTTGAATGGTCTGAATCTCTACAACACAGAGAGAGAGACAGGGAGGGGAGGGTGGAGTTAATTCTTAGAAATCACAAATGTGTAGGCCTGGCTCAACAAGGCACACAGCTGTTGTTAGTAGGCTTGAGTGAGAGGCACAGACGTGCTTCTTGTCTGAATAAGCAAACAGGTGCATACAGAATGAATCTTAAAGGATGTGTTTCTAAAAATGATTCTTTCTAGTATCTAATACTGTTTAAAGTGTTTAGAGATGATGTACACAGCAGCTTACCATCTTTCCAAAGTTCAGCCACAAACTTGTCAGTTGACTGATGCAGAAGTGTGGCCACATTGTCATTCAGGGGGTCCATGTTCTTCATTAGCCACTCATCTGCCTTATAGTCCACCTGGAACAATGAAGTGGTACAACTCAGCAATGTGGACCAAATTAACATCACAGCTGTAGTCTGACTGATACTAGGCTTGGATGGTATCAAGGTATACCAGGGTATTTAAAAATCCCACAGGTATGATTTCCAATACCGTCGTCATAAATAAAGTTATCTGAAATAATCAATCAAACATTCATCACATTGTTGTTGTTACTATTATTATCATTATTTTATTATCATTATTGTAACATCTAGTATTAGTATTATTATTTACATACAGCTTACATATTTATATGTACTACTTTTCCCTACACATACTGTAGTTTTACTATTGATGTTCTGCTACTACTGTTCTCTCTGTCTCTGTTCTTTTCTCTCTCTCTTCCACCCCTCCCACCTCCCCTCTTTCTTCCCCTTTTCCTCTTTCCCTCTCAACCCGACCGGTGCCGTCAGATCACCGCCCACCATGAGTCATGGATCTGTCCGAGGTTTCTGCCTGTTAAAAGGAAGTTTTTCCTCGCCGCTGTCGCCAAAGTGCTTGCTTATGGGGGAGTTGTTTCAACTGTCGGATGTAAACAAAATTATTGAGTGTGGTCTAGACCTACTCTATTTGTAAAGTGTCTTGAGACAACTTTGTTGTGAATTGGCGCTATATAAATAAAATTTGATTTGATTTGATTTGATTTGAAACACAGAAGTTCCAACTGTTTTTATTTCTGATGGAAAATAAAAATATTAAATGAAATGAATTTATTCCTAATAAATTACTAATGCTTAATTTATTAATAGGGAACTGAGCCAACAGAGGAATTATTTGGAGGTAGAAAAGAAATAACTGGCTGATGATCCCTGCTCTATAGCTGAGGTCGCTTTGCTAATTACTTAAATACAACTAGATATGGAATCATGAAAATATTTCCACATATAATTTTATTTTGACATGACTTCTTCCAACTATAAAAGTTTATTAGCCACATGATAAATCTGTAAATCATTTTTATGTTAAGCTAAATGATGTGTTGGCATCCATGGCAACAAGTGTCATTGGGTCCTTTAACAAGAATCTAAGGAGTGAAGTCCTTATTTCCTATGTACTCATTATTCTGTGGGCCCTAAGTGAACTCAGCAAGACTTGTCTAAGAAGGCTAATTGCATATAAGACACATAGAATTGTAAGCTAGAGAATGTCACATGTTAGACAGATTTCCATCACCAGCTTTTAATGACTTCTATTTTTCCCCCACGCAAATATCATCATACAGTATAATGCTGTGGAGAAATGTCAGGAAAGTATGAAGGTATTAAAAAAATAGACACTGCCCAAGCCTAACGGATACTGGATTCTTGAGGCAGATACAATGGTGATATTTGAGATTCTCAACAATTCGATAAAAATATACCAGCCAATATCTCTTTTATTTACATTAACACATAACATGAACAAAGATTTTTGATAAAGACCCTTCATATTTCTGTTTTTTAACATGACAAGAGTCTTAAAGTTACTACAAGGAACTTTCATATTTTGCTGAATTTGGGCGCCCCGGTGGACCAAAGCATTAGCATTTCCACTGTCATAACCACAAAATATAACGTCAAAAATAATATGATCTGAATAAAGATCTCTTCCTGCTTATTTTTAATTAGCGAACTTACTACTCACTGTAACTTTGCCTGGAAAAATATAAACACAGCTTGTTTCATTTGGTTTCAAGGAGACTCTGACCCGGTGGCAGACATTAAGGACAACAGCTGATCTTCTCATGGATGAAATGTTAATGCATCAGAGAACAGACAAGTTTATTTTTCAACAGGTCACATATTCTTTAAAAAATAAAAAAAATAGAATATCAGCTGATATTGGTATATTGGTAAAAGCCTTCAAAATCCAGTATTGGTTGACCTCTGACTGTCAGTCTCTGGGGATGCTATACTGTATATTTGAGATGTAGTTTGGATATATTTTATACTTAAGTTGCTGAGACAAATTATTTCAATACACCTGAACAATGAATTAGTGGGATGTACTCGAGGTCATTTAAGAGAAGACGAGGAAACCTGGGGAGGAAGTATTAGCATGATGGTTCAACTTGTATCAGCCTTAACAGCTCTATCAAAATGATCACCTGTGTGGAACTACAAGTTGTCTTAATACATATTTGAACATGTGACACATCATGTTGGTGATCTACTTCAACCACTGACTTCAGATACAGGCCACACTTCACTGCACTGACTCAGACAGCACACATGAGGTCATATTTTTTTGGGGGCATACCAATGCTGACAACATTAATGGCATTTGGCTTTACGGAGCTGCAGATTTTTCTCCACAGCAGACGTTCTTGGAGTTGGAACCTCTGAGTGTTTGACTGATTGTGGTGTAAAACGACACAGTCCACATAATGGTAAGCAGATGTGCGACTCAGCAGGTCTCTCTGCAGGACAAATGCTGAGTTCTATTGCATAACACCACTGACAACGTCCAAATCCACTCTCATACAGTGTCCTATAAATCAAACCAGGACTCAGTACTTCCCTGAAATCCCACCGCAGAAGAACTTTGCGTCATTGTTTAATCTGAGCCACAGCAACTTTTCACTTGCTGCTTAGATTTTGCAGCAGAAGGAAATCAGGAGGGAAAGAGGTGTTTTGGAAAGTATGAATGCAGACAGGAACCACAAAACTGGTCCAATACAGAGCAAAGTACAATGAGTAGTGAGGGAGTTATATATATTTCACACAGTATATATTTCTGAGTAATATGGAGGTAAAACAGAACACTGATTCCAGTATGTGCCAGACTTCCAGGAAGTGATTGGGTTCATCTGCCTTCCATGTTTATGGTAAACTAAAGCAACTGAGTCACAACCATAGACTGTATATAGAAGTGGACGGAGCTTCCGGCTCTGAAAAATGAAGCCAATGCGGAAGTGCAGTAACGCTGTATTCTCACCGAAATCCAGCAGGGGGCGCGCGAGCTGGTTGCAAAAAGAAGCCCGGTTCCATTGACACCCGTTCTAAAATGCCGAACTTTACAGCTGAAATAAACATATTTATAGCCCGTGTCAAAAAACGATTTTGGTCTCTATCGCTAATATCCCCCACCATGTTCACTGAACCAGACTTGAATTTTCATATAAGTCATTCGTTGATTTTCTATTAAGGTTAAAGTTCTGTATAATTAGGGGCGTGGTTTCGTGATTGACAGGCGTAGTGCCCTATGGTAGTGCCACTCACTCGCTCCCTTAGACTATACCGTCTATGCTCGCCCTCCACCACCCCACCCCGCTCCCCCGCTTGTTAATTTTGGATCTCGGTTGTCCGTTTCACGGAGCCAAGTTGACGTGCAGTGATGGCCTCGCCCGACCTCGCCTATGCCTCGCCCACACAGTCTATGGTCCCGCGTATGGTCCCGCCCTGCTCCACCGTCTCAACCAATCATATTCACATCCGGTTTCAAAACTGTCAAAATGGCGCTGGCCAAATCTGAAACTCGAGGCTTCAAAACGGGTGTTCAGAAACCAATGGGTGACGTCACGAAGGCTCCGTCCACTTCTATATACAGTCTATGGTCACAACAGCTATGGCTATCAATATGATTACATTTTTCCTATGTGTCTGTCTTGGTGAGTGCTTTTTTGAAAACACTAACCCAGTGATACTCAACTTGCGGCCCATGGGTAAGACCTGGCCACCAAAAGGGTTCCAGGTGGCCCTCCAACCATTTTCTTAATCACAATGAAAGTAAATAGAGTCACTGTTTTTCACTGGAAGGGGGTGCAGATATGACAGTGTTGTATGATGGAATAAATTAGGCTGTTAATAACAGAGAAGGTTCATTTTTGTGTCGGACGGACTTTCAGGCTGTGCAAAGTGCAGTAGGATCAGACTGGGAGCTCTACAGCGGAAGACAACTGTTAGCTGATCCTGATCCCATCAATGTGTATTTCAGGCTAAAGGAACTTTAATATATTGTTCACTCTTCCCTGACAGGAGTGGCAGTTTAAGTTTCTGGTTTATTTTTATGAGTCATTCTAAGATTTCAGTGACGTGGAAGTGGAAGACATTAGCTATGTTTAATGTTGTATAACCTCTTTTAAATGATACTAAAGCATTTACAGATAATACACAGTAGCAGTTAAATGAATTAAAATATCTGATTTATCTGTCAAACCTTACACAAAGTTAATTTAGTCAATCCTCTAGACTTCAGCAGATTTCCAGAATGTTGCTACAGTTCACTGAGAACCCTCACTTAAATGAGAATTTTCCTACCCAAACAGACAGCTCTTGACAGTTACAAATGGTTTCCAACTGAAAGAAACCACAATTTCCTGATTAATTCAATACCAAATATGTGGAATTTGTAGTTTTCTAGACCAAGTTTGATTCAACAGGTTTCTAAAAACACCAGACAAAACAACAAGAAGCATTAAAACTGCTTTAAGCAGAAATTAAATGCATCACAGTCTCCCTAAAAGAGGATAAAGTAACTTCAGGTTGATTTTAAAACAAATATGATCCACAACATTTCTCTGTTTCCTCTCTGGGTCAACATTCAGAGTCTGACAGCAACAGATTCTTCACTGGGTAACATTGGGCTTTCGAATTAAAAAAATGTACCAAACTTTACCCCACATAGCTGTGGTTTAAGAACAAACACCAGTAACGTGGCAGTAAGTAGTGTTTTTGGCAACTTATATCAGAAAAATCACTGAATTTACATGTGGAAACTCCAGTCAGTTGTCCATACTGACTCTACATCACACTTCCCCTGAGACAACAGCATCTGTCAGGCAGTGAGCCTGGAGGTCATAGACTGTGATAAATATTTCCTGTCCCGGTTACTGATGACAACTTGACATATCTAGAGCACAAAGCTCAGGGATTTTTTTCATATTTTAATACACTGGGGAAAAGGGATAAGTTGAAAAAGACAGCACCTTTTAATGTTTATTCATTTTATCTGATAAATAATGCCATTATTAAAGTTTGTTAATTAACTCCTGTCATTTTGCAAAATTGTCCCCCTGACAAAGCACGCTGAGTGTCCCTGCTCTAACCTATGCCCTAAAACTAAGCTTTATCCTTCAGTAAACTGTAATTTCCAAGGAAAGACCCAATTTATTTTTTCTTTTGAAAACCAGCTTGAAAAGAAACACACACCAACAGAGTATTTTCAGTGGAGCGGAGACAGAAACCTGCTGAGGCTGATGTTCAAAGAGATAAAAACGAGCGTACCCTGCCGGCGTAGTGGATGATGCAGAAGTCGGCCTTATCTTTGAGCTGGCGGGGCTTCTGGAACTTGGTGTGTGTGCCCTGCTCCTGGATCAGCTTGTCTACAAAGGTCTTGTCCGTGGCCTTGGGGAACCAGCACTCTTCATCCAGCAGAGCCAGCACTCCTGGAGGGTTGGCCTGAAGCAAAGGAAGGAACTACAGACTTCAGAGAGCGTGAACCGTACATGTGGTATTATTATTTAGCTGATGAACAGTTTCCCAGCACGACTACGAAACTCAAGAATAAATGGGAAAATAAGTAGGCATGTTTTTTAAGTTTCTGTAGCTTCTCATTCACACTGACCGGCCTCTCAATGAGATCGATGCAGGGCTGCAGGTCGAGGCCGAAGTCGATGAAGCTCCACTCGATGCCCTCCCTCTGGTACTCCTCCTGCTCCAGGATGAACATGGTGTGGTTGAAGAGCTGTTGCAGCTTCTCATTGGTATAGTTGATACACAGCTGCTCGAATGAGTTCAGCTGTAGCAGGAAAGAAACACAGAGAAGAAAATTACTTTCAGTGGAAATCTGCGTAGATGACAAGAATTCAAAACCTCAAATGCAGAGAGGTTACAACAAAAACAGACATCATCAAACCAAAAGCATTCATCTAGCCACAACAGGACAAAAAGTCTTCCTTAAAAATTAAAAATGTAAAAGATTTCAATCCAAACCTGGAAAATCTCAAAACCAGCAATGTCCAGGATGCCAATGAAGGAGGCCCCCTGTCGTTTGGTTCTGTCCAGAGCTTTGTTAATGCGATGGACCAGCCAGCGGAACAGACGCTCATACGTGGCTTTAGCCAGGGCCTCGACAGCAAAGTCAGCCTGGAGGGAAAGACAGAAGAGAGGAAGAAAAGACATAGTGAGACAATACAAGGAGATAAAGGTGCAGTATAAAGCATTCAGCCTCACAAGATGTCAGCAAACAAAGAGATCTGCAACAATTAACTGATTATGAAATTAACCACCAACCATTTTCATTATCAATTAATCGGTCTTGAGTAATTTTTTAAGAAAAACTCTCTAATTTCAGCTTCTTAGATATTGTCTGGTTTTCTTTACTCTTCTGTGACAATAAACTGAATATTTTTGGGTTGTGGGCAAAATAAGACATTTGAGGACATCATCTTGGCCTTTGGGAAACAGTGACTGGCTTTTTTTTTTGCCATTTTCAACATTTCATAGGCAAACAACTTATAATCAATTAATCGAGAAAATAATCATTAGTTGCAGTCCTACAAACAATTATTTGCTATGTAAAGATACAGTGGAGTAATGGTGTCCTGAGCAGAGACTGAAGCCACAGTCAACCCACGTGTTTTTATCTCTGTTTATCCAGGACAGCCACACGTGCATGTTAGTATCTATCTGTCCTGAACTCAAGATTTTCTGCATACAGTGGTGCGTTCTTTATACCATGACAGTTTTCCTAAAAAAGGTTTAAGAAAATCACAATATATCACCTTGCATACAATATAAAAATATATAGCAATACATTCAATTGTAACCCCTGTATCATGATAAATATCACATCACTAGATTCATGCCAATACGTAATACAGCTCTACTGCGTATGTTGGTGACCTGGTGAAACTTTCTCATATCACAGCTAAAATGTGTTTCTGAAAACATTTCAGATGAGAAATAGACAACGCAGCAACAGAATCTTGACCCAGACTTAATCAGTATGTTAGTTTGACTCAGCTTTCTAGCAGGTCACAAAATGGCAGGCCAACTGGTTACAATCTCAATCCTATTAGAGCTTAACGGTACACTCAAACAGACATTCTTAACCAGTGGCAATATGACAGTGCGTCTCCAATACTGTTTCCACTGCATGAGTTATTTTCACGCAATCTCGCAAATCCAGCTGCCTCACAAGGTGATGTGATTTGGGCAGCAGGGCTGCTTAGCACATACCCACATGATGAGAGAGAAACAGTTGGTGGCAGTAATGCACCTCTAACAGAGGAAGAGTGTGACAAAAAAACACAGTTACAATTGCAGTACAATTGCAGAGCAAGAGTCATTCCAACCAGCCTGGTATTTGCTTTAGAGCCATGTTTGTTTTGTTGTGAGATGCTGTTGGACTGTTGGGAACTCTAGTGGCAGAGGCAGAGAGAACAGGCAGCTGGGGGTTTGAGTCAGTATGATCCAGACATGCTTCCAGATCATTGAGAGGAAATCTGCTCAACACTGGACAAATGGACTCTGGATTTTGGCAGGACTGTATACAGTTAATGTTCCACATGTTTTCTGAGTCAGACTTGGATTATTATCTAAAACAGCTGAGACAAAAGCTGTATCCATTATGATCAGAGTTCTGCACTTTAAATGGCAATGAATGATTCATCAACAGGAGATGTACTTTGGAACCATTTCACAGAAGGTAAATCTAACCTTTGTTTGTGCCAAGAACTATAAAAAAACAGATTTTCAGTTTTTTTTAAGCTTGGTGATAGGATGTTTCCTACCTAAATGCACCATGGGAGTCATAGTTTACTCCTCTCCTCATACCTTTTCACTGTTTTATCAAAACACCAGATATTTTTTAATGCAGCTGCTATCTTCTCTACCCATCATTCAAGTGGGAGGTACCCAGTCAGCTAACTCTGCCTGTGGAGAAAATGCAACAGACTTGAACTGCTGAAACCCTGGATGCCAGAAATAGCTCCTTCAATTATGCAACTCTATTACTCCATAATGAAGTTTACTTGCAGTGAAAAAGACCTACTTCAGCTGCATTACTATACGACAGATCATCATTAGTGTTACTGAGGATCTGAACGAGAAAAAAAAAAAGACAATGTACATTGTGTTACACAGCTCACTGACCTGCTCTTTAGTCTGTGCTTTCTGGACGTAGTCTCTTCCCACTTTGATCCTCGGGGACAGGATGGCTCTGGTAAACTCCATTACATTCATACCCAGCAGATGACACAGCTTCTGAGCGGCTGAGAAACAGATGGAACAAGAACAGAATATGAAAGAAAAAACGCTTTATTTAATGAGAATAGAAGGAGGCCACAGTCGGAGATTTCAAATAGTATATTTGACTTTTAACTTGAATTGTCTTGTCAAAAGGACAATTAAAACATGAAGGAGAAATTATTCTCAAGAGTGATTAGACTGAGGAGAATCTATCCCTGTATTTATTTAATAGTAATGACTGTCTGCAAATTAAATTGGATGATTTAATCAATATTACAAACTAAAAGCCAAAGAAACTGAACTCAATTAAAAGGGTAGCTCAACAATGCTGTTTGCCTGTCAATCAATCAAACTTTAATTATATAGCACTTAAAAAAACAGAATGCAGTACAGAGTGTTTCACACAATAAAACACCCTCCTCAGTACCTCACACCCACAGAAAGAGAGGAAAGACCAGAGACACGGTAAAAAATAGAAACAGAAAAATAAATTAAAATCAATCAATAAATAAGTGAAAACTCCAAACAGTGGATAAAAAGTAAATGAAAAGTTAAGAACACAAAATAATAAAGATAATAAAACACTGAAAAAAAAACTAGTAACACAAAGACCCGAAAGGTAGAGTATTAAAAGGAAAATGATCTAGACAATAGATGATAAATAAATAAGTTCATAATAATAGATAGATAAAATAAAAGAAGAGGAACTAGGAAAACAGATTATGATGTATCAATAAACAATTAAATAGATGAAGTTCAATTAAAAACCAAACTAATAAGGTAGGTCTTGAGTTTTCTCTTTTAAATATCAACACTTCAGGCTGCTCCACAGACGTGGACTGTAGTAATGAAAGGAAGCCTCACCGTGGGTTTTTGTTCTAACTTTGGAGATTATTAAAACGCTACTACCAGAGGACCTGGGGGTTCTAGAGGGTTAACAGGATAAAAGCAAATTTGATAAATAGGGAGGACTAAGACCGTTAAGAACTTAATAAACCAATAAAAAGATCTTAAAATTTATTCTGAAGCACACAGGCAGCCAATGCAGTGCCTTTAAAATTCATGATTAATATTATATAAGACGTTTCTTATGAAATGTAATGGGCAAAATGTCATATTTTACATGGCTGGAGTTGTGGAAAAGTAGAAAAAGCAGGATCCGGTCTACATCAGCTCAGTCTAAAAAAAACAACAACATCTGCTCCAGTCCTGAGTTCTGCTCGTCGCATTTGGGAATATCTGGCCGAGCTGCATCACCAGCATTAGACTCTTTCTCCCTGTCTCTGTGCTTTAAGTGCCAAATATGCAGTGCCACATGTGGAGGAACTGGAAGGCCGTGCCCCATTTCCTTCAGGAGTAAATCCTCATAATGATGTGGCTTAATGGCAGATTGACAAGACTCTGGGAGAGAAAAGACATAAATCGTCAGCTCCTCTGTTGTGTGGACGAGGTGAGCGAGGCAGGAAGAGGAGAGGACAGGAGTTGAAGTATATATGAGAAGAGGAAAAGGAGGGGGAGAACATGTTGACCTGTGAGCTCCGAGCTACAGGGTTATGAAGCAGATGTAAAAGGACTGCAGTGTGTGTGCATGTGTGCGTGTGTGTGTGTGTGCGTGTGTGTGTGTGTGTGTGCGTGTGTGGTGTGTGTGTGCGCGTGTGTTAGTGTTGACAGGAATTTTTAATTTAGATTTAGTCTTAGTCGCTTACTGAAAATTTTAGTAAGTTTTAGTCACATTTTAGTCTTTGTTTTGTTTTAGTCGAGATTTAGTCAGTGGAACTGGAGTCTGTTTTGGTCACTTTAAATTGTTCACTTTATTCAAAATTGTTTATTCTTCATCCTTAAAGTTCTTTCACAAATTGGATGGTGTGAATCAGCAAAAATTACCATCCCATCAACTAATGTAGCTGATATTCACCTCGACAGACGCTGTGTGAGGTGTCTTTTGTGTTTTTTCTGCACATCTTTAATCCACAAGGTGCTCCGCCTTAATTGAGAACAATATATCAGTCTGACTTTCTGTTTGGACACAAGAGAAAAGTGTCCACAGACAAAATTTTTCTTGTCAATATTTTGATTATTTTTTTTCACGTTGTTAGTCATGAAAGAAAAAGACGTCAACAAATACTTATGATCAAAATTTTCACAAAAAAGTTAACACTGGTGTGTGTGTGTGTGTGTGTGTGTGTGTGTGTAGAGAGAGTGTGTGTGTTACCTACCAGTATTATCAGGCATAGATGCTTGGTCGGTGTTCCTCTCCTTCTTAAAGATGATGTTACCAAACTGAAGCACTGAGGACACCACCTTCAACATGGCTGCACATGTAAGAATTCATAGAAGACAATATTATTCTAGTAAGACATCCTCTGTCATCACATGAATGTGTTTAAGCAGTGAAGCTGAAAACAAACAGGTTGGCTTCCTGGTCAGGAAGGGATTAAAAAGGCCTTGATTACATCTAAATTTCATTGAAGATTATTCATAAATTAAAAACAATTAGTACTTTAGAAATGTAGAAAACTCAGACAAATAAAAAAATCCCAGGTTATTTGTTCTGCTATCTCTTGGCATGTGTAAAATATGTGGGGGTTGGTATTGAAAACCAGCATTAAACAGGTACTTTTTCCTGATTAGTCAGAAACAAAATATCAATAAGGTCCTGGCCAAAGATACTCCCATCACTATTTATGTTCTGTTACAGCTGACAGGGCAAAAAAATTCACACTGTGGGCCCACAGCTACAAGTAATAACTCAGGAAACTATGTTGCACATTTGCATTCGCTATAAACACTTTGATACCTGCATCAGATGGCTGTTTTCCAGCCTGTCTATGTATACTGTATCTGCCCCAATCAAATAAACCATACATAAATAAATATTTCACTTATTATTTCTGAAAAAAAATAAAATAAAATAAATAATAGTAATAATAAAATAACTGTTAAATCTTTTCAGATTTTTTTCATGTCATGCCTAATGTTATTATCAATAACAACCGGTATGGATAAGCAATAAAATCCTAATGATACCCATCCCTAAAAATGTGTCAAAATCATTATATAATCATTATAAAATCCCTTTGTGCTGTTCTTGTAAAATCAGGGCTCAACAATAAGGATTGCCTGCTTGCCTGGGGCAATTAAAATATCATGATGGGCAACTCACTTACCCAGGCAGGCAAGTGGTAAAAAAAAATTAAACTATTTTGATAACTGATTAATGGTTAAAGTAATTTTTCATGCAAATGTAAGACAATGGTGCTTTTCTGAGCTGATTGTCATATTATTCTGAATATCTTTGGGTTTTGGACTGACAGAACAAGATATTTAAAGACATCACCTTGGACTTCAAAAGACCTTTTTTGGTATTGTAGTATTTTAATATTACTTTCGTCTCTGTCATTATTTGATAGCCACAAATAAATAAAATAATTTTTAACAGTGCAGGAAAATACTGACTCCATGCAAGTAGATTTTTGACCCACTTGCCTGACCAGGCAAGTGAAAAAAACATTAACGTTGAACCTTGACAATGTTAAAATATGTCTGAAGACTCATCCTGCACTCACTTTATATTATTATGTGAAACTCATACATAAATTCATCCAATCCAGTCTGATTTAAGGCATTCACTAATCTGTCCATCATATAAAACCATCCTTGACTGTTGAATGGTGGGATATAGTAGCTAGCAGAGGAAAATAATAGGAAGGGGTGTGTGTTTAGATATGTTGGCAAAATCTTTGTTTACATTTCCAGAAGAGGATGGTTGGGGTAAAATATATTAACTTCTCTCTCGTCCCGTGTGTGTGTGTGTGTGTGTGAACACTGACAGTCCTCTACAGCTTCATATGTTCTGCATTTATGAGGTAATGTTCAATTTTGAATGATTTGATCGAATCCCTCTCGAAATGACAGTCTACATCCTCTGTTCACTCAGGAATGCATTACAGTACAGAAGCCAAAGATGCTCTAACTGTCTTTTCACTGTGACTTCAACCTGGAACCAAACAATTTCTAAAACCATAAAATCAGAGGGGCCTTGATAAATAATCTGTACAACAGGCCATCTTACCAGACAGAGCTTACAAAAATAAAACAAGTGAAAGCAGCCTCCTTAACAAACATACCCAAGATCTCCTCATGGGCGAAGCTCATGATGTGCATGGCCTCCATGGTCTCCTGGAAGTTGTCTTTGTCCTGCTGGCCAGGGATCGGGATGTTACCGTTGGACAGGAAACGGTAGTTGTTGAATCCTTCCAAAAGCAGGTCGGCTGTGGAAAGAAAAATGGAATAACATTTAGAAATATTTTCTCATCTTAAAAAACTTAAGAACTCACGGACCAAGGACTGGGTTTTAGCTATAGCTACAGTTAGACACAGCAATAACTATGTATATGACCTATGTATCACTATAACTGATTTTGTCAGGGTAGAATCATAATTACTCAAATTACTGTAATTGAGTCATTTTTTGGGAACCTGTTATTATCCTTGTCATTGATCCATCTGTACTGTTTTGGTGTGAGTTGCAGAGTTTTGGAGAAATCGGCTGTAAAGATCTCTGCCTTCTTCTAATATAATGGAGATAAAAGGCACTCAAGCTTTGGTTTGTGGTGCCCAAAGCACCAAAAAATACATTTGAAAAACTCAACAGCAGTGATTCTTTCCAGAAACCACAACCGGATAATCTAAAGTTTCATGTTAGAACTACTTTCTTTCTTCTCAGTAGAAACTGCTGGAACTACTTTCTTTTGACTTGAAAAAATGTGAAACTGCTCACAGCAAAGTCTGTGGATTATCTTGAGTAACTGGGTCATGATTTTTGGTTTTGAATTTTTTAAATGTATTTTTTGGTGCTTTGGGCTCCACAAGCTGAGTGCCGTTTAGTTCCATTATATTGGAGAGAAGGCAGACATCTCTACAGCTGATATCTCTAAAACTCTTTTGTCTATTCTGCTCTCCTTCAGAAACTGAAAAAGGTTCACACCCAGGCCCCCATCCCACATTTTTTAACCAATCATTAACAATAATTGAGAAAGCAACTGATTAACAATAAGGACACAAGTTGAATTTTAGTGAAATAGAGGTCACAACAACAGCCTCAGTAAACTATTTTTCCTACAGAAATCATATCATATAGCATAAGTTATCTTTTACATAGTTAAAGGCCTGAATCAGCTACAGTCTAGAGGGGAAAGAGAAGAGAGAGAATACAAAGTAACTAGAAGGTACAAAACCTCAGTCTACTTACATCTGAGGTGCTCTCCAGCTCCAGCCAGCAGCTGGTAGAAAACATGGAAGGTGCGCTCATCTTTGGCTTGACGAATAGCTCTGGATTTCTCCAGCAAGTCTGACACAGAATGGTCAAAGAATAAATCTATCTGGTGGGTCAGTCTCATGCTGAATCAAAACTTCAAATATCTGTTTTTGTATACATGAGACATGAAGTGTACAGGTCAGGTCAGTACTCTGCTTCAACACTGGCAACCAATTTCTGTAGTATTCTACTAAAATGTCCTATTGTTTTGGGGAGTTTCCACTAAACCCTTCCGGCAAGCCTCTTTGTAAATATCTCGGCTACAAGGCCTGATAAGCAGAATGCTAATCAATTTTAGTGAATGGTTTTAAAACAGGATACAGGTTTCAATATTGGCTCCAACAATGTATCCAGTGACATCAAAGTTGATCCGGATGAATTTCCCCTGCAGAGATCAACAGAAGATAAATGTTCAGAATGTGCACAAGACAAGACACACAGAAATCAATCTGCAACATAATGAGTCTCCTGGAACGCACAGCGAGGAGCATCTGATAAATTTATTGTATTTAATGTACTGAGAGTCAGCATGAAGCATCCATAAACATTAACACTGACACAGATCAGCTACAGTACACAGCTGATTTTAATCCCCCATTCTTGAGAATTGGGACAAATCATGTCCTACCTTGGTCTGGTCTTGGTTTGTTTAAACAAACAAACTAAATTTGCTCTGCATCAGATAACATCCTCATCCCAGTCAAGAATTCACAACTTCAAACAATTTAGTGTGTTTAGGCTTCAAAACCTAAAACTAACAAACAATACCCACTGGTAACGTGCGTGTCAAAATGTGATATTATTATCATCTTTGTTTTAAAATCTTTTTTTTTATGAAAATGTTGGCTCTTTACAGTTGTGTTCCAGATTGGGCATAAAAAAGGTTAGCTATACCCTAAGGACCCCTGTCTTACTTCCTGGTTTAAAAAAGGCAGGAATACTGCTCAAGCACTGGTAGACTTTTTCTTTTTAGACAAATTCATGAAATAATATTGCTATCAGATGTGTCTCAATCATAACATGTCAACACCATAGCCCTTCTAAGATTTGTGGTTTAAAATGTGTATTTTGATTAGCAGTAAAGGGATAGTTCACCCAGAAATGGAAAATTGTCTACTCACCCTCATGCTGGTTTAGTTTTTTAGTCCACAAAACACTGCTGGAGGTTCATAGGAAAACAGTGTTGCAGAATCTCCCAAACAATGGAAGTGAATGGTGACCAGTTTTCAAAAGTAAAAAAACATCAGAATAAAAACATGAAATGCCTCCATACTGCTCGTCTGGTGTAATGCAATTCTCATAAAGCCACAAAAGACGCCATTTACACCATGTTTTTAGCTGAAATGTCAACTGTAGCCTCCCAGGTAGCATGTAAACATGGCGTTGATGTATCGCGGGACTTCGCATATCTCGCGATATTTTCACACGTGCATCCATTAAGAGACATACGAAGTCTCGCCATGACTGTCAATCATGATGAAATGGTGTCTTTTGCGGTTAAATTTTAATGTCGCAGCTTGCGGACACTTGGATTACACCACACGAGCAGGACGGAGACATTTTGTGTTTGTTTTGTGTTCTTTTTTTTACATTTTATCCGTGGTCACCATTCACTGCCATTAGCTGCAACCCTGTTTTCTGCTGAAACTCTAGAATTGTTTTGTGAACTGAAGATCTTCACCCATCTTCACATCAGCATAGAGGTGAGTACATATTGAGTGGACTATCATTCTGGGGTGGAATATCGCTTTAATAAAAAAACGTAATCACTACAAGGTTGGCCCGTTACAAGGTTTAACAGCCAAGAATTTGATCTTTTAAGATGTATTTCCCAGCATAAGTGAAGAGTAAAAATCAAAATTCCACTTAAAATACAGTTTTGTCCCGATTGTGAAGAATGAGAGCAGTCCAAAGCATTCATTCATTCATTTAAATCATTGTCCGTAACGCTTATCCTTGAAGGTTTGCGGGGGCTGGAGCCTATCCCAGCTGACACTGGGCAAGAGGCAGGGTACACGCTGACACGAGGAGAACATGCAAACCACAAACTCCCCAGCGCCCCAGCTGGCTGGGGGATTCAAACTCAGGACCTTCTTGCTGTGAGGAAAGAAGGTCCTGAGCTAACCACTGCGCCACTGTGCCGTCCCAGCCCAAAGGAATATTTATAAAATCTGTTAAATAACTTTAACATAACAAAAATGATGTTCGGTATCTTTACGACAGCGTCACTTTCATACATGGAGCTCACATCAGCACCAGTACATTTTACTGTTACGTATCTTCTGGTCTGAGCTATAGATCACATGATGACATGATCACATTGCCATTGGTGAAAAATGGAAACTATTTTTACAGTCACAACTAGCCAGGACTCATTTTAAGCAGCAACAGAGTAATTAGTATTCTAGAAGAAAATTCCCTGTGGTGAATTAATTTGACTGATTAATTCACCACAGTAATTCTTAAGCCGAGACTTTACTCATGTCCCTCTTGTCCTACGTCAACACTGTCTGTCTGCTGAGTGGAGTTGCCTCCAGTCTAAAAGGATCCAGCACATCAAAGGCATCATTAATGAGTAGCAGGCACCTTTTACTTACAGGAAAAGTAGGATAATTAAATTACTTCCTGTCAGTTTTACCTCCGCTTGTTCTCAAAACAAAAGAACTTTCTAGAAGACACAAAAACGTCACCTAAATCTGATTCATGTTCCAAATTAAGATCAGACAAGGTGGTGCTGTGACGGGAGGAGGCTGTGGAGTAGACGCACATTAAGAATGCAAAGCATCAATTTTTTGTACTTACAAAACGTGATGAGTTGTCATTTTTCACCGTCTTAGCGTTCCCAAAAGACTCGAGGATGGGGTTAGCTTGTAAAAGCTGCCGTTCCAATTCACCCTGAAAAAACAGAGACATTGCAGCAGTTCTTTGTCACCACATGAAAGTCGAAATACAACAAACAAGCATGCAAATAATTGTGAGCCACCGATTTTCACTGACAACTGATAAAACAAACATAAGCATGCAGACAAAGACAGCAGACATCTGAAGACTTGTGAAGTGTTTTATACAGAAAGATCTTACAAATATTAACTCTGTGCAGGTAAACTGAACAAAGGCAGAGAGAAGATGGTGATGACAGTCAGACTTCTAAAAAACTACATGATTTTACCAAAACCTTAAAAAAAAAAAAAAAAAAAAAAAAAAAAAAAAACTCAGCAAGAAGAAGTATTAATATTTGACAATGGACGATTTCCACGTAGATTTGGCAAATTCTTACTGGTCTACTGTTTTTTGCATCTCTAATAACATTTCCACAGCTAAGTCACAGATGTTAAACGTAATCTGACTGAATTAAATTTTGAGAACAAAATTTTGAAAAGATTTCAGTCAGTTAAAAATTGATCTGATCAGTGCTTAGTTAGTCATTTGTAGAGAGGCCTGAGGGGAGGGGATGGGATTGCATTTGCTTGGACGCTTTCAAAATCTAGCTTACTCTTGATGGTTTTCTCCAACATTAACAACCCAGGCTTTACTAATCTAAAGTTATTTATCGAGCACAAAGGTCCAACATTTTCTGTTTCCACTTTACAAAAGCTGTTATTTTGCTGCTTTTCTCTGTTTTATGACATTGTAAATGAAAAACTTTGGGTTTAGAACAAAACCATTGATTTGATTACTTAGCCTGGTGCTTTATCTTGACATTTTATAGACTAACCAATTAAGCAAATAATCTGGTCACATTTAAGAAACCAAAATGCTGAAAGCATTAGTTCTTGGCAGTGGACTTGAGGCTTTCTCAAGCACATAAACTATAAACTAATCCTGTAAAGATGGTGACCATAAAACCTTCCACAACCTGACTGAATCCATCTGCAGAAGTTTTATTTTTTGAAGTTTAAATTGAAAGACACAGAGTCCTGTTCTGACTGAGGACTAATGACAAGTCAGCCTCCTTGATGGTGATTTGAGAGAAGATTTCTGGGAAAAATCTGGGCCTTTTAGTTGCCAGACAGCCTCTCTATCATGTCAAGAAGAATGTGTCCACAACACACAACAGAAACACTCTGGATTTTTTGTCAGCCTGGACACTTTAAGAGGCTGGATAAATAAATAAGTGACTTATGCAGATGTTTGGACAGGTGGCCTGCTCTGCTTCCATCAAAGCCACATTGTGGGCTTTGTCACAACCAGAGAATTCAAAATGTCTGAGAGAAAAACAATCTTTTCTGCGATGTTACTTTCCTTCTTGTGGCTCAGTGGAATATTTTCCCATTACGTCAAAAATAGCTGAAGGTTTGAGGAGGACATTTTCCACCAAAAGAAACTCTGCGGGATGAGGAATCAGCAGCGCACTCAGGATGTGAGACTTGTAATGTGATCTTTGGCTGGAGAGCATGATGGGCTGCTTTTAATTGAGTTTTTGAGCAGCTGGAATGAAGCGGGGCTGAGCTGGATAAACCTGGTGCTCCTCCAGCTATCAGAGCAGAGGCAAAGCTCACAGAGGAGTCAAACCAAAAAGCCTTTGTTTCTGTATAAACACTGGCCTGTGGTCCAACTTGGTAGTTAAAATTGCTCATTGGCAACCTCCACCCATCTGTGTGGTCTGCTGTATGCACATAAAAACAAAGAGCAGATTACAAACACCAGCAGGGGGCCAATTTAGCAGCATTAGAAGCTGACCCACATTCCCGTTTTAAAGTGAGCATGTCAGACATCAGACAGAGCTGCTCCTCCACTTGAGATGGCCAATAGTTGTGAAGGTGTGATAAACTTTGAACAAACTGAGACACCTCAAAGCATATCAGTCACTAAGAACACATCTGGTCATTCTAAAGCTATAAAAAAGACTCTTCATCATCTCCTTCAAACTGATCATTTATTTTTTAACACTTCTCTGCCTTGAGAGGAAACCTTTCCAGGTCATAGCTACAAGTACGTCTCTTATCACAGTGCAGGCTGTTTGGCCGGTTGTGAGGCAGCACTTTAGGACGGATTGAGTGGAGTCAAAGAGGATCAGTCAAAACTGTTCTGCTAAATCTTACGAGGCCAGTAGTCGTGCATGTGTATTCACTGCTCAACATCTGCTCCAGAGGTCACAAGGCCAGACAAATATTACAAGTGGCTCTTTTCAGCAGCAAGAAAAAGGAGAATGCTGCTTTGGAACTGGCTCACAGTATTTAAATCTGGACAGCAAAGAACCAATGTGGAGAACTCATCTGGGCCAGCAGAGCTTTGAGGCCACAGAGGTTCTGCATCGGCCGCCAGGTCTACATCAAGTGATTAAGATGAGCTGAAAACCACTGAACCACTTTAATCAGACTTTGCATAAATGTCTGCGTAAATTTAAGTAGATAGCTCCTTACATACTGCCCATGCAGGAAATATAAATAGACACAACATCCAGCCAATGGGAGGATTATTGTTGAGTAAAAACAGCTCAACAAAAGAAATGCCCACTTGCCCAAGGCAAGTAAAATGCCATGTTGGGCAAGTAAATCTATGGACCTTTTCCACCAGCACTTTTGGCCTCACTGAGCCAAACTGTACCTTGCTGAATTTCATTTCCATTATCATTTTCAGAGCGTCAAGCTGTGCCGATCTGCCCGAGATGGACCTACTTTGGAGTGGGGCTAAAGCGAGTCCAACCCCCCTCCAAGTGGGCTGCAGTGACATCTCGCCTTCTAACAGAATCTTTATGTTTTGAAGTTTAGTTTCTCTCCTGTGTCGTTGTTTGTACTTTCAGGTATCTGCATTATTTTACCGTTTCATATTCGCTTTCAGCTTGTCGGAGTCGTGTTAAGTTACTGCTGACAAAACCCCCAAATGAAAACATTTCCTGTTTGTGCCGCTTCATAATAAAAGCATTTAAATAACAAAACAACAACTTTTATTACGAAGAATTAAAGGAAACAGTGTGTTTATCCCAGAGACGAATATGAACGGTTTATACACATATTTACTGCCGCTCGACTCGAGCCTCCTCAACCTCGTCTTCAGGTAAAAGACACACCTTCAAGCAGGTAGCCCTGTTGTAATGGAAATGCAAACCCCTGCCATGCTGGGCTGATGGGCTGAGTCAAACCATGTCGAGCCAGGCCAGCTGTATATGGACAATAGCCACTAGCAACTCACTTGCCCAACCAGTCAAGTGGTTAAAAAAAAGAATTACAATTACATATTTTGATAATTGGTAAATAGTTAAACTCATTTTTTATGCAAAAATGGACGAAAATGCTGTTTTCAGCCTCTCAAATATGGAGATTTCCTGCTTTTCCCAATTTATTGTCATAAGTAAGTGAATATCTTTGGGTTTTGAACTGGCATTTGAAGAAATCTCCTTGAACTTTGAGAAACTGGAATGGACATTTTTCACTATTTTTTGACATTTTATAGACTTTGCACTAGAACATGACAATTAACTTTAGTCTTTGTTGTTATTTGACAACCACTTATAAATGAAACAATTTGTACAGGGCAAGTAAAACATTAACTTTGGGCAGGTAGATTTCTGACCCACTTGCTCAACCAGGTAAGTGAAAAACCAAAATTTAAAAAAAAGTACTGAGGACTTCATCCAGAGTCTTATGGCTAGGTGCTTTAGGTGCTTTTCAAACTGTAAGATCTGCAACTCCCATAACTAACAGTATTTACAGGTGAAAAGTAGAAGGTTAAGCCAGCAGTTGTTGATTTCACCAGCTACAATGTCAACTGTTACGGGTAAATTTAGTGGGTTGTAAACTAATTCACATCAATTTTGTGAGTTGGCAAAACAACAAAAAGGAAATTCATGTTGCCTAGTTAATATGCTCTCTGGATGTCAGTGGGTGTATATTTGTGCTTAGCCAAATATGGTTTCATTGACGAAGAAACACCACTCTGTATCATATTTGAGATTTGTGAAAAATAAAGAAAAGGCTATGAGTCCTTTGCTGTTCTTCCTTTTTTACAGAAATGATCTGGGTGATCACCTCACATTCATTTCAGAGCTGTAGCTGCTAGCTTGGTAGTTGTTGAGTACAAATGACAGTTAGAGGAAAGGAGTGTCAGAATTTCCCAGTCAAGCGTGACATACTGTTTTCAGCTTGTCACATTAAAAGAACTGTGAGTTTTAGATTTCGGGGCTTGTCCTGTCAGTTTGTGAACATTAGTTTGAGCTGTCTCAGTATAGAGTGTCAATAGTATCAGAAAAACTTACCAACAGTTCGTTATTATTATAAATTGCCCAACTATGCAGTTGTTAACTACTATAACACCACTTTTGAATGACATGAATATACAAGAATATTTTACATAAATATTTTAATACCACTAATGTCATATCTTAATGCACGTAAAGTACATTCTTTTTTTTTAAACAAAATTTAGCTTAACGTACAAAGAAGTACAACAAACTGCTACATTATTTGATTCTGTTCATGTAAAAACACTATATGATGCTTGTACAATCATATCTCAAATAGTAGAGCCAAAATATTGTTAAAAATAATTGTCAATAGATATTTTCTGTTTTCTGTTTTCTGTTTTCTGTTTCTCCAAATCAGCAGAAAATAGACTTGTGGGATACATATGAGGGCTGAACGACGGGGAAAAAAAAACCCTGACATATTGCAATTATTTTGATAGATATTGTGATATGAGTCACAATTTTAATGGGAATGGTTTTTGTTTTTTTTCATTTCATTTTCACTGAAAAAATATAAAAATTATGATGCTGTGTTTTCTGTCAGTGTCTGTACCGAACAAGCATGTTCCCTTTCACATGGAGAATATGATTTGTTGGCTGATGCATCTCTGTAGCTCCACAATGCTTCATTTATGTCATAACACATTTTACCTTTATTAAAAAATTGAACCGCCTACGATTTGGATATTGCACTTGGTCATATTGCCATTTCAGTTTTGATTAATTGTTCAGCCCTGATACATACATCGCTCACAGTTCTTCCCAAATGACAAGCTGGAATGTTGATTTTTTTTTTTTTTTGAGGCCAACGGAAATCAAACTAGAAACCTTAGTGTTAACATGCCAGCAGGAATGTAATGTTAATAATTTGCTTCATAACACAGGGAAATACATAACATGACACATATCATGGTGGCCCATTAGTTCATTAAATGAAGTTTGGAGCAGTGACTGATTTCTATGAGAGCAGATGTCCTCAAATTATGAGTCAATGTTAACTGTCTGAAAGAAGAAGATTCTAATTAGTGAGGACAGGAAGTACAGATCATGCAATGCAAAAGTTAAACCCTAACTACAGCAGGTGGGTTAAAGTGGATGGGAAACATCTACTGCCCAATTCAGGCAATCTTAAAGAGTTAATGGTCAGTTATTTTTCAGAGTAAAGAGTAGGTGGCAGCAAAGTGGGTAAAGCACCCCGTTTATATTGTAAGTGAGGTGAGATAGGTGAAAAACTACATACTACTCACATAAAACAGGGGTCCACTCTGTAGGATATGGGGAGATTCAATTGTTATTATGGAAAATAATAAACTGCATTAATGTCATGGATACAGATGGATACAGCCTGCACTTCGAGCTAAACATTTTTAAAATGATGCATTAGCGTCGGACTCTTAAGCGCAACCTACAGCAGTCTATGGATGGAATTAGAAACAGGTGTTATTCTAATACCACAGCGGTCTATAGTCCTGGCCCTTAAAAACAAGATTCGTAACCATTTTGCAGAAAAATTTCATACAACAACCAAAACTCCACAGTGGCTACCACAACAAATAAAAACAACATGCATGTGACCATATTTCACAGTGTGAATCACAATAACAGCGAGCAAACTTACAGCACAGAACATCTGAACAAAGTAAAAGTCAGTCACATACTGTAAAATACAACGATCATGCCACTTTTAAAATTTACTTACAACTGCGTTTTGTGCCTGACAGAGAAAGAACACGAAAAAGCTAAATATGCTGTTCTCAGTACATTTTTACCAAATACAATAAATTAAGTCTCAACTGTTACTTCTGGTGCTGTTGAACTTGTATACACTATTTGATGAGCCCTTAGTAGACTCATGTAAAACAGATATTCTATGAGCCCATTTGAGAGAAAGTAAAATGTGAGTGTAGCATGCAACAACGTGGTGTAGAAGAAAGCATAAAGACTTGCCTGTAGTTTCACTGGTTTTGGTGATTCTGGCTGTTTGTGTTACAGATAAACAAATGCAAATTATTAGATTGTGTGCACACAAATCCTGTGCACAAAGCCATGTTACCTATTATGCATACTTTTACCTGCTTTATTGTGATCAGTGCATCTCAGTAACTTATGACTTTTTTCTTTATTAGAATCTCAAAGAGGCCCGCAAATATCGCACCTCAACCAAACTGCTCGTTAGTTATCTTCTAACCATTACTCTAATAACTGCATTATACAGTATAAGGTCAAAAGAAAAGCCTAGGGTTGGTTTCACAAAGATATTTTAGATATTTCAGACTAGTCTGTAGTGTTAGACTAGTCTTAATTTTGCTCATAGATTAGTCTTTTGCAAGTTAGACCATTTCACAAAAATAAAGACTGACTAAATGTAAGCCAAAGAAAATTAGACACCCAAGCTGATCCAGGTTTAAGACCCATGTTACCATGGTAACAATCAGTACCACCAACTGATCCATCACACCCAACAAGAAAGGAAAACATGGTTCATAATTTATGGTTTGCTAATATTGCCATGAAGAGAGCAATGATATCTTTGCATCTTGTATCATATATCGTATTTCTATTTATTTATTGAACATCTTTGATGCTCCTTGTGACTGTTTACTGTCACTGCAATTTTTATTCATATCAGATTTTTTTTTTTAATTTTTGCAATCTTTGCTAAACTTTCCAAGTAAAATGTCTTTGCAACTGTTGAGTTCCTCCAAAAGTCACATATTTTTTTCTGAGGCAACCAGAGCTGAGCGGTTCAATGCGGTCACTCAGTCAGCCATTAATTTTATTTTGAAAAGGTCTTAATTTACCCAGAATTCATCATGCCGTAGTCTTACTTAAGATAGTCAAGGACTAAACTGCTTTGTGCAACGGATGAATTTAGACGTCTAACTGAGGTCTGACTATCTGTTATGGCTAAGCCACGGTCAACATCTGTCTTTGTGAAACCAAGCCCAGGTCTTAATCATACAAGGATATGATAGAGCACAGTGGTAGAGTTCATTTTTCAAACAAATGTCAGTATTTCAACACATTTCTCTGGCCTCATTCAAGTTCAGGCACTACTAACTTAACATGAGAGATGAGAGAAGAATACTCACGGGAATGTTGTGGTCTTTTCTTCCTTTGTGGGAAGAGGCAACATGTGCCAGGTACTGAATGACCTTTTTTGTGTTTTCTGTCTTGCCAGCTCCTGACTCACCTCTGTGACACAAAAGAAAACGATGCACAAAAAAACAGACAGCGTGTGTGAAACATTCAACACAGTGACACCTTGGGCACTCTGTGATCTTAAAAACTGGATCAATAAAGCTAAAACACACTGTCCTCCTTTAGCTTTACAGATTTCCAGGTGATTGCGTGAGGACAGAACACTGGCCACGTCTGATTTTCTGCTACAGAGAAACACACAGATATAATCTTAAAGTGACAGTTCTCCCCAAAATCAAAAACACATACTACTTTCTTTCTGCAATAGAATCGATGGTAACTGCTTCCTTTTCTACTACAAAGAAAATAGCTCCTACTTGAAACTGCTCACAATAAGGTGTGTGGATTGTCTTGAGTAACTGGGTCATGGTTTTTGTAAAGAGACACTGGTTTTGATATTTTCAAATGTTTTTTTTTTTTTTTTGGTGCTTTGAGCACCACAAGTGCCATTTAGTCACATTAATTGGAGAGAAAGCAGACATCTCAATGATAACTCAAGAACTCTGCAGTTAACACCAAAACTATCAAGATGGATAAATAGCACTACATGCCAGGAGGAAAAAAAAATGTATTTTTGAATTTGGGGTCAACTGTCCCTTTAAGACTCAAACTAAAACACTGGTGTGTGTCTAATCATGTGTGTCTTTCTCTGCAATATTTTGGAGTGTCAGTCCAGTTTAGGCCTGTGGTTGCTGGCGTCTGGATGTGCAGCCTGCCTCTCACTGCTCTGTTATAAAGAGACCATGGCACAGAAAAACAGAAGAAATCTTCTCAAGTCCTCCGAGCCGTGCAAAAACTTTGGGGGGAGCGGTTTACATTTAGAGCATACTTGAGGTTTTACAGTAAGTGCAAATTTGCATACACCAAGTATGCACAAAATATTGTTTTGCTTGCAGACTGAGTGAGTGTGATGTGGCTGACAGTAAAGACAGGGGGAGCGGTGTGTAAGTGCTGTCAGTCTCATTGGTTACTGTGAACAGAGGCTAATCATGGAGGGATTATGTCAACGTCTCTGTTGTTGGCCTCGGATTGCTGGCTGTTAGATTCCTCTGCTCCTTCATTTCAGCCATATAAAAACAGAGTGCTGACTCAATCACATCTTCATCATGGCCTCAACATTTTGTTAGCGTGTCCATATTAAGTATTATACTGTTTCATTCTATTCCAGGGGTCTGCAAGCTGCAGCCCCAGAGCCACGTGCAGCCCTTTAGCCCCTCTCTAGTGGCTCCAAAAAAATGAATAATGATAGTGATTTTATTTTTTTTTTTACATTTTAATTTTCATTTATCATAGTTATCACAGGTCTACACTGTACAAAAAAGTTTAGAAAACTTAAGTACTGCTGCCGTATGTAAATTTACTTGATAGACTGTCTTGTAGGTAATGATATAGCAACATGTGAAAAAGAAATGTTCAAACTGCAGGAATTCATGTGCTCTGCAACGCTGTGTAACTTTGATTAGCATCCATTTAGGCTGCCAGTTAGAGTCACTCAGTGCACCATGGCTGATTTAACTGATAACATGCAGTTTGTTTGTCCTCAATAGATTGAGGAGTGAGTAGAATTTCAGTTGACCAAGATTTGCAAGTGAGATGTGAATTCAACTCTGGACTATGTGAAGACTTTTTATTTAAAATTTGAACCACAATTCAAAAATGTGAAAAAATGTGTCATGACAATCTGTATGATTGTTTAGGATTAGATTATATTGTATGAGTTCAAGTCTTCATTTGATCAAAATTGATATTTTTTAAGAAGTAAGAAGAAATATGTTTTAGGATTGATGTTTGTGTTTTATTAAAGTTGACTGATTATCTGTGTGTAATCAAAGTTATTTAGATCCCCTGCGTGTATACATAAGGGTCAAAATAACATGAACACCTCACCATTCAGTCTGCATGAATAAGAACGGCTGCTGCATGGCTCATGTCTTGATACTCTCTCTGGCATTTTCTCCTGTCAACTCTAGACACTTGTCACTGAAAAGATGCCTGAGGCCTGCGCAGCAGAAATGTCAGGCATTTCACAGACCCACATTTCTCACTTTTTTCTCAAGTACTGACAGTCTGGACAGTGTCACGAAGATACACAATTTAAAATAACCGTCAAGGCCCCTGAGGCAGCTGGTTTACTTGCACTGCCCGTGAACTTGTGTAATTACCAGTAAAATGCATTATTGTCACTTTCATTTAATTCAGACACAAAGAGAAAAAGCCACAGGGAAATAGAGTGCTCCACATGATGTTATTTCTGAGAAGATAAAACAGAAAGGCGACATGCAATATAAGACACAAAAGCATGTGTGGGGCCTGGGTACCGGGAATTGTTTTAGAAACTAATTTTAATATGCTGCAGTTTCAAGAAAGCACAAAAAAGTGTTTATATAAAAGAATCTAAAATAAAATTCATGCAGTAGTGGACTGAGCCTGTATACTCACGTGCAAAGAATGGATTGATCCTCTCGATCTGTGGGAGACAAGAAAGGGGGGAAAGGGGGAGAAAAAAAAGTCAACCTCAGCAGTCTGTCAATGATTCAGTCTCTTCTGTGCTCTCACAAGGTTTTCATCACCAAAGCATTGTGCCAAACGTAAAGTCTTATCAGTTGAATGTGGAATTGAAGGTCAAAGTCAAGCTCAGTGTGTGTGCATGTGAGCAGCCATCAAATGTCTCAAATATCATGTTTTTCACAGCCTGGAACTCGTTTTTATCAGAATGGCAAAATGATTTTTGTCAGGGTGGATTTTTCAGTCAGCTCAGGCTTCACAGCATTTCACCGCAGGTACTTCCTGGAATGTAATGTCAGAAGAGCAGAGGAGCAGCGCTGTGAAGTCAGATCACTGCACAGGAGAGATAAGGCAACTGTAATGTCAGCTCTGTCTCGGTAAATACAGGATGCTGACGTGGAGTAGAATTTTGAGACTTTTATTAGGGCCAGTAATCCCTGAATTTATTCAATCAAGTACAGATGACTTTATTAATTAAAAAAATCAGCAAGCCATATTCTGCTGCTAGGAGTCCCTCACATCAGAACAATGACAAAAGACAGTTTGATGACATTGTGAAGTAGTGTGGGATCATGGGGATTGCTGTTCTTTAGTGTTCAACAGCCACCATTGCTGATGAAAATCTATTTGACATAACTGAGGCAGAAAGTATGTTCATGGACAAGGCAATGTATTGAAGTTTTAGTTACATTTAGAGCTGCAACAAATAACTGGTTATTAATCATTACTAAATACTAATCAGTTTGAGTGATTAAAAAAAAAAAAAAAAAAACCAAAATTCTCTGATTTCAGCTTCTTAAATGTGAATATTTTCTGATTTCTTTACTCTTCTCTGACAGTAGACTGAATATTTTCTGAATCTCTTAAGACATTTGAGGACGTCATCTTAAGCTCTGGGAAACACTGATCAGCATTTTTCATCATTTTCTGACATTTTTATGCAAATAACTACTGCTCGATTAATCAAGAATATAATTAATCAACTATGAAAATAATCATTAGTTGCAGCCCTAGTTAAATTACATTTAAGTCTTGTTCACCGACTTCTTTCTTCACTCTCTCTGACGCACTGTTACCTTGAATAAATAAAAGATTTCTCTGTATTTGACCATTGTTGGAAACATTTGGGATAGCGTAATACAGAATATATAATATAGGTCTGGACTTTTTGATATTTTAATGTGTAAATCATAGGCCTGTAGCTTTAACTCAGATTTGCAGCATACAGTAGAAAACATATGATCCACCTCAACTTGTACACAGCTTTACTGATGTAAAAATAAACACTAACAGACATTATCCACTATCAGCAAATATAGATGCAGTTAATTTTATATGATAAGGTGAATAGTAGGCAAATTATTGTGAAAGTGTTTCAATATTATTTTATCTAACCTTTATTTTAACCAGGCAATTGTTTTCAAAAGTGTCCTGGCCAAGACAGGCGGCAACATTAACTACCTGAAGTTACAGTACAGACAAATACTGGATAGGCTGATATAGATATTAATATTACATGCAAGTAACAAGTTATGACTGTGTGACACGTGTGAGTCCAGTAACAATTTCCAGGTAGAAGCATGCCGTCTTCACTTAGAGACTATTTTAACAGAGGTGGACCAAGCACAGATAAGAGAACTTCACAGTGAAGTTGACCTTTGACTTTTTGGACATAAAATGTCATCACTTTATCATTTTATCCTTTTACACATTTTGTGAAATTTTAGTGTATGAAATCTTGAGTTATGGCCAAAAATGTGTTTTGTGAGGCCACAGTGACCTTCGACCACCAAAATCTAATCAGTTCCTCCTCGAGTCCAAGTGAACATTTGTGCCAAATTTGAAAAAAATTCCAAAAAGGTTTCTTGAGGTATTACGTTCACAAGAATGGGCCAGGAGGACGACTCAAAAACATAATGCCTCCAGCCATAAAAATAACGTTTTCAGGGTTTTTCAAAAATTCTGAATCACAGAGGTCCTTCAGCATACAGCCATGAATGTGCACAAAAAATATTAAGCTGCTCCAGCAGTAAGCTAACTGCTGTTAACTGCAGACAGTAGCTTGATTGATCATGCACACACACACGACAGATTATGCCTGACAGAGATAATAATTACAGTCATAGCAGTCCGCATACGGCCTAGCACTTGAACTAATAGTACAAGAATGTGAGCTATTATGCTGACGGATCTCTAAAAATGTCAGCTGGATTAATTAAATGAAATGTGCACAAGTTTGACTGAATAAAGCGTCAGCCACTTACAGCATGATGACACAAATAATGATCCAATTCTTTTGTTGTCTAAAAATGTTAATGTGTGCTGTGCTGAGTGCAATTAGCCCTGCGGTCATGTGGCTATAAAATATGACATCTAATGCGTGCCCATTAAGAGTCTTGTGAGCTTGGAGTGAGACAGATCAGAGTCATCTAGAGGCCCTACAGGGGTAAATGGTGATGATGTCATGGGAAAAGAGTACTTTGTCTTCCAGTCAATGCCCCCCACAGGGATAGGACCTCCTGTCCAGTCACATGGCTGACTGAGCAGCAACAAGTCCAAAGATTAGATAAAAGTCATCAGACTCCACTAGAGCACATAAACATTTTAAACTGTCTGAATAAAGGTCCAGTGTGTAAGATTTAGCAGGATCTATTAGCAGAGTGTGGCAGAAATGGAACATAATAGTCGCAAGTATGTTTTCATTACTGTATAATCACCTTAAAATAAGAATCACTGTGTTTTTGTTACTTTAAAATGAGCCCTTTATATTAGGGGTGTCAACATCTACACGTGTACACGGGTACACGGATAACAAATCATAACCGTTTAGAAAAACCAATAACCGTGCACACGTCATTTTTTCCTCCTCCTCCTCGTTCATTTCTCACCAATATATATAGTATTTTTAGGGGTGATAATGTTGCCTGAAAGCTTCAGATAATAACATTAACTAACTATACACTTAAATGTTCCCACTAGTGCAGTTATCCGCATACATAATAGATGCATGGGGCGCAATGTTACGTTGATATAAAAAAAAAAACCGCAGCCACAGCCAGTGTTGCATCACTTCAAGTTGACTCGGGGACGCGATTGCGGCGAACAACAAGCGGAGCACTGTATGGCAGTTTTTCGAACAAACTGCCAGTGGAAATACTGTTGAGTGTAGGCTATGTCAGGCAAAGCTGGCTTACAACAGCAGCACGGGATCCATGCGAAACCACCTGCGATGGAAACACCCGAACAATTTGGAGGGAGAGACTGCTGCTACCGCTAGCGGTTCACAGGCTAGCATGAGGGATTTTACATACAACAAATCGAAGAAATATGACAAGGCACGGAGTGAACATATCAGCAACTTAATAGCTGAAATGGTGGCCCTCGACATGCAGCCTGTGCCAATGGTTGAGGACGACGGATTTTTTCAGCTGATGAAATATCTGGAGCCAGGCTATGAGATTCCCTGCAGAGCGACAGTTAGCTCTCCAACGTGTAACCGGGTACACGTCAGTTAGAAGTCCCGTTTACACGTGTAGAAAAAATTGTAAACGTTGACACCCCTACTTTATATTAGGGCTGCAACAAACAATTATTTTCATCACTGATGAATCTGTCCATTATTTTCTCAATTAATGTAAAATGTCAGAAAATTGTGAAAAATGTTGATCGCTGTTTTCAAAAGCCCAAGATGATGTCCTCAAATGTCTTGTTTTACCCAAAACACAAAGATATTCAGTTTACTGTCACGGAGGACTAAAGAAACCAGAGAAGATTTGAGAAGCTGAAATCAGAGAATTTGTACATTTCTATTTCAAAAAAAAAAAAAAAAAAAAAAAAGACTAACAATTAATTGACTATCAAAGTAGTTGGTGATTAATTTAATAATCAATTAATCGTTGCAGCTCTACTTCATATCTACAGAAGGCATGGGTCTTCTTCCATAAAGACCACCATGTTGAGCCTCCATGTTTCACACTAGGCACAAATGGGCAAACCAAACACTGGCTCTAGATCCGACCTTTCATGTTTACTTCAGGTACTAAGTTTTATCCCCAAAGTGCGAGCCTTCACCAACACAATGTTATAGTTCCACAAACATTCTGATTCCTTTGCACCTTTTCATTCAATATTCTATGAAAACATTGCTTCACCGGCTAGCTACCAATACATCAGGGCTAGGGATGATGATGATTAATCAGTCCTTCAGAATTTGGTCGATCAAGTAAAATTCAATCAATCTATCAAATACAGATCTGAATTATTTTTCTGACCATTTAATATGTCGGCCTTTACGTCCTCATGTAACTCTGTCAGAGAATACACCTGTGTTGCTGTGAAAATCAAGCTATGATTGAGAAGTAAAGAAACGCATTTGATATTGTTTGGTATAAGCAACGTTTTTAGTTTTTAAATGACAATTAATCGATTAATTGATTGTTAATTTTTCCAATGATGGGTTAAGGAAAGTGTTTGCAATTTGCAACCCTAGTCAGGGCTACTGAAGTTTGGGTTTACTAAGCCTACTAAAACTTCAAACTTCGTCCTTACAGAAAAACCAGAAACACAAAGGCAGACTATAAAAAAACTGAAATGGCAACAAAAATGTAATAGAGGAGGGATTGCAGGAGTTTAAGTGGATAGAATAGGACACATGTAAGGATGTAACGAACTGAAGTGCGTGCTTCCAGTTTCCACACATAGCTGAGAGATCTAGCTTGTTTTTCATCAGAAACACCACATCACAATTCATGGGAAAAGTGGACAATGTCACAGTTAGGGAGCGCTGTGTTTAGCTGCATTGAATTGCCTTTTTTCTGTCTTGGTTTTACATAAGTCTACATTTGGGCCACCAAAAATGTGCTTTGGTCACCAAATGAATAGGCTTGGTGGCCTGTGAGGCCAGTGCTTAAAAATATTAGCGTCTATCCCTGAAGGTGTCTGTAATCTACAAGCTCCCCACTAGATTCCACTAAATCCTACACACTGATCCTTTAAATATTTTAATTCAAATAAGAATTGAAATCCCAGTTTCACCCTAAAAATGTTCTAAATAAACATATCCTGAATAATGATGATGTCACCACAACATGAAACCAAATAATATGGATTTATCCCCAAATCCCAAATGCAGCTACATTATATTTGTGGGTTTGACAGTTTAAGATCAATTGTGCTTCTGCCTCGTTTCATTCTAGCTACGACAGACTCCTGTATCTCTTATTTGATGACTAAGAGCCTGTTCATCAAGGGGCTGGATCTCAGAGGCCATTAATACTGTAACTGTATTGCAGAGTCTACATGTTTGTTAATTGAAAGAGTTACCAGTGATTGGCAAGCTGGTGCATTAGTAGATTAACTTGGGAGAGGTAATCCATCAATAACTCAGTGTCTTGGTTGTAATAAATCAGGGAAATACACAAAGCTTTTCTGACTTAAAACACAGTCGTGTCTGAAAAAAAGCCTTGCTCTCAAGTTTGCCCTCAGCAAATGGTTGCAAGGCAACACCAGCTTGTAAATGAAGTGCCTTTAGATCTGAAGTGTTATAACCACAGGCAGAAAACGCAACAAACTGATAAAATAGAATTTCTTTGTTCTTTAATCAGTGAATACAACCCACTCTATGTCAGATAGGCCATCAAAACCTGCTGAAGTGATCTAATCGAGCAACATAAAAATAGGATTTGTTGCAAAGGAATAAAAACTGCTGGATGAGAAAAGGAAAAAGAAACTCAGTGTGGACAAGTTCCTCTGCCGTTCCAATAACAAGTGAACAGAATATACATGATTAAAATCACAGTAGTAGAGGTAGATGGAAGAGAGAGCTGATCATTTAACCAGGTGGAGCAGCAGAGGACACTCGTAGAATACTAATGGTCCAATTTTTGACTGAACTTGTTCAGTTTAGCATCGTTACTCTGATGGCTTCCTGATCTGGAAGGGAGGAAACTCATTTTGTATTCAAACTCTCAGATTATTTTAAAATATGTATTACAGGGTTTTCCTGATATTTCTGAGACAAAGGTGACAAAGCCTGGAGAACGTCACACGCACAGTGTACACTAGGACTGGGCGATTGGATTAATATATATCGTCCATCACCGATAGTCTGAATCCATCGCTGGTTGTTTCTTTTTTTGGCCGATATTTGTCATTTTATTTTGCTAATGATAGGCAAGGACAGTCCTGTATAACATATACAACCTCTGGACAAACTGAGCAGTACCCAAGATTAATCAAAAAATGAAATGTACTTTTCTCCAGTTTAGCTTTTTATGAAAGAATCAAGCCTCTGAAAATCTATAAATTACCACAATCCAGGAAAGAAAACTCTGGTTCTGGTTGAACTGCTCACAACTCATGTTGGCACTCAAGGCCATAACATGCGACGAGGGGTCACAAGTAAAGACTGCTTCATTTTGAAGGGTCACGAGCCAAAAATGTTAGAAAGCACTGCTCTAAGCCATGGTGTGAATATTTCAGCTCATTTTGTACATGCTGAGTCCCAGGCAGGAGCGTTCTGTCAGAGGTGAAGGTTTCCTGGACTGAAGTGCTGACTGTGGGCTAAAATGATGGAAGGTTATCTGACTGAGGACACAGCTGGATGGCTCATCAGGGACAACCTGGCTTTCCTGGCTTCAACCAGGAACTTCCTGCTGTTAAGTACCATAAGAGGGGGAACTGGCCTCACAAACATGCATGCAAACGCTCGCACACACTAAAGCTTCTCTGGTCCTTTACGATTTCTCAAGCCATGACGTCAGCTGCTGCAACATGCATGACAGCACACATGCAAACACAATCCCCCTTTTAGCCCCCACCTCTTTCTCATTTTTCTTTACATTCACATCCCTATCTGAATCAGACACAAACACGCCACTCAGAAAGCTGGTGTCGCCTTTATCAGACCAGCTGCAGACACAGTGGAAAGATATGATCCAGTCATTGTGAGACTGTTCACTTACACTCACACACCTTACACACCGGCACTGCTGCAACCTTAACAGCCTCTCCAGACTGTAGAGCGCTGATTACTAGTAGAAGACTGTGTGTCTGTGCAGAGAACTACTCAAACAGGGGCTGTTATTTTCAGAACATTACTTGATGGTCATAAGGACTGTTTTGTGGGTTTCGCATGATTGGTAATGCTCTTGCCAGCTTCACATGACTCCATTATGCTGGGCAGGCAGTGAGGATTTCCTCAGGATATATAATATTATTAGTTAAAGCAAAGGCTGAGAAGCCTGAATATCATCTTAAATATTAGATCAAGACATTTTTGAAGTCAAAAATATTGTCAGTTCTTAAAAATAACAAGATTGTATGAAGGTTGGAATGAAGCAGACGATCGCCAAAGGGTTAAAAGATATCATGGACATGCCACAGGCTACACAGATGTGGATAAAAGTAGCCCTCAGATAGAAAAGGCCTGCCTCGGTGGTCTTACAAACTGGTAACAGTGAAATATTTGTGGATGTCTTGAGGCTTTGACATAAACACAGCAGCTCTGCATGTGGTGTTTCTCCCAGTGAGGAAAAAGGAGAAGGGGGGGGGGGGGGGGGGTTGATCTCAGCTCACGACAGTGAGCTCATTGTGAGGCTGTGGCACGCTGGGTCTGTGCCAGTGTCTGCCACTGATGGCTAATGCCTGTATTTAGGAGTGGCAATGAAGTGCAAACACTCACCTCAGACACAAAACCATCCTGCACACTGATCTAGCTGTTAGTGAAGTGTCAAAGTGGGACAAAAACCTCCAGACAAACAACAGTGTTGTCAATAATAGAACACATCAGCTGAATGTTCAGGCTAATGAAGACAAATCCATGAGCACCATGATGCTGTCTTGTTAACAGGAAGAAATACAGCTTTGTCTCCATGCCATCTGTGAAGAAAAGGGAGCTATAATGTTACTGATGATGTTTGCTCAGGTACAGGCGGTATATTAGGCCATTAACCAAGTCATCAACTAGCTCTAACAAAAGTTATTTTCAGTAAATGAGTCTACTCAACTATCAACTGTTTCCTCTTCAGTAGCATACAGGGTTGTACACAGCTTGCTTAGTCCTTTTTCCTAAAGCCAAAATCTACAACCAATGCTGGTTAGAGCAGATTCATTACACAGCTGAATTACACAATTATTCTTAATGGAAACTTAAATTTGAATTACAAATCAACAGTGAACTGTGCAGCCATAGCAGATGCTTCCTTAAAGGCTCAGCACACCCACACAGGTGTTTTCAATTACCCTGGTCAATTAGACCCAATCTGGATGGAGCCGTGCTGTGAAATGTGTGATGTCACAAAACTATATGGGCCAATAAGAAAGGTAAAGTGTGAAAGTTGCCCCACCTTGACAGGTGGAACCAAACCAACAGAAGGTTGAGGGAGATGTCAATCAAGCACAGTTTGTACATGCCCACATGATCCTGAGGAGAGGTCTAATCAGGGCTGCGTTCAGCGCTGACAAAACTTTTATTTAAACAGAAGCAGTGCTGCACTGATCACCCTGTTGTATCTGCAAGCGCACTGCAACGCCTTTTCAATACAGGGGTGTTTACATATACGTCACTGCTGATAACACCTGTGACACACCCACAAAATGAGAAAAACATATCTCAAAGCTTGTTGCACTGTTGCGCATAGTTGTAAAGAAACTTGCCTTTCACTCTGGAAACCGTAGCAAAACGGCATTCACTGTTTTCAGACTGAACGTAACCCAGGCAAAATAATTAAAAACACCTGTGTAGGTGGACTATCAGTGTGTTTGGGCTTTAAAATTAATAGCCCCAACCTCAGAATTAATGCAGAAACATGGCTTATTTAAAACATTAATAGTATTTTCAAACAGGTCCACAAATCTGCTAATATCATTTTGCATAAACCTGGCAGGCCACAGCTTCAATTCTGTTTTAAATATGTGTCTTACAAGCAGAAATTACTATTGAAAGAAGCACTGTTCTGCAAAGTTCACATTTCTTTATTGTAATGAACAATAAATATCGGGGATGATAAACTATCCAGCTATCAGCTATTCTCGACCAATACTGGTATCGCATACATCAACTGATAAAAGAAAGACTATATTAAAATCTAATTTGACAGAATGTCAAAACATTTAATTTGGATTTTTAGGCAAATGCTGTATCAAAGCATATTTGTGAAGTTTTTTGATGAACTTAAGAAAAACTAACCATTTGAAGAGTCAGCACAACAGTCAACAAAAATATGTTTAATTTTTAATTTTCTTAATTTATATCAGCCATGAGAAGCAAGTAACAATCAGTCACTGATATCAGCTAGTGTTGTCAAAAATACTGATATATCTATAAATATCTTTACTGAATATTTGAAATGCTCTCAATATTCTTTTTTTCTCAGTATGATACTGTGGTACCAGTTCCACTTTCTCGCTTCCTCTTCTTTCCAACAGTGAGTTGGCACACACCTGAGCACTGCCGACATAGTCCCAGCTCAGGCTTACAGTGCAGTCTTCTTTTCATCACTCATCTCACTTGTTCTTTGTGAATATTTGTTGTTATGTTATAGCCTTGTTATTTATCTCAGTATAGAAATCTAAATTTTTATGCCTCCAATCTTGAGTTAGTTTTTCCCTGTGGTATCAAACATGTTATCGAGGTTTTATGTGGAAATTCCAGTATTGCAACAACACTGCTATCAGCTGGAAAAAAAAAAACATAATTCTAATTCTTTAATTTTACATCTTTAATACAGATATTACAACTGTCATGATTTTCAATGCCATTTGTTTATGATAATCTAAAAGTTAATGCCATCCTGCAAATCTAACCATACATCGAGCTATGACGTAACACCGGCATAGTCATTAAGCCAAAACTGCTGAGTGACTATGCATGGACTAACACATACATTTGATTTTCCAACTCAAATAGTGGGTTACGTTTCCCTGGAGACAATTAAAGGATTTGCTTCTATATGCACACTTGGATGGAGCAGGAGTGTCGGGGTCCTTTCTGGCACAGAAAAGCCATCTGACACACAGAGGGAGCTTGTGATTGTTTATTACTGTGACACCTCAGAGCAGTTATACTTATGACAGAGCGCCAAAGGGCCCTTACAGTCTATTAAAAGAAGGCTGTAGTCATATTTGCAGTGGCATGAACCAACGCTCGTCTCTAATCTTGCTGCACTTTCCAAATATAGAATATAGACAAACAATAGAAAACCATTTACTATTGGTCAAAAGGGATGGGGCTGTCCTTTGACAAGGAGGTATCTGTCAAAGCAATCAGTCATTTTAAACCACCCATTTTAGGGCTATAATGGTAAAGGCCTCTGGGTCTGATGCTTCAGCCAAGGACTTAGAGATGGAAACAAATGCAATGGAGATCCAGTGGATCTGGTTTCATATGTGGAGCATTTCTGAGAAGGAAAGTCTGTAATGAAATCTGATAGGAAGATTAGCGGTGTTTGAGAAATACTGACAACAGATTTTTGATTTTTATTCAAGGTATTTGTGCAAAGTGAAGCTCAGAAATGCATCTAGAAAATAGTTGAGCAAAGCTGAGATTAATATCTACATCAGGTGCAAAATAAATCAGTGGTGACGGGCTGTGTGGCAGCCAAATGGAGACAACTATAGGGAGGAAGACGGAAAATCCATGTGAAAGTAAGACATACTGAAGGTGAGAGATTTAAGAGAGACAAGAGGAAGAAGACAGACAAAACAGAAATAAATCTAGTTTGGCTCCTAATATGGTACAAAGAAATGCTGGTCCATAATAATGTCTCTCTTCCAGGAGCTGATGTAAAGAAAATAGCCAACAGGTGAAGTTTGGAGATCTTGGACGATGAGTCTGAGACTTTACAGCAAAGACTCGTATAAACTCTGTGAGTCTGACGGATCATTTTACGCTGGTTGACATTAACAAGAAGGTATTTGTACTCTAGATCCACATCTGAGCATCTGTGATGGATGGAGTCACAATAAGCCAGAAAAGTGGAATCAGCTGCACCTGTAATCACAACAACTAGGAATTCTGTGGGCCGTCTTTGTGGAGGTACTTCATCACATGCCAAAAATTCTACACTCAACAGTCGGCCTGCATAATATGAAGAAAACCTACAATGTACAATAACTGGGGTTACAAATTGTAAGCTCTTTCCTTAATCAATCGCTGGTAAAATTAAGAATCAATTAATCGATTAATCATATTTACAAAATCTTAAAAATTTTACATTTGCCAAACAACCCCTCAATCAAAGTTTTATCTCCACAGCAACATGTTGCATATTCTCTGACAGCATCATGTACACACTTAGAAATAAAGGTGCTAACTAGAACTATATATGGAGAACCATTTTTGTAAAAGTTCACTTGGAACCCTTTCAAAGAGTTCTACCTAGAACCCAACATAAAGGGTTATACCTAGAATCATCTGTGACAAGTTTCACTAAGAACCCCCTGTAAGAAGTTCTACAGAGAACTCTTTTATGGTGCAATGGTTCCACCTAGAACCGTCTCTGAAGGTTCTATCCAGAACCTTTCTAATTTTCTAAGGGTGCTAACAAGAATCCAACCAGGGGGTTCTACTGAAACTGTTTTTAAATTCCAAGGGTTTTATCTAGAACCAAACCAGAGGTTCTACCAAGAACCTTTTTATATTCCAAGGGTTTTATCTTGAATCATCCAGGGAGTTCTACTGAGAACCATTTTATACAATGGTACAAAGAACCCTTGACAAACCCTTTGTTTCAAAAAAAATGTTCCCTTCAGGAAGAACCCTTCTGGATCCCTTATTTCAATGGGTGCAGCCTATGAAGCACATAAAAGACAACATATTTCAGATGTTTATTTGATAGTAAATCTATTGAATTTTACATGATCAATCAAATTCTTAACAGCCGATTAATTGATCACTGATTAACTGTTATCATCCCTAGCTATAACATTGTTCAATATTGCAGCGAATGAATAAACAAATACTGAAGTGTGCATATTTGCTTTACAATTCCTACGTCTTTCACATTTTGACATTTGCAGTTTGTTTTTGAATTGTTTGTGTAGTTCTTTGTGGTTACATTGCAGGTGATGATGGAGGATGGTTGCTCTTCGGTATATTTAACACAGTACCTGTGTTTTTAACAACTAATCAATTAATCGTAAAAATAATCAACAGATTAATCGATAATGAAAATAACTGTTAGTTGCAGCCCTAAATCTGAGGTTAGCTGACAGTTTGCTGATTCGTTAAATGGCATGAATTAGGGCTGCACAATTAAAGTTATAGTGGGTAATGTTGGAGAGCTAGCAAGATTTGAAAGTGGTACCTCCTCTAAGCCCCACCACCTCCTCCCCCTCCCATCAGTGCTCTGTCCAAAGCCACACCCCACGTCGAGTAAAAACGCTCAATGCTCCATGCAAGAAGCACAGATCCTATAAGTTAGATAAGTAGTATGTAGTAGTAAGCTAATGTTAGCATTGGGCTAATACGAGCTACAAAAGTAGCTAAGTTGGCAAACGTTACATATTTCATGAAAATAACAAATAATTACCTGTCCAACAGAAAGACAGCAACCTCTGCCTCACTTTTCAGGCCCTTCAGATGCCTCAGTTGTCTCCACCGCTCAAAGGCTGCACCGATGTTGACTCTGGTTTGTCCTCTAGCTTTATCCAGAGCCTTTTTCATCGCAGCCTTTTCTGCCTCCGGCTTTCTTTTCTTTGCCTGTTTAGCGGGCAAGCCGTTACAAGTAACACTGGAAGTGGAATTTTTGGCTGCATTTTCTCTGCCATTGTACCCTTATGATCTTATTCTCCTGCTAACTTGGTATTTCTGCTGAGGAGTGTGCTGAATATTTCCGGCAACGGTGCTTGCGGGGAGGAGGGAGGGGGGCGTGGGCAGGACGAGACATGAAGGCATCTGATTGGTTCTTTCCATTCAGACCGAATGGCAGGGATTGGTCAGAGTTTTTACAGGCCTGCAGCTGCCACAGAGGTCTGATTCTTTTTGTTCCATTTTCTGAATACATAATGTATTGACTACTCTCAGGATGGAAGGACCATTTCACCCAGTATAACAAAAAGTGTTTCTGAACAGGATTACCAACTGTAGCTTTAATCACCATAAAATCACAATATGGCCAAGTGAAATATCCAAATCACAGAACCAGACCAAATCACATTTTTTTTGAAAAAGGAAAAATGTGAGAAAACAGCATTATAATGAGGTACTGTAGAACTGCAGAGATGACCTGGCCTTAAAATCTTGTTCCCTAGAAAAAAAAATGCTTGTTTGGTTCAGACCTCAATAAATATCACATCACAATTTTAATTTTTTTTTAGTGATCATGAAAACTATTATGCAAAACTGATCATTCCCACTAATCATATCACAATTTCAGTCAAATAATCGCAATATGCCGCAAATCGCAAATAATACCAAATTGTGCAGCCCTAGTTTGAATGGATGGCCTGTGTGTCCAAAGCTTCATCTGATAGGTCAAATGTTCACATGCTGTGAATGCATACTGTAGTGTGCATAAATAAAATGTATTTTTTCTTATTCACCGCATTTCAAGGCAGGCTTTTATGATGTGTTTATCATGCATCACTTTGAAAATACAATTTATCATCAGCACTAACGATGTGCACAGTCTCCCAAACTAGATGACTATGCTAACTGAATTTAAGACTCTAATTCGCTGAATTTAATATGAGACACCAACTTTGGACAAGGCACATCTTAAAAAGAGACCTTTTATCTTTGGTCATGAGAGATGTGCGTGACACCATATTTGAGTTCAAACGGGACATGTCTTCTGTTTCATTAGGATGAATAATTAATGTAAGAATTATAATTAATACTTCTGGCTAGAATTTAAATCAGTTGAAAGTCATTTTGAAAAGTTCCCACACGTGGGTCTGTGTGTCAGGGAGGAAAACATTAGCTTGATACACACAAGGTCTTGTGTATGTTTTGTGTAGGACTCCTCACTCATATGTTTTCTCACAGTTTGGTTTGGTTTAGTCTGCCTGCAAGCCTGGAAATGGCAATAACTGTGCCACATTTGACATTGTTTCCCTTATTTTACCATTTTGTTTGTTTAAATTGTTTATGCTTCAGGAATTTAAATTTCACATTACTAATGTGCCAATAGAATTGTGCAAATAAAACTTAAAATGAGAAAAAAAAGTTATGTATCGTATTAATCATTAATGATTAATCTATTGTTAACATTTTCAATCATCAGTGAAGATAATGCACAAAATCTGCAACCCTACTTCAAGGTTGCTTCTGATAGATGATATATTCATATTCGGTGTTACTCTGTGGTAAGCTTTACTCATCTGTCTTATTAACCCTAGATTTCATTTGAAAGGGACACAAAAGAGCTACTGTGTACTGTGAAAAAAGTACTGTGCTATACGGTCCACATACTAGTACTGTGCTAGTATTATTTAGGATAAAACTGTGAGCTTTATTGAGATCTATTACAGAGAAAACAGGAGCACTCCTTCGGTTACTGACTGAGCAGTTTCACTGTCCACAACCACATCTGTTCCAGTTGTTTTTCTGGGGGCAGGGGGGAGCGATCTTTGTGAGAATAAAAGAACAATAGTTTCAGTGATTGTAAATCTGTCTCTCATCCACAGCTCTTTGCGGCATCTTTTTGAAATGTGGAGCATCGCTTAGCAAAAATTTCCTGTGTGTGTATTCTTGAGGTGCTGTGGGGTGCCCGGGAGGGGGTTTGAGGTTGAAAGAGCCCGGCATCAAGCCTCAGTTCAAAAGGCCATCAAAGCCATTACTGTTTGCTATGGAGCTCATTGGTGCCAGGTGGGAAAGTGTTTCCTGAGAGTTCAACACTGTGCCATTATAAACATTCCCAAGCTCATTCCTGACAGTATAGATTACACTGTACCCTGAAACTTCATGGAACATGCTTTGCATTCTTCAAAACAAGTCATTTAATCTTTTATCAATATCAGTAATGCTGCTGACATGTGAGATGAGGAGTGCTTTGTTCATTGTTGATAAAGTGGACCTCTGTGAGAGAAATCAAAGAGCTGTGCTTGGGGAAAACCCTCACTAAGCTAAGATGGATCTCACTAGACTTGACCTAGCACCCTGATTAAACACCAGGGAGAGACTCAAGAAGGGGGGTCTTTCAACATTTCCACTGAAACAAAGACCCCCTGTTTCAAAAGCCCACCTAGGGACACTTTCAGTGCTGTTGATGCATGTCCATTCTTGGAATCCATCACAATGCTGACATGACCAGTCCTCTAACACATGTTTTCATTCAAGCAAGCATCAGCATTTCCTTACTACACTTTTCCAGATATGATAAAATTAGCTTCATGTGCGTCAGTGAGTTCACATCGGCTGAGCAGCGAGGGCAATTATGTGAAGTATCTGGACCACTAATCAATGACAGATGTGCAGTAAGTTCTAGAGGTCTGCTTACACACCCTGTCTTTGTTAGGCAACACCTCATTTAACCTCCCATCTGAGCAGTGACTGGCTTCACAGCAATGCTGAGGTAATTAACAGATCCCTGCAAGGTTTAGACACCCCTCAGCCATAAATATGATTCTCCAGCTGTTCAGCTCCAAAGGTCATAAATTAGAGGCAACAAATTATTTGTCGCAAATGTTCTTAACTGTTCAGATGGCAACTGACACCGCAAAGTCTAAACATGAAGTGTGAAAGGTCTAACACATAGTTACACATAGCCTACATTTGGCAGCAGCTGCGTATGTAGATGCCGGTAGCGCCTTCAAACTTTAGTACTTTTCTCTTTTAAACTGTTATGTGTTTCAGCAATAAAGCTGAAAAAATATCACTTTTGACAGAAATGCAGTCGTAGGCATTGGTAAAAGAAGCATGGAGTTTGCATTAAAGAGCAGTGGACCCTGACGATCAACAATGCAGTCAGCATCATTCAACCATCAACCAGGCCAGAACACATCGCTGCAGACACCCCAGAAGGAGAGGATGTGCGCAGGGACAGCTGGGACTTTAAGGATGCTCCTGGCTAATGTCCAGTCAGGAAAATGGAAAGGACGAAATGGGACTGAAGCTGGCAAAATTATGGGTACCAGATCAAGCTCACGGATCAAACTGTTGCACAGGAGCAGCTCAGAGGACGCAACATGGAAGACTATCTATAATGTTAAACACTGTCCAAAAAAAAAATACTGTGCGTATTAAGAGCCATTTGAAGCCATTAATCACAGTCAACAATCACCAAATCGCACTTTAAATGCCGCTGAAATGTGCGCTGTGCGCACTAAATGTGCAATACAAACCGTACACATTAACTTACACAACATTACAACAACTCACTAAATGCTTCAACTTTTCAGACCGAAGAGGATCACAGAGTCTGCAGGTAAACAGACCTGGAGCTGACGTTAGCTGCCAGTCTGCTACACAGTGTGGCTAACATTAGCAGTGCTAGCTGCAGCAGCAGCAGCTCCACTTGCAGTTTTATGTCCGTGACTGTGGTTAATGTGGTCACATGTTGCTCCAGTCGAGTGATTATATATCAGCTTATTATGTTACCGCTACATTCAACATTATTTACATCGTCTGGATTAAAACACTGCCAAACTGCGATGGTTTTACTAGCTGTCATCTGTCCTACTTTGCTGATCATCCATCAAACATCCGGGGTTACCTAGGCAATTGGGGCATACATGCTGCCGTCAGTGCCTCAGTGACAGTGCTGCAGCCCCGACTGGTGACGGCTTTTAAATCAGTCGCTCTTCGCAGAGATGCGCTGCACGCAGCAGCATCTGTCCTGTCTTTTCACTGCAACTCTGCATTGAGATTTCGGGTATTATAACTTATACAAAAGTAAAAGTGACAGTAAAACTATGATGCTCACACGTAGTCCGCTGATCACATGCGTGCCAAACTGTGGAGGGCGATCTGTACAGGACACGGATCAATTGCGATCCCTTGCACCTCTACTACGGAATTATTTCCCAGGAGTATATGTACATATGTATACATTTAAGTAACAGTTAACTGTTCCATTTCATTTCTGTTTTATATTTTATTCTATTTCATTCTGAATTGAATTAATTATCTGTTCTTATGTTGTATTTCGTGTGCAGCATGAAGGAAGAACATTTCCAATTTTGTTGCACAACTCCGTGTAATGCAATGATAATAAATTACCTTGATTCCTTGAATGCTTTCATACACCATTCGGTTACTGCCTCAAACTGTGACCCCATGACATGTGTTGCAGGAATTATATTCTGTCAACAATACTAGCGCCGTTAGCTAAAGTTAGCTGAGGAGAAATGCTGTATGGTTGAGAAGAAAAGGGAGATTCAGGAAAAATGGACAAGTTGGACCTCAGGGGAAAGTGATAAAGTCATGTACCTTGTCTGTAAACAAGTGAATTCAGCACTCAAAGAATTTAATGCTATTTAATGCCATTGTAAGACCAATTACAATCTGTCATCAAACCTTTCAGAAACCCTGGTCTAATATCAATCAGTGAAATTTAATGAAATATTCTGAGATAACTAGGACTGGGTTGGACAATATGGTGACAGATAAGGTGAGACGATATAAGTTAGTCAACGATCAGAAATTTTTACCAGTCTGGCAGCTGTCTGTCTAATATCAGACACGTATCGATAAGCTGAAAACACATTTTTGATAACTGACTTAAGTAGTTAATTGATTTTGTCAAAATGTTTGATGTATTGTTACACCCTTACAGAAAACAGTCTGGGTCGATATATCGATTCAAACTATAATGATCCAGCATGATGGATGCAAAGTGAATACATTGTTCTATATTGTCATCTTTGAGATACACCTTTATTTTGAAATTCCCATTGTATATCTGTGTCACAAATGTCTGGAAGAGTTCAGTCATAAAATTGTTGAATCATAATTTAGTTGCTTTTAGTGATTTGACATAAACAGAACTGATTGTGTTAAATGGACACACGATATTGTACGATCTCAATCACAGAGCCCAAAATTGAATCAAATCTAAATCATACTGTGGGGGACTTTGTGATATCAGCAAGTATCAAATTGTTGTCCAAAGAAACTATATAATATAGTATCTGATCAAACTTGCTATTTACACCCCTAGTTTTCTAGCAATAGACTAATCGAGAGAAAGATAAATTGTTTCAGTGTTATACTGGGGGGAGCGCTGCAGAACAGCTTGGCTATTTGTTTGATTTCTGCATCAAAGTGATTAAATATTTTGATTCGTCAGGTATTTCATTTGCTGAATGAGCTAAAACAGGCAGTCCTGTCTGGTTATGATAACTCTAAACTGTGACATTACAGCAGTAACCACTTACATATACCCTGGTAGAGAATTTGATCCACACAGCCAACTTGTAACACCTGAAAAATGTGATGATATATGCTAAAGTGCTTGTCTGTCCAGTGACTTTTTGCCCACTTGGAGATAAAAGAGAAACACCCAGCAGTGCTACTACAGCTGGATTTTCACTTATATTAACCAGGTTGCTGAAATGCTCAGGGCCACATCTGAGCAGCAGCTGGCCTACACTAATCTCCAACCTACAAACCTCCTTTTCAACCACAACACTGTTAATTCTGATACGACCACGTCTGCAAATGGATTGGAATAGCAGTGCATTAAAAATGACAAGTCAGGCTTGCGTACGCTGAGACATACAGTAAATCCATGCAGCACTTTGAAAAGCTCAGGGGTAGAGGTCATTGCTTCAAGAAAATGAGAAAACAGAAATATGTTGGAATCAGCGCATCACTAACTGACAGGTCTCCCTGCCCTGCCCCCATGCCTTTATGTCCACTCATGTAGAAACGTAGTGTGTAGAGAATAGAGGGTGTGAAGAAAAGAGGAGGAGGTGACAACAAGAAACTAGCTGGACTAAAAGATGAGCTGGCAGAGTTCCAAAACAACTAGAGCGGGGCCACAGCTGAAACTATGTTCCTCTCTGAGCATATTCAGCAGTGAAGAGGTGATACATCTTCAGACTAATAAACATCTGAACATTTGTTGTTAAAAAAAAAAGACAGTAGTAAAAAGTGTGCTGCAGTTGTCGTCACTTATGACATTAGTTTTTGTGTAAAAAGGCCAAAGGTGTCATCAAGCCTCTTGTTGACACTACTGAAAACTTCCTTCTGTGTACCAACATGGGGAAAGCAAGGCCTGAAAGGACTGACGAGACTGTCCAGTTTGTCACCACCCCCACTGGTCGGCCCTCGCAATAACACAAAGGACCTATTGTCGAGCACAATGGGGTCACCCTCTCTGTTCTCGCTGGTCTGATCCCAGTCAGTCACTGCTCATAGAGGCTGGAAGCTTGCCATCTACCAGGCAAGAATCTTTGAAGACATCATTTTGAGTGGGCCGCCTTCGCTTACAAGATTTTATGCTAATGAACTAAAAACGGACAAACTGTCATTTTAACTCCCAAACTCTAACCCATTTCTTTCTGTTCTTATATCGAAATCCAATCATGTTTTCCTCCTGTAAAACAGAATATGCTGAGTGCTTACATAAGCTTGAACAAACCAATTTCAACCACTAACATGACATCCACCCAACAATCAATTTTCAACTTTTAGCTGTATCATTAACATTCATTCAGCGCTGTTAGCTACTACGACAAGTCTAGAGCTGCAATGATTAATTGAATAATTGATTATTAAATTAATCAACAATTATTTTGATAATGATTAATTGGTTTGAGCAGTTTTTTTTTTAAGAAAAAAAGTCAAAATCCTTTGATTTCAGTTTATTAAATGTGAAGATTTTCTGGTTTCTTTACTCCTTTATGATACCAAACTGAATATGTTGGGTTATGGACAAAACAAAACATTTGAGGACATCATCTTGGACGTTGGGAAACACTGAGTGATATTTTTCACCGTTTTCTTTTCACCGTGTTTCACCAACCAATCCTTGGTTGCAGACATATAGGAAATATGCAGCATTTTATGTGGACTAATAGAATAGAATGTGGCATAATTTTACAAGAAGAAAAACACATCATACTAAGTTGGTTGTGATATTTCCACAAAACGCTGAAACATATGAAAAACACCTCATCACACCAACCTAACCAACCTGTGAACTCTGAAAGGAGACATGCAGGGTGTAAGAATTTAAGAAGATATCTGAACAATAAATACAAGCCATAATTTAACTTAATTTGGTCATTCCGGTATGTGAGGTGGACTGATGTATATTAATTTAAAAAACAAAACAAAACAAAACAAAAAACAGTGACAGTCAGGCTTACCTTGTAGCATGCATCTGTATGCAGACTCTGAGATGGCGTAGATGTGAGGGGGCATTTCGTGCCTCTTTTTGCCCCTGTACATCTCAATGATGTTGTCTGAGTAGATGGGCAGGTTTTTGTAGGGATTTATGACCACACAGAAGAGACCAGAGTATGTCTGTAAACAGAAAAGGAAACATGGTGGACTGTTAAGTCATCACACAACAGTTAATATTTGACAGTACTTCACACAGTATTCACAGACAAAAAGGACGCCACATGTCATAAGGATATATGCTACCTGCTACCAAAGACTGTATATTGAATAGGTGGAAATCCTATTTAATATACATATATTATGGTTGAAGCATTTAGTTTCCCCTGTCGCCTCCTCCTCAGACGTGGGGAAGCTCAGGCAGGCTGCAGGAAAACTGCAGGAGCACAAGCCGAGTGCAACATCATAATTTGACAATAAAATGTCACGACGAGTCCTCCAATATAAGTTGATCAGCTGTTTATAACTGTTAATTGTCTGTTGATGTAAAGCTCTGCCCGTTATCCTGACAACAAAAGACCACTGCTCCAAAAATACACACTCTGGAGCTTCAGTTCAGTGACGGCCTGGCTTCTGTCCACCAGACCCCATTAACATACTGCTGAACTTAACAGTTATAAACATCTACTCCTAAAGGAATGTTAATGATGTTACAACTCAATGTGAAATGGGCAAATAATAACACGTAACAGGCCGAAAATAGAAAATGAGAACACCACGGCTATAGTGTTTTTGTAACAGAAGTCAGTATTTCAATTTAGCATGTTTCCTTAATTTTTGATGATATATCACACGTATTTTATAGTTTAAATACATTACAGATTGCTAGTTTAAGATTCTTGCTCCACTCCCCTATTCCTCCTCACATGTAGCAAATTTTTATCTCCTTTTTCTCAAAATAATCACCTGGCAGTAATTCAGTCTCTTCACGAAGTTGTGATGCTGCAATCGCAACAATTCATGCAAATTCAACCAATCCCAGTGAATTCTGTGCAACGTTGAAATTCTGTCCAAATTTCACTACTTCTCCAATCATCGTAGCTTCCCGTGAGTTCCACCAATCACAGCATCTCAATGAACCGACACAATGTTTTGTTTTATTATTCACTATTTTTTTGCACTTTGCATTTTTTTTTTTTTTTTTTTTTTTGCATTTGCCTGTTTTTTATTTTGTCATGGGTACTGAAAAGAACACATTTTTCTCTGTTGTGCTGTTTTTGAGTTTGTGCTCCAAAAAGAGTTTGCTTCTTTGTGAAATATCCCTCAGGTGCACTTGTTCATTTACAAATAAAATTGATTTTTATAAATTCTGTAATTCTTTTTGGTATGGTTAGTTAGAACACTCAGAACAGAGTGTGGTGTTGTTCTCCCTGGAACAAGTTGCCTTTGATTTTTAATGAATTATACAAAAAAGTTGCAACTTTCTTTTGCAATTCTCTCTTGGTCCCACAATTTCATTCTGAAAAAATGCCTAAAAGCATCGCAACATGCATGGCAATTTTTTTCCAAAACATGCCTTGAAATCAGGCATTTTAGGTCGCAACAATCCCAAACAAGGCCCGCAAAATCCTGGAGGGACTGGTAATTTTACCCAGACAGTGTTTGACTGACTGCAGAGATCAGATGCTGGGGGGGTTAATACAGACAGACAGACAGACATGCAGTCAGACAGGCCAGGACAGGGTTAATCCCTGACATGTCTGCTGCTGCTGCAGGACTCCATTAAGCAGGAGTCCAGGGTACACAGTATATAGAAGATGGATTAAGGCTTTTTGAATCAGACATCAATGACTGGGATCAAAAGTCTTGATGCATCAGGACACCAACAAAAACTTTTTGGGGTGGATTAATTACAACCATCTATCCAGTCATGAAGACGCTTAAGTTAAGATGAAAAGGGGTTGTCTACAGCCCCTTTCTCCTTTGCCAGTTCTGTCTGACAGTTTACTGTCCTTCTTTATTCTCTTCTCTCATCCTTATCATCCTCTGTTGACAACTTTCTTTGTGCCTTTTACTCCTTTATGCTGCCTCCCACCCTCTTCTCTCACCTTTCTAATCTCTGAGCACAGCTGAGCCACAAAGCCACATTCTTTTAATTATGTTGTCTGTGGCAGCCAGTGGGCTGCAGGGGCCCAGGGCCTGCTCACCCAGTTGCTGACCTGGAACAATGGTGACATGACCAAAGCATGCTGTGGGAGCAGAGTGGGTTTTGTGTGTGTGCGCGTGTGCGTGTGTGTCAGGGAAATACCTCTAACAAACATCTCAACTGTCACCTGGCTGGACGTTCACACCACACATTCACAAATACATAACACATATCTGTCCTCTGATAGTGTAGAGCCTAAAATCACATTTTCATGTCACTGCACCGAGGACTGAGTATTAATTCAAAATCATCACTTTAAGTTTTTGTAATTGTAGATTTTGTTCTACAATCCCAATTCAAAAAAGTTGTGTAAAACGTAAATAAAACCAGAATGCAATCATCTGCAAAAATGTTTCAACCTATGTTCAACTGAATACTGTACAAAGACAAGATATTTAATGTTCAAACTTATTAACTGTGCTGTTCAATATTAGTCAGAGTTTGTGAACTGAGGACACTAATTGTTGAAGTCTCAAAAATGATATTCTTTCTCATTCTTGCTTGATATACAGGTGCATCTTAATAAATTAGAATATCATCAAAGAGTTAATTTATTTCAGTAATTCAATTCAAAAAGTGAAACTCATATATTATATAAATTCATTACACACAGAGTGATACAGTATATTTCAAGCATTTATTTCTTTTCATTTTGATGATTATGGCTCACAGCTAATGAAAACCCAGAATTCAGGATCTTAGGAAATTAGAATATGTCATAAGACCAATTTAAAAAAGGATTTTTAATACAGAAATGTTGGCCTACTGAACTGAAAAGTACAGTATGTCCATGTACAGCACTCAATACTTGGTCGGGGCTTCTTTTGCATGAATTATTGCATCAATGCGGCGTGGCATGGAGGTGATCAGCCTGTGGCACTGCTGAGGTGTTATGGAAGCCCAGGTTGCTTTGATGGCGGCCTTCAGCTCGTCTGCATTGTTGAATCTGGTGTCTCTCATCTTCACAATACCCCCTAGATTCTCTATGGGGTTTAAGTCAGGTGAGTTTGCTGGCCAATCAAGCACAGTGATACTGTGGTCATTAAACCTGGTATTGGTACTTTTGGCAGTGTGGGCAGGTGCCAAGTCCTGCTGGAAAATAAAATCAGCATCTCCATAGAGCTTGTCAGCAGAGGGCAGCATGAAGCGGTCTAAAATTTCCTGGTAGACTGCTGCGCTGACTTTGGACTTGACAAAACTCAATGGACCAACACCAGCAGATGACATGGCTCCCCAAATCATCACTGACTGTGGAAACTTCACACTGGACCTCAAGCAGCTTGGATTGTGAGCCTCTCCACTCTTCCTCCAGATTCTGGGACCTTGATTTCCAAATGAAATGCAAAATTTACTTTCATCTGAAAAAAGGACTCTGGACCACTGAGCAACAGTCCAGTCCTTCTTCTCCTTAGCCCAGGTAAGACACTTCTGACGTTGTCTCTTGTTCAGGAGTGGTTTGACACAAGGAATGCAACAGTTGTAGCCCATGTCCTGGATATGTCTGTGTGCGGTGGCTCTTGAAGCACTGACTCCAGCCTCAGTCCACTCCGTGTGAATCTCCCCCAAATTCTTGAACGGCCTTTTCTTGACAATAGGGGTGGGAATCTTTGGGCACCCCACAATTCGATAACGATTACGATTCAGGGGCTACGATTCGATTATAAAACGATTATTGATGCACTTTTGGGGTGGCATGATGGCACAGTGGTTATCGCTGCCGCCGCACAGCAAGAAGGTCCTGGGTTCGAATCCCTGTGCCGGCAGGGCCTTTCTGTGTGGAGTTTGCATGTTCTCCTCATGTCTGCGTGGGTTCTCTCCGGGTACTCCGGCTTCCTCCCACAGTCCAAAGACATGTAGCGTAATAGGTTAATTGGTGACTCTAAATTCCCCGTAGGTGTGAATGTGAGTGTGAGTGGTTGTTTGTCTCTGTGTGTCAGCCCTGCGATGAACTGGCGACTTGTCCAGGGTGTACCCCGCCTCACGCCCAATGTCAGCTGGGACAGGCTCCAGCCCCCCGCGAGCCTCACGGATAAGCGGTTACAGAAAATGGATGGATGGATGATGCACTTTTTCACAACACACATTTCTTTTTGTCTCACTGAATAAGCATTCATCACTTGCAATTTTTAAAAACAGTGCATTTGTAATAAGAAGCAAGAGCTGAATTCATTTCCATTATATTTTATTAAACTAATGGAAATGCGTGCAAACCGGAAAGTTACAAACTTTGTGCCGCGATGGTCTTCGTAATTCGCTTCGCCTTTTCCGATGAGGGTGGCAGCTTTCTAAATGCTTCCTCGATTGTTCTCTGGTCGGTAGCGCCACTAGTAGCCGCAGCAACAACAGCCTGCCGTCTCCCTGACTCCTCCGTCGGGTGGAACCGAGTTACATGGCTTTTCATGTTTGCTGTGTTGCCAAAGTATTTTATTTTAGCGCGACACAGCTTACCTACAATGTGGCTCTTGTCCAGTTCGCTTCCGCCATCGACGTTGTAGAAGCTGAAGTGTTTCCACAAGTCTGCTTTTAAATTGAAGGAGCTGTTAGGATCTCATGGCAAGGTGGACGGCGGTCAGCCATGTTTGTTTTCCTCTGTGCGCGTGTCGGCGTGTCCGCTCCAGGGGCCTCATTTATCAAACAGCGTATAAAAGTCCTCTTAAATTTTCACCTACGACAAAAAGGCAAATAGCGTGTACGACCAAAATATTTGCGCTGTTTTCAGATCTATCAAACTCCGCGTACACACAGCTGCACGCTATTCCCCTCGATAAATCACACCGGACCCAAGAAAAGTGTGGGATGTGAACACGCCTCATATCCCGCCCTCTACACCCCCAGGCACAACCATATATGGTCAATGCAAATCAGAACGTGCATATAAATTAGCCATGTGCTCTCTGTGATTTTGTGGAGTGACGCTATAGGGATGCTGATTTTTCTCGAATTTAGCCCATTTTAAATCCCGAGAATTTTTTATTTATTTCCCGGGAATCCTTAAAAAAATGCATTTGTGGTATGTAGATAAGTAATTTCAACTGAATAATGATAATTTATCATATAAACCATTGTTTACGAAGTCAAATAAAACATTTACGAGCAAAATAGCAACGATATAACCGTGGTATGACGTAGGCTGCTGTCCAAATGTTTAAATTGACATTTAAATGGTCGTTTAAATGGTGTTTTACGTAGCAATTATTACATTCACAGCTGCGATTCAGTTGTAGCAATCATATAAGTCAACGGAGTAACCATCTTACCGTGAATAGAGGATCTTTGTGCAGCACACGGGTCTCCTATTGGACACCAGCACACCATGTGACGGAGCACGGTTTTTCCTATTGGACACTGAAAATCGAGGCAGCATCACACAGACACAGCGGAGATGTCCCCTTTGAGCCAAAGAAAAAAGTAAGTTTCTATCTATCGGCATTCCAGAAATATGCGCGATTAAGTAAAAGATATCCTCAGGCATCGCGGGCGATGCCGTTGATTCCAGAGGGTTAAACAACTGACGCCATGGTCGCAGAGTGGGCTAACGTTAATGTAATAGCTGCTTGTGTTGGTTAATTAGTGCCAAATGCCTCCGCTTGCCGGCCTACTATATTAAAATATTTTTTTCTATATGCACGGAAATATAGTCCTATACGTAAAATGTATTCAACAAGTAACAACATGTATTAGAGAAAAAATGAGACATTATACACAGATTTTGCATCTTTATTTATTTTTTTTTTTTACTTAAATCCCTGTAATATTTAGCCAAAATGTTGTTCCATTACGCACAGGCGCACCAGCGTGTGCGCCACACACGCATATGTATACGCTGTGTATACTATAATATATATATATATATATATATATATATATATAGATGAAGGGGGTATGACAGTCACACATGACTGACATAATCTTAATGGCTTTGACTGTTGGTTGTCCGCGCTCCTCTCTCCCTCTCTCTCTCTCTCTTCCTCGCAGACTGCAATTCTCTGACTCAGCAGCTGCGTTGCCAATTCCTCCTGTTCTTCAAAAAGCGTGTACGCCATGGTCAAAAAGGGTGTACACGTGCACACTTTTTCCCGACAGGTTTTGGCTTGATAGATCCCAAATTTGGCGGAGAAAAGTGCGTACGCACAAAACGGGCGAAAGAGCGTGTAAAAAAACGTGTACCCACAATGATAAATGAGGCCCCAGGTGCGTATCCCAAAGTGTCCCGGAGATGACGCGTACCGCGCTTCTTAGTTCCGCATTATTTAGAACCTTCTGTATTACTTTAATTAACAGATTTAAATTATCGAAATTTGGACGTTTGTGAATCGATTCAGATTCGCCCACGTCCGAATCGCGATGCATCTAAGAATCGGAAATTTACCCCACCCCTACTTGACAATCTTCGCAAGGTTGCGGTCATCCCTGTTGCTTGTGCACCTTTTTCTACCACACTTTTTCCATCCGCTCAACTTTCCATTAATATGTTTGGATACAGCACTCTGTGAACAGCCAGTTTCTTTAGCAATGACCTTTTGTGGCTTACCCTCCTTGGTGAGGGTGTCAATGACTGTCTTCTGGACAACTGTCAAGTCAGCAGTCTTCCCCATGATTGTGTAGCCTACTGAATCAGACTGAGAGACTATTTAAAGGCTCAGGAAACCTTTGCAGATGTTTTGAGTTAATTGGCTGATTAGAGTGTGACACCATGAGTCTACCATATTGAACTTTTTCACAATATTCTAATTTTCTGAGATCCTGAATTTTTGGGTTTTCATTAGCTGTAAGCCATAATCATCAAAATGAAAAGAAATAAATGCCTGAAATATATCACTCTGTATATAATGAATCTATATAAGGGTTTCTTTTTTCAACTGAATTACTGAAATAAATTAACTTTTCGATGATTTTCTAATTTATTGAGATGCACCTGTAGAACTTCAGGTGCTCAACAGTCCAGGGTCTCTGTTGTCATATTTTGTGCTTCATAACACTCCACACATTTTCAGTGAGAGAAGGTCTGGACTGCAGGCAGATCAGTCTAGTACCTGAACTCTTTCACTACGGTGACACACTGTTGGAAAACGTGCACAATGTGTCTTGGCATTGTCTCACTGAAATAAGCGGGGACATGTCTGAAAAAGCATATTGCTCCAAACCCTGTATGTACCTTTTAGGGTTGGGCGATTGGACAAATATATCGTCTATCAACGATGGGCTGAATCCATCACCGGTCGCTTTTTTGAGCCGCTTTTTTGGGCCGCTTTTTTGGGTGATATTTGTCATTTCATTTTGCTAATGTAATGGTCTGCAGAGCGACAGCTGCTGTTCCGCGCTGTGCTCTCATCCAGCAGCAGAGTACACACCCACTCGCAGGCCATGGAGCTGGGTGACAGGTGAGAGATAAACAGCCTGCAGAATTAGACTCTTTACACTCTTTTCACGTGGTGAATTAAGGATTTAAATTTGACCAAACCAGAGTTGGATGATATTGGATGTTGATTGCTGGAAGAGTGGGCAGTCTAACAAAGATGGTTCTGGTGAGTTCTACATGTTTTGCTGTCGAGTTTTAATTAAGTAAATTTTCCGAGGATTTAACAAGCCAATTAAGCTCGTCTTGGTTCAATAAAAGAGAAACAAGAGAAACTTGAATTTAGAAGGTGTATGGTTGTATTTCTTTCAAAAAGGAAAATAAGTGTGATATTTAATTTCTTGACACTTTGTAAGTTTATTTGCTTTATTGGACAAAGTGAATGTACACACCATGCATAACATAGTGAATTCGCCGATTGTGCACGTCTCCCAGCGACAAACTGTGTTTACTGACAACAGTTTTCCAAAGTGTTTCTGAGCCCATGTAGTATCCTTTATACATGATGTGGGTTTTTAATGCAGTTTTAATGCAGTGCTGCCTGAGGGGTCAAAGGTCACAGACATTCAATGTTGGTTTTCAGTCTTGACCCTCACTTGCAGAGATTTCTGTGGATTCTCCGAATCTTTTAATGATATTATGGATTGTAGATGGTGAAATCTCTAAATTCCTGCAGTTTTGTGTTGAGAAACATTGTTCTTAAACTGTTGGACTATTTGCCCTCACAGTTTTTCACAAAGTTGTGAACTTCACCCCATCCATGCTTGTGAATGTCTGAGCTTTTTGAGGATGCCTCTTTTTAATACCCAATCATGATACTGTCACATGTGACCAATATATACCTGTTTACCTGTGGAATGTTCCAAACAGTTGTTTTTGGATCATTCCACAACTTTCAAAGTCTTTTGTTGCTCCTGTCCCAACTTTTTTTTTTTTAATATTATAAGCATCAAATTCACAATGTATATATTTGCACAAAACAAAAAAGTTAATCAGTTAAATATCTTGTCTTCTGTCTGTATTCAAGTGATTACAAGTCAAAAATGAGTTGCAAATTACTGTATTCTGGTTTTATTTAATTTTACACAATGTTCCAACTTTTTGGGAAATTGGGGTTGTAGAAATTTTGAATACTGTAGTATAACTGGCAGAATATCAACATGATTATTATGATGATACTACTTTATTCCATATTGTCCAGACCTTCACTCGAATAAAGATTTTAATTAAATTCAAGTGCTCCTGGTAACAGAGTCTAAAGTTGTTGAAGCCCCATCAGAAATGCATTCATAAGAGCAGCACACTCAAAGGATGTCACTGGTGGTGGTCATGTGGTGCTGTTGCCCACGTGTGTGCAGGGGGTGGGGGGTAATGTCACCAGATGGCCAGCAAACCCCCCCTCCCCACCTCTTCCATGTGCACAGATGCTTTAGACACAGCTCTGTGTAGCAACCTGGCCACATAGAGATTTGTCACTCTGAAATAACCAGCAGAACATTGTTCTACATTGCTGAGGCCAACACTCACACCTTGCTAACTGTGACTGCCTGTATAAAAAAAAAAACACCTTATGCAGCTCTTTATGAACTATAGACACACTGCTATAATAACCCCTTCTCTGCCACAATAACCCCTACAGTGGGCTCAGCGCCAAGCAGACAGATCAGCGCTCCTGACCCAGCATGGGCCACAGGCAGTAGGGAGACGGATGACTCAGCTGGCTGTCCTTGATGGTGGACTCCAGGGGGTATGGGGGATTAATGGGGCTTTGAGGGCAAGGGGTTGGGCACCTACATAACCAGGCATAACAAGACACCAGCCAGCGTGCTGTGGTTTAGTTCCTTCTCAAAATGCAGAGTTTGCACAAAGGAATGTCTACTCACTGGAAAGTTATTACAACAACAATTATCTGCTGGCAGATGAACTGTACTACACAAAAATATATAGGCAATACTTTAATGTTTGATCCCATTTTTCATGAATTTAAGTTTAAAAAAGACTTATCATCTAAGATTTGTTCTGTGCACAGAAAAGCTTCATTTCTCTCAAATATTTGTTCAAATCCATCTCCTTTGCCAAGATTATTCATCCACCTGACAGGTGTGACATACAGAGATGCTGTTTAAACAGCAGGATTATGACACAGGTGTGTCTTGGACTGGTCACAATAAAAGGACATTCTAAATTGAACTGAACTGTGGCAATTTCACAGAGGGCTACAGATACCTCTTTTTCCCCAGGAGGGCAAAGTCATGACCCACCCTACTCTGCCTCTAGCTGGCTACATGGCTACTTGTTGCCTTTGCTGGTTGGGCTGGTTAGGTTCGGGCATACGGAGTGATTGGTTATGGTTAGGATAAGAATATCATGGTAAACCAATCAGAGACCGAGTAGGGCAGGTCATGACTTTGTCCTCCTGGGGAAAAAAATGGTACCTGTAGCCCTTTGTGAAGTAGCCACAGTTTAGTGGCTATTAAATGTCTTTTTTATATCAAACTGCACACTTTACAGTATCCTCCAGTCAAAGGCACACTTGTGCAATAATCCTGCTGTAAAATGAGATCTCTATATGACTGACCTATCAGGTAGATGGATAATCAGTGAACAAAATTGAGGGAAATAAACCTGTTGTGTGTACATAAGACTTCTTAGATTTTTCACCTGAACTCATGAAAAACTGGAGCAAAAACAAAAAGGTTTATATTTTTGTTGAGTATATGAATCTTTGAGTACATAAATCAGGTTAATTTGAGTTGATAAATGGACTTGAGCTGGTCAAAACGTCCACAAGTATGGTCAACAGAGGAGAACTCTGACACAGTTGAAAGGGTTCCCAGCCCTCCGGAAATGTCCAAATAAACGTCTGAGAACCAAGCAGTGCTTAGCAACAGTGTCTCAGACTCTCTCAATGGAAAAGGGGAAACATTTTCTGGGCTGCCTGCTATTGCATGAATCAGTGCCCTCCATTCTGACATAACTGGGCTAACTGGGCTTCACCGTGCCTTTTAAACCCTAAAAACCATGTAAGAGTCTTTTCCGACTTCCCAAGGAAATGAAGAAATGCATTTGCCTCACACGACACATTTTAATTATTTCAAAAAGTGCCCAGACAGACCGTGAAGATTCTCGTGGCTCAGTATTTGCTCTAAATCTTGAGGTGCTCTTAATCTCACTCAACAGCACTTGATTAAAAGGACAAACCTGTCATCACTGTGTGCTTTTGGCTGCTTATGAGCAGGAGCTAACCTAAATTCAAACAGCTTCAACAGCTCAGATGAGTGGATGCCAGCTAAGTGTAACAAGGAAGATGACGGCATTAAATAAAGCTAACAAAAAATGACTTCAAAGACTAAATGCAAATAATGTGTCAGGAATTATAGTTGGAGACATCTTGTGGTGTCCCCATTTAGCAGAATAAAGTAAGAAAGTGTAATGTTGCACAGAAACAGGGATGCATGATTTGAGCTGGGGTTTTATTTCACCTCTATGCAGGATAGAGAAAGCCCAGCAAACTTGCAAAAGAGTCACACTCAAGGCAAGGGCTGAATGAAATGGAGATGTAATTATCACTAAATGGTGATATTTAATGCCAGTGTTTCCCCTACCCCCCGCCCACCCACAAGGGATTTCATTTATTTTATGTAGTGAATTCTTCACATTGAGACATTTTTGTTCAGAGTCTTTTATTTTGAAATCTTGTTTTGAAGTTACAAGTTTGTTTCCGCTTAATGTCGATCCACTCATATTCTGCTATTTCTGCCTTTGTTGCAGTTCAGAAGTCATTGAAGATGTGCTGGCAGGCTCATGTAGCAAATTTAAGTGTATTTTTTGTACCACCATCATCTCTGTAAAGACTAAAGGTTCATTTATGGTTACTGTGGTGTGTGCAGAGTTCATGGCAGGACTGTTCTCTCCACAGAGGTCAACCATTTTTTGGGAAGTGTGACAACGGCACCGTCAATATGTGTATGCCAATCATCAGCTGTCAGTTCATCAATCGCTTCTTACTTCCCTAGTGACCAAATGTCATAGCAACTACTAGCCAATTACAGACTCAGAACTGACAATATCCTTTGCAAAGGCCTCTGCGGACTTTCATATTTTGACCAAAGCACAGAGCTCTGTGCAGAACATCAACAGACCCTCTGCAGAGCTCCACACTCGCGGGCGCAGACCCTCCACACCGCACACACCAGGCACACTGCAGTAAGCATAAATTACCAGAAATGAAGTAGTCAATACCAATTGAAGTGAATTTCCACAAGTTTTAATGCCACAAGAAAAAAACAAACACAAGAATAAAATTCAGCCAACCGTGTGTTCATGCACTCTGCCACACCATGTAAAGTTTCTCATTCTGACGGTACAGAGCTTAAATCTGTCTGATAACTGTGTGTTTCCTGAGCAGAGCTCTGTAGTGGTCAATATCCCACCTCATCTGTTTAAAGGTGAGTTTAAAAGTGTTAGCCCAGTAACTCTTGTGTCCTACGAGGCAAAATTACTGTTTTAGTTCAAGGAATCTGGTGGACTCGAAGAGAGCATTTACGACGGCTTCAGCTCCCCGTTGGAAAAAGCTGTCTGATGGCAAAGTAAAGCAGTGAATATGTTCTAAATATAGCGTACACTTTTTTGGTGGCTTAAGTTCGCTTTGCTGCTGCCCCCGTCAACCACAGTCCCACACACAGTAGTAGCTACATTGCTTCTATGTTGGGACCCCTGAAGAATATGTCAATTGGATGGGATCCGTCACACCCACACAGTCTTGAGAAATGCTTTTAACAGCAAAATGTGCTGTTTTTTGAACAACATAGGTTTTTTAATAGTTATGAACCTTTATTTATACTCAGATCTTTTTGTGGATGCCTAATGAGAAGCTAAACTTTGATACCATATACACACTTTTAGGACTTCAGGTCAGAGGCTTTAATGATACCATTGAATTGCTCTTAATGATACAGCTGAAAAACAAGAGCCAGAAATTGTTTACCAACCACTTGCAACCACTCACCATCCCTCATCAAAAGAAAAAACGCCTGCTTGACTTGAAGAATCTCAGTCGACTGAGGGGTGTCCGACTGATGATTTGAATCTGTGATTCATGGGGCAGCACTAGAGGGCAACATCTATGACCCACTTGCCTGGTTGTGCAAGTGAATAAGGGACATTAACAATAAAGCCTGGTATGTGGACAAAGAATAAAACTCTTAGACAGGTCTGATATTTATTTTCTTCACAAAAACATTTGAAAGAAAGACATATTGTGTCCAGGTTTCTGTTGTGAGCAAAGAGACCACATGCTCCAGTAAGAGGCAGGCTTAATGAACAGGCAAACAGCCTGCCGATAAAGACACACAAGTATCCACATAAAGCTCTCAGCCTGGAGCCGCCAACCATTCTCTTCAGGATGTACACTCTGCACCACCAGTACAACAAAGGATGAGCATACAGTGCCCTGCATTCAATAATGCATCACCGTGACATCATGAGTATATCAAGCCCTCCTTTCTCCTGAGCCACTGGCTTGAACCATTTGGTAAACTATGCCAACAAGAAAGGAAGGCATGGCATCGTGAATCCATCAAAATTTCAACAACTGAAACATGCTTTGAGTAAAGGAAATTCACCATTTTTTCAGTCCATAAATATCTTTTCTCTTCATATTCTAATGTCACCAAGCATGAAGCATGATAATCACTTTACATCCACCGCTTGCTGTGTGGATATAAGTCATCGGGGGAGGTTATGTCAGCTCTGTGCTATGCAGGTTTGACTTAAAAGGTCACACAATCCTCAAAAGCAGAACAAGAAAAACATGTAGAGTCGGCAATGCTAAAGCAAATGACCAACAGAGTTCTGTGTGCATGCAAATCCAATTTCATTAAAGTCCTTGTTCAATTAGCTTCACACTTGGAGACTTTGACTTTGAGGAGAAATCTGAAAGATGGTAATTTAGCTGCACAAAAATTGAGCATGAAAAAGTGGCTCAGAAGAAAGGCATGCCTGTAACCTCTGAAGAACAGCAAAAACATTCAAGAGCCGACATGGATTGGTTGTTAATTAAACATCAGTCTTCTGACAGCAAAACTGAAAAATATTTCAGTTATTTGAGCAGACAGCTGTTGCTTATCAGTGAACACAAAGAACTCTGTTAAGGCAGTTTGGTTACAGTGTGACTCAGCACAGGCCTCCCTGGGCTCAGAGATGAGGCTGGGGTCACTTCTTTCTCCTTTATAAGCCCTCTGAAAATACAAAGATGTTCTTCTTACTTGGGATGAATAAATGAAAATGAATTTGATGATTACACTGCTGTAGCTCATGTGGAGGAGAAGGTAGAGTTTGGCTACAACACAGACTTCAAATCTGGAACCGATTATTAACTTTTGTCAACAGGTCTATAAAGAGATTACCTCAATGATTTATGATACAAAATTTCCTTTGAAAATGAATGTAAGGTCATGGTTACTGTAGAGTCAACGGCATTGTTCTAATACAACGTCTGCTCTCAGGAGATACAAACAGACCAAGCAGCCTCTGGGCAGGGAGCCATCAGTAGACACTGACCACATGGCAGAGCTCAGACTGCTGCACCTTGCCTGGTCACAACTAAAAGTACACTTCATTTATGTCAAATGTTATATTTCGGCACAATACAGTGGATCACCAGAAAAATAACTATCTAAAAAAAAAAAAATCAAAGGAGAGAATTAGATTTTTTTTTAATTCTGTCATGTTGGAGGGGCCCATTCTCATTACTATATCACATTTGTATTGTGAGGTTCTTAACAAATATATTATTTAATAACTTATATAAATAATAATTTGTCAAGTACTCCTACCGACTATTGCTCACAAAAAGACACCATGTTATGTAGACTCAATAGAACATGATGGAACATATCTAGCAATAAAATCATTAGTCTACTGACAAAAAAAGTCTCTGCAACAATGTCGATAATCAATCATAGTTTTTTGTTTTTTTTGTTTTCTGAAGCAGACATTCACTGGTTCCACCTTTTTAAAAGGGACAGTTCACTCCAAAATCAAAAATACTGATTTTCGATGGCCTGTAGTGCGGTTTATCCATCTAGATTTTCTTGCCGTGAGTTGCAGAATTTTGTAGGTGTTGGTTGTAGAGTTGTCTTCCTTCTCTCCAATTTAATGGAACTAAATGGAACTAGCCCTGTGGTGTTCAAAGCACCCAAGAAATACATTTTGAAAAATTCAAAACCAGTGTCTCTTTAAGAAAAACTTGACCCAGTTGCTCAAAATAATCCACAATCCTTGTTATTACCAGTTTAAGGTAGGAACTACTTTCTCTCTAGTAGAAAATAAAGCAGTCCCTAGCTGAAGGTAGTTCCTACCCATTATACTGGAGAGAAGGCAGACATCTCTACGGCCAATATCTCCAAAACTCTGCAACTCACACCAAAACTATCTAGATGGACACACAGCACTACAGACCAGGGGAAAATATGTATTTTTGATTTTGGGGTGAACTTTGCCTCTAAATGTGAGTGCTTGCTTGTTATCATTGCCTTCTATTGTTTTCTCTTTCATTACTATAAAATCCAAAGACACTTCTTTCTATCATAAATGACAAAGAAAAGCAGCAAATCAGTACATTTAAGAAGACGGAAACAATAAATGTTTGACATTTTTGTTTGCAAAATGAATGAAACAATTAACTGATTATCAAACAGCCAATTATTTTTTTTTAAATTGACTGATTGTTTAATCATTGCAGCTCTATCACATAATGAAATCAATTATTGGTTGCAGCCCTACACATAGGCTTACAAACTTTGTGCATTTTCTTTAACTGAGAGCTGAAAAAATTAACAATTGATTAATTATTAATAACTAATAAGATATAAAATGCACATCTTTTGTTCTCATTTTAAAGCTGCTACATGGAACTTCCATATTGTTGATTCTGGGAGGCCCCTGTGGGCAAAAGCGGTAGTCTTTCCTGCTCCATAACTGCAAAATATGACATCAAAAATAAAAACATCTAAATAAAAATCTCCTCTTGCTTCCCTTTAACTGGCCAACAGACTACTCACTGTGACTTTACCTTACAAAATGTCAAATGTAGTGCAATTACTGCCATTTCAAGACTAAGAAAACCTGTGAGCTCCAGCAGACAAAACATACATTATTGATTAATTCATTTTTAATCAGTTAAATTGTTAACCGCGATTACTGATTAATCATTAATACCCCAATCTAAAAGCATCCAAGAAAGCCAGTGAATCACAGCATATGCTGCAGGTCGGGCAGAGTAGGTAAAATGATAAAGAACAAACACTAATACAGCTCTGGGAATAAACTGAGTGTCACTGATGGTTTGAATGAGAATACCTGCGATGGATTCTTTTCTTTAATTATTCCTCTGAGGGACATGATGCCATTATGCTGGTGGTTTGGCAGGCCATCTACTGGATGATGACAGTGATGTAACCATGCCTCATCAACACAGAGAATACATAGTGTCTTCATTAACCTTTCAAATGTCATGACTTCATCCATAAGGCTTCCAGAGCTCCATCTCAATGGCCAAAGCAGAAAACCACAAAAATACTTTCAACTGCAGCTCATTTCCTTTAAAACCTAATATAATCTCCTGACCTAAAAGGAATGAGTTTTTAAATTATGTCTATGTAAGATGTAAATGTTTTCAGACAATCCCAGCTGTGACCAGTTTTGTCTGATATTACTTTATGTAAATCTAATGAACTGAGAGATGTTCAAGCAGGCCATCCTTCTCACATTCTGTCCTAAGTAAAATCTAGTTTAGCCAAGCTCACGTCTGTGTTTGTGACCAGCCGGGCCTCTGAGTGTGAAGCCCTGAGCCCCTGCCTCCTTGTTGGAGTCTCAGGTGGCCCACAAGCTCCGTGTCTGGGCTATTCCAGGAATGCATGTCACTAAGTGGGTCATAATCACAGGGGAAATCGGCAGCTTATGTAGGACATGATGGCTTGTTCACTGAAGGAAATTAAATGTGTTTCTGAGTCTCTTGAATTCAAAGACCCAAGTATGAAATGTTATGGAAGAGATACAGTATGTAGACACTAGAGATTACTAAGTTGTTTCTAATTTTAAACTACTGTATATAAAGGAAGGAATCCTGTGAGTATTCAGTAATGTGGACAAATGCACTACATTACAGCCCACTCTGCACTCACTGAGCTTCTCAAGACATTACACCGAGCTTTCTTGATGTAAATCAAGCCAGAAAACAAGAAACATATTTCACACATTCTTGAGAATTGGGACAAATCACGTCCTACCAAATAAAAATAAAAAAAACTTCAACAGCTATTAATAGCAACACTCTAATTCATTTTTTGGTGAAAATGTATTATGTTAAGGATTTAACCCCCCCCCCCCCAAATAGTTTTGTCAGAATTCTCAAGAATGAGTGATTAATTACCAAGTTAGTATTTGCTGAGGGATAAATAAATTGTTTATATCAACTCTTAGGCTGCCAAAGTGATAAATAATTAATTTGGTTTGGAAGAAAATGATAAAAGTTGTTATGAGTAAATGACAAACACTTACATAGATGAGGCCAGAGTAGTAGCGGTCTTTGAGGTTGTGAAGCACGGATGCTTCGTTGAGGCAGGTGAGTTCAGCCATGTCCTCTACTTTGCTGAACTTTGGCGGGTTCATCTTCTGGATGTCGTCCTTGTTGACCACCGCCTTCTTCCCGTTCTCTGCCAGCTCCACCACTACCTCATCCCCACGCTCCTCGCGAATACTGGCAGCCTCGAAGCCGTGGCGTTCTGACGGGATCCATACTAGCCTCTTGGCAGTCCAGTCGGCCTGCGCAGCTGGGTTGTAGACCACGGCGCGGTCCACAAAGAGGTACCGCTCCGGGTCCTCCTGCCCACTCCTCTGTGACATTGCTGCTGGAGACCAGAAGCAGAACACACAAAGTCACCTGTAGGGAGGAGAGAAATAAAATGCTAAAGTTAAAATGAAAGCAGCTGACTAATGTAAAGATGAGACCACCACTATGACTCAAGACTGCTGTGGAAAAGATCCTTTGAATCAGCCCTTTTCACTGCAGACACTTTGACTTGTCATACAAGAAAAAACACAGATGGTGATGACTAGCGCCCAAACAACACTGGATCTTTGGGCCAGATGCAGAACAATATTAGGAAGTAAAAAATTCTGATATTGATATAGCAGCAGATATTCTTCACACATAATATAATAGACACAATATACAATGTATTAGTGCAGAGCGATATGGATAACAACTATAAGCTGGATATTTTTGACCAAATACCCCCATATCAATATTTATCAACTTGCCGACAATATAAGGATGACTACAGGGTGCTTATACAAAATATTAACACATGATTTTTGGTAAATAGTCATCAGTAATGTGAATATCATGCAGTGGATAAAAGCAAATAAGAGCACAGCTAGAACAGTCAGATCAGTTCAGAAAATGACACTTAACTGTAATGCAGCACTTAAAACCAAGAAAAGACAATACTTGTGCCATATCACAATATAATCATATCCAAAATTTGAGAAGATATCTAGTCTCATATCACAATATCAATATAATAGATTTATTGTCCAGCCCTAGAATATATACATAAACACACATTTTTTGTAATGATCCCTCAAAAGTGGTTAATATTTGTGACAATGATATGTAATGGAGGCAGGATATTTTACAATTCAACGATAAACTGTATTGTCTAAAATGGTAGCAGGACACAGTAAACTTTAAACAGTATTTTTAATAATTATAAATAACAATAAATTTAAAAGAAAAAATACAAATAGAGCACCAATGAACTTAATTGATGCCTATAAATCTAACCAATAAAAAAAATCTGCAAGGTTTTTATATTGGTCCATATCGCACAACATACATTCTGATATCGATATAGACCAATATAGGTGTGATAAGCCAATATTGGGCCGACATTATCAATCGAGAGATATATCGGTCTGGCTCTGTAAATAACACTAACAATGGCACAGTTCAATTCATGTATCCCAGTTAGAAATGACAGTGAGCCAGCATGAACAACACCAGGACCCTGAAAGTGAAGCAGCTAAATGGAATTCAGCCATCAGTAACTTTATCTATGTCTGTTTCTCCAACTGTGACATGTCCAAATGTCTTCTGTAAAACAAAGGCCTATCTGTGTTACAACAATAATTCAATAATGTGTGAAATGCAGAGGTGTACCCAAATGAGAATTTTCCAAGTTGATGCCAAGTCGCCAGTTTATGCCAAATATCAGATTTTTCCGCGCAGTAAAACAGATAAAAGGTCTGCGTCCCGGTCATAGTTCAGTTAGAAAACCCTGCATGACCGTTGACAGCGCCATCAGCTAAAGATTCAGTGACACTGGATGTTAGCAGAGGAGGCTGTAGCAGTGTCCTGTTCTAAAGTGGTTTATATGACTTTGTTAACATTCAGCAGCAGAGCTAAAAGTGTCACCAGTTGATTCCACTGGACATGTCCTCACCAGCAGCGTGTCCATAGCGGAGCATTCTTCCCATCTGATCATGTTTACTTGCTAAGATTTTTCTGATTTGTTGTCCTTGTTTTTTGTACTTCTACCATGGATAAGCTGGTTACATGGTTAAATAGTGTCTTTTCTGTCTGTCTTTATGATCATAGGTCTGCAAGAGATATTTTATTTTGAAAAATGAGTGGATTCTCTATGTTTTTTCTGTGTCTGGCTTCCTGCCTGCTTGATGCGCTTTGTGCTGATTGACTAAGCATTCATCAAAAATAGACTTGACATGTATTTGTAGCAAAGTGGAGAGCTGCTTCTGGGACGAATCACAAGCATTATGTCAAATGGCAGTGATCATTCCATAGGTTCCATCTCCTTTCTCTAGTTCCATTACAATAAGTTTTGTAGTCAGATCATTTTGGAACGGGACAGGATGTATAAAGTTCACAGCCTGCCATGCTGTTATCATTCACTGCACTGTGTACTATGAAGCAGCTTTATAATGAATAAATAAAAACAGTAATTCACCCGACAAAATAAGATATGACTTGGGGTGGCGTCTCAACTTTTGATCAGTATCACTGACTTATAGGTGCCAGCCCTAGTTGAGTGGGGGACTTGCGATAACACAGCAATCCCCAATCATAATACTTGTAATTATATATCACAATATTGATTCTTATAACAATATAATACAAACATTAAAAAATGCAAATTTTGCCATAAAGCAGGTTCTGCTCGTTGATTTGCAAAACTGACCACAGTAGCCAAATTCAACCAAAGGTGTAAACAGGAGAGATACCAAGGAAAATAGATACAGCAAAATCTGACAGTTGATATTGATATCATATGACCACTGTATTTATTGCCATATCATCCAGCCGTAATGCCAAACTATCTAGGCTGGATCTAACTGTCAGATGGTAGCACCATGACTAGTATTTTGACCATTTCAGGTAAGATATCGATTCAACCAAGCTGTAATCGATACAGCTTAATGTTGAAGCTGATGGTACAGTGCTTTAAGGATGATGCAGCTTTTCTAATGACTGCTAAATGCTGGCTCTCAGAAAACTCTGACTGGTTTTTAAGTATCTGGAATTCTTCATATAACAAAACCCTTTGATTTATTTCATAAGAGGCGAGGCTTTCGATAGCTAATAACACCATTTTCTAATGTTTGTGCGTTATTGTTTGTTTCATTGAAGAGATATTAGGGTTTAATAGCCAGTATATTTCAGGGCATGTCTGATTGACAAGTGTCACAGCTTATCACAGTCATCCATGGTGGTCGCTGCTTGCCTGTCATAACTCAGCAGGGATTTATTATATTAAAGTACTACTAGAGGAAAAATGTGGGTTGTCTGTGTGTATATTACAGCCTGTGTACACATCATGTGAAGGAAAAAAGGTTAGTGCACAGAAAACAAACCGGGACCAATGTTTTAATCAGCAAAATAAGCCTTCTAGATCATCTTCTCTTATAATCAGAGGAAGCGCCTGTTACACTACTCTTTTGAGTGAAGTCATTTTTGACCAAATGAGAAAAATCTAAACCAAATTCAATTCAATGCACTGTGAATCATTTGTATTCTGTCTTTTAGTTGAATTTATGTGCTACATTTCTTTTGCTTTAGAGCTCTGCATTTTTTCCAGAAGGACCTGTTTGGCCCACACAGGCTGGTGTGTGAGCTTCAAGCCTTTACACCTCCATCCCTGTGCATAACCAACCCACATATACAGTAACTTCACCATTTCAGCCTCTTCAAAAGCAAAGGGAAACCCTGACTGTGTTATGTAATAAAAAATAAGGCAGAAATCTGAACCATTAACCGAGACAATTTACTTAAAGAAAAAGCCTTGGAATGGCCTTCAAAATCATCATCATCATCATCATTAGAGCTGAAACAATTAGTCAATTGTCAATCGATTAGCCTGACTGTTTAGATAATTTTTCCCTAGTTTCAGCCTCTCAGCTGTGACAATTTGCTGCTTTTCTTTGTTGTATTTATTAGTATATTGAATATCTTTAGGTTTTTTTGACTGTGGTTTGGACAAAACAAGCAATCTGAACATGTTGCCCTTGGCTTCAGGAAATTGTGATTGGTATTCAAACAATTAATCCAGAACATAAATGGCAGATTACTAAATTATTAAAATAATTGTTACATACAGCCCCAATTTGAAGATATCTCCTTGGGCTTTAAGTAACAGTGAGGGACTTTTTCTGACATGGTAGACCAAAGTGGTACTACAACTAATGACTGTTTTCATTATCGATTAATCTGTTAATAATTTTCTCGATTATTCGATTAGTTGTTTGGACCATTAAAAAAAAACTGTTTTTGAAAATTACCTATTCATATTTTCACCAAATCGTTCAGCCCTGTTTGAAGCAGATTTACTCCTAGATGGGGATAGGTATCAACAACCAGTGTCTGAATGGTCAGTACTGAAATATCCTGGAAAAATAATACCACTAGGACTGCAACTTATTTAACTGTCAATTGACCTGATTATTTTCTCAATTTATTGATTTGCTCTTTGGTCTGTAAAGTGTCAGAAAATGGGTAAACATGTTGATCATGCTTTCCCAAAGCCCAAAATGACATCCCCAAATATCTTGTTTTGTCCACAACCCAAAGAAATTCAGCTTACTGTCATAGATGACTAAAGAATCCAGAAAAAAATTCACATTTTAGAAGCTGAAATCAGAAAATTTGGACATGTTTTGTTTAAAAAAATGACTCAAATTGTTCAAACCAATTACTGAATAGGTCTGTTAGTTAACTACTTAGTTAATTACTTCAGTGGTTGACAACTAATCAATGAATCAAAAAAGAGTAATGAAGAAAATAATCAGCAGATTAATCAGTAGTTGAAGTCCTTCATGTGACAATAAATGACTGGTGAGTGCTTTTCTGGATATTATATCATCCAAAAGAGGCCATAAATACGCCATCAATAATAAAAGCATACTTCACAAACTGAGCTAAAAACAGACCAGAGCAACTTTTCAAACTTGGCACTTGATGCCCTCAACAGCTGATGCACGGACAAGCCTGAATGTTATCCGTGGCACAACGCACCACTGCAGCTTGCTTCTTATTAATCTGAGGCAACATCAGCTGATGACTGCTCTGAGATATTTAACCTACAATCAAGTCCCATGCTTAAATCAGGCGCTGGTTAGAGAGAATCTGGGTCAGGTCAAAGGATGGGGGGGATCAGTGTGGCTGCTGCTGGCTGTCTCTCACCGCATCCCCTCACTCTGAGCTGGAAAACACCAACTTCCATCCCACATTCAGCTCTGTATCGGGGGGGGGGGGTTATAGAGCACACCACACCTCTGGGATGATATTTCAACAAGAGGAGGGTCCAGAAATTGCAATTATCTGAGACAATGGCTCGTCACGGAGTGATATTCCCCGGCTGGGCCAAACAGCTGCATCGGCTAGGTTAGCTTGCTAACGTTAGCTCAAAGTTGGCGTGCTGTGCTTCATCTCCCACCCGCTCGAAAAGATGCCTCCTGCAGGGACTCGACAGCTCTCATTAACAACTAAACACCACTGAGGGTTCATACTGACGCTACTGTTACTTGAAACAACAAACAGGTGAACATATATCCTCAAAGAGCTTCATTTCTGTTCAAATGAGAGTTTGAGGGATGACCTGCTCAGCCTCTTCAGGCATCATGGGTGTGGGAGGCTCAAAGACGTCTGGGTGGAGATAAAAGCAAGCGGACAATGACCAAACCGTTTCACTGTAGCTCATTTTAATTAAACTTCTAAAAGCACATACCTGCAACTAAACATTCATTTAAGACGATATCAGACTAGCAGAAGCAGTACGTTGGCTCCGCGGCGCCGGCTAACATTAGCAAAGCTGATGGTCCTCCATCATTGAAAAGTCACGGCACAATAATCCGCTAGCTAACATTACTGTTGCTAACCTCCACTCACATCCTCACTAAAAATGACCGGCCTAGGCTCCGCTGCTGTACTTACCACTCAGAAGATGAAGAAACCCTGCCCCAGTGTTTACCAGAACTCCGGTAATTAATGTATTAATCCTCCAATGCGTGCTAAAATAGTCCCTTCTTCTTTCGCCCGCTCTCTCATCAGTGGTACTCCCCCACCATCCAGCACCCTCTCAACCGAACTCTCGCCGGCCAGGGAAGATGCACCGCACCGCCGCACTCTTTTTGGGTGACACCCACAACACAAATCTCGAATGTGATTGGCTCTCAAAGTCTGACGCCTAACCGCGATTGGTCCAAAATAATTTCCATCCTCAAACTTTGATAGTTGACAACTGACGCCCAAGATATCAACACCTGCAGACCGGTGGATGCTGCGGCTTTAAATGCGTGTAGGACGATTCATTTGTCGCTGATAATATGTAAATGTTTGAATAATAAGAACATATTTGGATTAGTCTGTTTCATATCGACTCATATGATCAAATAAACTATTTAATCCTACACCATTGACACCAAACACCTTATTATACATTTTACCAGTTTCTTGCATTTCTTCTACTTTTGTTCACTTTCCTCCTATATATCGGTATATCTTTGCTTTAATTTATTAATGGTGAAGTTCTATTTTCGTCTTATTATCATTGTATATAATTTGTAAATACGCATTTTACTTTATTTTATTTTTTACTATTACTTTACATTTATCTTAATATTATATTGTTCTGCCTTTTATTACTTAACTTACTAACTTTTGTAACTTATTCTTTAAAGGAGCTTCCCAGCAAAAGTTTTTCACAAGATTGTGCTTTAATCTTGTGACAATAAACATCTTGAATCTTGAATCTTATTATTTCTTTTTGTAATCAAATCAATATTAATTTCAATCAATAACATGTTATTTTAGCTTATCTCTACTCTTATCTATTTCTTTTTAAATTCTATCTTATCTTTTATATATATATATATATATATACACACATATATAAATCTTATATACATATATATGTATATATATATATGTATATATATTATATGTATATGTATGTATATGTATGTTATATATATATATATATATATATAATATATATTATATATATATACACACACATATATACACACAACATATTACACAATGATTATATATATATATATATATATATATATATATATATATATATATATATATATATACTTGAATAGCACCTTTCTTAAAAGAGACCCGGGAATATATAACATTTATCCTGCCAACACAGTTAAATTAATTATGTCTTTCCTTTTTGGTTACTTTGCTTTTTTGACTGGCAACACATTTTAGAGTGTTGTGAAATAGCGCCCTCTGTTGCAGAAAGACAGGCATTACTAATGCTGACCACATGCCTCCATGGAACATACATAGTAGATTGGTAATGAAGAGCTGCAAAAGAGCAAGAAGTTACAATATGTCAGAATAAATGCTGGGGGGGGAAAGCTTGATACACTGCTACCAAAATAAAATTAAAAAAATCCAAACAACCTTAATGTGAAACTACATTTGTTTGTCATCGTTTACCGATCCATATCTGTGTTTACTCTGCTTTCTGTAAAATCAGTTTTAATCATTTATTGCATTCTCTCGTGTTTATTAAACTTGTTTACTTACTAGAGTTGCATTTGGCCCAATTAAATTTAGGTTTAGGCAAAATTGAAATCATACATGTTTGTTCTTTGCCAAAAATGAAAATTCAGTCATTATCCACTCACTCTCATGCTGATTAAAGGTCAGGTTTAGTTTTTTTCATTCCACAAAACAATAGTGGAGTTTCACAGGAAAACAGTGTTGCAGAATATCCCAAACAATGGAAGTGAATGGTGACCAGTAATGTTTTATTTCCTTATTATAATATGGAGGGTATTTGTCAGGGGGAAGATTAGACAAGTTCAGGATAGGTATATATATCCTTATATATAATATAAACACAACACTTTATGAAGGCAGTTGACTCACAGTCATGTAGACGTTCCAGTCTCAATATGAGCTGCACTGTAAAAACAAAAAGGTTGAGAACATTCAAAATTTCAAGGCAACGTTCTGCAATGGATTCTTGAGTTTTGAACCCAACTCAAATTCTTAAGTTTTGAAAAAGTTTTACCAGCTACTGATCTTTTGTTGAGATAATTTACTTTTCTTCTTTAAATAAACTTTGCTAGATTTGAATTTTAGAAACTTAAAACATTGTATCTAAAAAAATAAATGTTAAATTTCAATATTTTCAATTATAACTATTTCATTTTTAAGGCACTACAAAAAAAGACAAATCAGAATCGCAAAGAAGAAAAGAAAAAGAAAAATTATCTCAACTAAAGATTATAGGTCAGCAAAACTTTTTAAAATTTATTTCAAAACTTAAGAGTTTGAGTTGGGCTCAAAACTCAAAAATCTATTGCCATGTGTTGCCTTGAAATTTTAAGTAATCTCAACACATTTTGTTTACAGTGTAATGCCTCCTTATGTTTGTTGTATTTTGACCAAATTAAGACAAAAAATACATTTCCTGTATATTTTTTTTACTTACTTAAGAGTCTGGTTTTTTATCTTTATTTCAGTTGACTAAACAATTTATTCTTTTATTTTTTTTTTTAAAGTTTTTAGTTTAGTTTTGTTTAGTTAACTAAAATAACCCTGTGACACCCACCTTATATGTTGTGCCTACGGCGCTGGCCAGGAGGACCTTCTCAGCCTCCAGCTTCAAAACCTCATGGAGCAGATCCTGGTTTTGGATGTACAACCTCTGTTCCAAACCTGAGTATAACATATGCACACATACATATTGCACATTGTGTCCCTGGTAGGGGCTGGCACATCAAGCCTCCCCACGTCCAATGCAGGAGCATTATTTCCACGGGAAACAGTACAGTTTCCTTCTCATTTCTCCTGATAAACGGGTCCTGTTGTTTCTTTTATTCTAGCAGCAGCATGGTCCTCCCTCCCTACACCTCCTGACATCCACCTCACAGTTTCTGTCTTGGAAGGCTGCAGTGATAATCCCCTTCACACAGGCTTAGATCCAACGAGTTCACACGCACAGAAATGCAATACAAACAGCACTAGGGATGTGTAAAGGTTTGTTCTTTGTGTGTCAGGAAAAAAAAAAAATCATAAAATATGCATCACTGAATGCACCGTTAGATCATCAGGTTACAAAGGAATTTATTCTGAACATTGTTGCAGTTGATGGTTTTGCTGCAGGCACATTCCTGTATTTTTCAACTACATCTACTTTATTACTGCAAGAACATCCATCAATCTTAGCACGTTATTCTGAGATTCAACCAGCAAGACTAATTTTTCTTAGACCACGGGGAAAAAACTGTCACTTGTTTCCAGTGTGGTTCCTTGTTTCTGGATGTTGCATAATTGAGCATTTCTGCTTGAAATATGACAGAATAAGACACAAGGTTGCATCAGTACAAAGAAACTGAAACTATATTCTCAAGATTTTTTGACCCGTATTGATGTGTTGAATGGAAAATATATCTACCCTGTGGTAGATGTGTTTGCTTTAAAAAGATATAAATGCAAGCCTTCACGACACACTTCTGATGATCTGTTGGCTTTTTTTTTTTACAGCACGTTAGTGATTTCCTCCCACAACATTCACAGGAGGGATTGGAACCAGAAATCAGATGGGGCATATCCAGTAAATAAGCCAAAGACATTTTTCACAACAGAGTTTTGTCAGGTGTACAGCAGAATGCAATGCAGAATTACAATGATCTGAAGCAAGAACACCAAATCAGAATGAGGCATCATTAGTGTTATTAATTACACCTGTACTGCAGCATGTAAAATACCTGCAGACAAACAGCCTGGAACAGAATATGATATCATCTGTCTGCCTACAGCCACGAAGATTGAGCTCACTTAATTGGAAACAGAAGACTGCACCAACACATTCAGCATCATGAGGGATGTAATGAAATACTTGAAGCTAGAGAAAATTTAATTCTCTTTGAAAAAACAAGAAGGGATATTTTCAGAATTTGGCGACCATTTACTGACCACTTCAATCATATTAATCAATCTTTTGGTAAGAGTTCTGAGGCATGCCACACACCCCTTTTTTTCTTTTTTCTTTTTCCATTTCTATTATTTACGGAGGGATTAATGTCTATACTATACTGCCAGAGACAAGGGCAGACTGCAGTGTACCATTCGCTCTGCCAAGAGGGTGATCGGCTGCCATCTGCCATCTCTGCAAGGACCTGCCTGCCTCCAGGACACTGAGGCATACAGGTAGAATTGTTGCCGACTCCTCCCATCCTGGACACAAACTATTTGAGACTCTCGCCTCCGGCAGGAGGCTGCAGTCCATCAGGACCAAACACTCACGCTGTAAAAACAGTTTCTGTCCATCTGCAACTGTCCACATCAACAAGGCCCATGACCCCTAACATATATTACACTACATTAATTTTCAGTCACCTCACTCTATTTTGCACATTGGTGATATCATCTTACACTGTGAACTTGCATGTTCCATGTCAAACCTTTTGTACTCCTACATAAATCTGCACAGCTCTTCATCTGTTTAAATAACTGTCACACTTGTCTCCCAGTCAGGTCAGAGTAAGGGGCGGTTGGCTCACTGGAAATAATCTCTAATTAGTATGTGGTAACACTTGTGTTTATGCTACATAATACGTATAGTAAGTATTTCTCTTGGTATGTTAGTGATGGTCTGCAAGAAAAAAAAATCACCTCTACCAGTCCACTGATACTTGATTTAATAACACATTGTAAAGTTGTTAGTGATATTTTAGATAAAGCCACTGTAGCTCCAAAAGAAACAGTTTGATGTGACCACATATTGTCCACATTTGTCCTGCAGCTCTCTCGATACTTCAGTGTTTTCAGGTGGATCATTTATTAAAAAAAAAAACACTAGTGTGGCTCTGCGCTACCTCTAACTGGCCACAAGATGGAGCCAAAGAATTTCTGCTCACTGAAGTGATGCAGTTGTCATGGTGAGGACCCTCATGAAGATTGGACTTGGGGTTGGACTTGATTTAATTCAAAGTCTATACTGTACTGTATGTGGGTAAATTAACTAGTCATCTATGAAGATTTTCAGTCATTCAGACAAATTCAAGATTCAAGATTCAACTTTATTGTCATTGTGCAGGCACAATGAAATTGCAGCTGAATCATCCCCAAATGGTGCTTGTATTCACAAGAGGAGCATAAAGCTGCTGTGTCTGTGCATGCCGCTCGCAGGTAAGACATTGTGCAGTGGACTGAAGGTGTTTACATCCACATAGTTAGACAAGTTTTTAGGATTGTGAAATGACCTTCAGAATGTTTAATGACCTGATAGGTTTTTCAAACATCGTTGGTTAATTATCTTTTAAAGAAACTGATTGTTTCAACTTGTGACCTGAATGTATGCTAATACCTGAGAAGCACAAACTGCTAATGGTAACTTAGCTATGTCTGAGGCATGTGGGCTTGCTGGTTGGTTAAGTCATATCAAATCATTTTTTGGCAGGTGCTACTTGTACCCTGGTTGGAATAGCCAGTGTGGCTACTTCCACCCAAGGTGCAATAGCCAATGTGGCTCTTTACACCCAGGTCGGAATAGCCAGTGTAGCTACTTATACCCAGGGTGGAATAGCCATTGTGACCGTTTCCACTTAGTGTAGAATAGACAGTGTGGCTGTTTACACCCAGGGTGGAATACCACTCATAGCTGTATTGCAGCTATGTAATCTGTGCATTAAATAATTTTAAAAATCATACATGTTATTTACTATATTACTGCTGTTAAATGAAAAGGGCACATTGCACACCCTAATATAAGCTTCAAACTTTTTTAAACTGCAGACATTGTACCAGACAGTAGAGGGCAGCAGCAGTAAAGGTAAAGCTTAGACTGAATCTTGACAAGATTCAGTTCAGGTTACTGGACAGCTGTCTTATGCATTTATTAATCTCATATTCACATATACTATTATGACTAATACACCATGAAACTATAACCCATTCCATTTTAAACTCATGAGAGTCAAACTAGGCACTGGGCTGTCAAGCAACTGTGTTTAGTATTTTCTAATGTTCTCATGTCCTCTTCCTGGATGTTCGCTCACAGTCTCACACATATATGAACCAGCTATGGATCACCACACAGATTAACCAGTCATAAAATAGTCAACTGAGTGTATTTCTCTCTAAATTTGATGTCACATACTGAGCAGTGGCAGAGCTTGACTGACAGATGCAAGACGTCTGAGTGAGTTATTTCATCTCATCTTGACGAGTGACAGAGTGACACCCTTTGGTGTGGTGCATTTTGCAAAATGCTGTGACAGCTCCATCTCTCAATTGTTGGCTTCTCCAGTCGCCTCTGTGGCATAATAGACCTGTCATCAGCATCGTCCTCCACCATCCCTCTTCTGCTTTTGTCTAGACAGCAGTTTATCAAACATCTCCACATTTTTTCTTCTTTTTTTCCTTTTTTTTTTTTTTTTTTTTTTTGCAAGCGTAGATAAGGAATGTCAAATGTGGCGTTTTCAATACCACACAGCCAGATTGGATATAGATAAATGCTTGACCTCTTTGGGCACTGTCTTTTCTGCAAGTATAGATTGATGTGCCATGTTGGAACATGCTCACTGCAATAATCTCCATCTTAATAAGTCATTTCACTGAGTTCTTATTTTCTCTTCAGTGGGGCGAGATGATTTTCACCCATTTCCAAAACAAATCATGTTGCTGAAGTGTCAAGTGTCATTCATCTTGATTTTATTTGTTAGTCTGTCCTTTTCTCATGGTAATTTTTAATTCTCAACACAGGCACATTTCTAACGGAAACAGGAGAAATAGTCTGAACCCACTTGCAGATGTTTTCATTCCTTTCAGGACTCCAGACACTGTCCACAGTATCTTTAAAGAGATTTAGGTATTTCTGCATCCCAGTAAGAGCTGGTTTGGATCACGTATTGTGTTTATTTTATGGGCTAATTCCAGTGTTTGTGGATTCTTATATTTCTGACAGTGCTGAGAAAGTGTTGGTAGAGCATGCAGACCATCATGTGGGGAGGTAACATTTAGAGAAAGTGTAACTGAACAGTGAAAGCTATACTATGTCACTTTTAGGCATTAAAATGTCTAAGAACGTTATACATATATGTTTTGTTAAGTTGTGTTCTAATATCATCCCAAATATTTCCAACAATGTTCAAACACAGAGAAATCCATAATTTATTTATTTATTCCCAGTAGAGCACACACTCACCAATAATGAATTTGTCTGCACTACCATGTGCACCAGTTGTGTCATTCAGGAGTAATGTGACTTCATACAGTGCAATATTTTCACACAGGTGAATTTTTAATTTTTAATTTCATTGTGCAGTATTCAGTACTTTAATGTGCAATATTCCATGTGCAATATTAGTATTTCACTGAGGTGACTTTTTAATTCCAATGTGCAATAATCAGGTGTATTATTACGTCCGTACAGTGGTGTAAATTCAACTGCTGAGTCTGCTTATATTGTATATACTGTTCCTATTTTTATATTTCCCCTGTTTATTGTGGTCCTATTTTTATTTTTACATTCCTTTGTTTAAATTGTTTCATATTTTTACTTTTTTTTTTTTTTATTGATGCTTTTTGTTATCCATTTTGCTGCTGTAACACTAAATTTCCCCATTGTGGGACAAATAAAAGAATATTTTTTATTTATATATCATATTCAGTTTTATGGTGCGTTTCCAGCTAGCTGTTGCCAGCTAGTTGCTAGTTGCCATAACTTCCAGGAAAACACGGGACTCATCAGAGAGTGAGGAAGGAAGTCAGTGAATGTAACGTGAATAAAACTTTAATATTACCTCGTCAAATTTTCCTCAGCTAACGTGGTGGTTTAAAAGTGACGATAATAACGCTGTCAGTGGTTGACAGCGAATTTGGATTGCAATATTTGCAAACTGCTGGTTGAGCCCTGGTCTTTTGTGTCACCCTTCTTCTCTCAGCTACAGTGCGTTGCACTCTCAGCCATGATCACTGAATAGGCATCATATGGCAAAATATATTACACTTTAAAATTTAATTTTAAAGTACGATAAAACGCTGCCAGTCTGGACAGGAATCTTGGATTTGCAATAATTGCAAATCTCAGTGAGAGGGTTCTTTATTGTGCAGACTTTACCCAGACTAAGGCGAATTGCACTCACCATGAAAATATTTTGCATTTGACTATATATTCACTTACATCATTTCAATTTTACAAGCATCATAAGAGCTGCAAATCTGCTAAACTCTGTTTGTAATGTAAATATTAACCTATACTTGTAAATAGCCAAGTAGCCTCCATTTAACTGATTTGTCATTTTAAGCACTTATTGTTAATGTGTACAAGATGAGCGCATGATCTTGTTTGATAATGTTTCGTTTTGTAGCATATAGCTAAGTTGATATTGTCTTAATGTAACACTAAGAAAGAGTGAGATGAAGATAGATGAGATGAATGATATGAGATGAGATAGATAGATAACGATAAGATAGAAGATAAGATAGTAAGATAAGATAGTACTTTATTGATCCAAACTGGGAAATTGTGGAACATTGCATGTAAGAGAGAAGAACAGATTTTAAAAAATATATAGATATATTTACATATATATATACAGGGGTGGAAAAAAGTTTTCGGACACCCCATGCATTTGTGAAATATTGCATTAAGAATCACTCTTAGGTCTTCAAGTGCAATTTCTTTTACAGTCACAGCCAAAATACTAAACAAATCCTAAAAAAGCCATTAAAAACTTAAAATTGATTGGTTCCATAAAAATACATAAGAAATTTTAAGTATTGGGTCATATTGGTAACAGTGATCCACTAATGAAGGTTGTGCTTTTTATTAAAAGACAATTTTTGTTGCCCTGCTTCGTGTCTATATAAAGCCAGCACATTTGAAAGTTCTTCAGAGACAAAAATGGCTAAAACAAGGAACCTAACGCAGGAAATACGCCTGAAGATACAGATTCTCAGCCAGGAAGGGTACAGCTGCCTCCAGATAGCCAGGAAGTGTAGATGCAGTCCTTCAGCAGTTGGATACACTTTGCAGAAATACAGACGAACCAACAGCTTGGAAGACAAACCAAGATCTGGGCGTCCAAGGGGTTCTTCAGCAAGAAATGACCGCATCCTGATCCGCATGTGCAGGGAAAACCGCCGAATGACATCACAGGAGCTTCAGCAGCAGTGGTCAAACCAAACTGGTGTCCAGTGTTCCACCCGCACTGTACTGGCCGACTTTTAGATCACGGCTTAAGGTCCTACAAGGCTGTCAAGAAGCCCCTGATCAATGAGAAGCAGAGGTTAGCCCGGCGCCGTTGGGCCCAAGCACACAAGAACTGGACAGCCAGGAACTGGAAGAAGATTCTGTGGTCAGTTGAGTCCAGTTTCCAGCTTTATCTTCCTCCTGCTAATGTGAGGGTACGCAGAAGTCCAGCATGTACAGTAGCTACTGTCAAGCATGGTGGAGGCAGTATCATGGTTTGGGGATGCATGAGTGCTGCTGGTGTTGGTCATCTCACTGTCTGTGATGGCACATTGAACTCTGCCAAGTGTTGTGCCATTCTCGAAACCCACATGCTCCCTTCTGCACGTGCACTGTTCCGTCGAGGTCAAAACTGGATGTTTCAACAAGATAATGCCCCTTGCCACACATCCAGGGCCAGTAGAACTTGGCTGCAGGAGCACAGTATCCAGGTCTTAGAGTGGCCAGCTCAATCCCCGGACATGAGCCCCATTGAAAATCTGTGGTGGATTATCAAAAGGTCTGTTTCAAAGCGTAAACCAAAGAATTTAGAGGAATTAAAAGCAGTAATTCAAGAAGAATGGGACAAGATTACCCCTCAACAGTGTGAAAGGCTCGTGGGGAACATGCCAGCCAGGATTAGAGCTCTACTGCATGCTAATGGCAGGACTACTAAATATTAATTTGATGATGTGATGGTTTATTTATTTTTTGTTCAGTTTTGAACACATTCTCTGTTATTTGTTGACTTTGATACTGACTATGTCCAATTTCCTGAATGGCATGCCATAGTGTATATATATATGTATATGTGTTTTGTGTGTGTGTGTATATATGTATATATGTATAATATTGTGTGTGTGTATATATACACACAAACACACATATATATACATATATATGAGAATATAGAATATATAGACAAGTAGCAGTACTAAAATTTAAAAATATACAAGAGTAATATACAGGAATATCAATATACAGGAATAGTAATATACAGGAATACACAACACCAAATATAAAATACAAGTGGATGCAAAGTAAAATAAAGAACAAATATACAAGACAGTGAGAGATGAGGTGGTACTGAAACAAATGTGCAAAATAGCCACGACCAGCAGTGCAAAACAAGAAATTTGTATGGAACGGAACTATCAGGGACCAACTGTAGAGTGCTGTCTGTCAGACAGCGGTGAAGTATTGTATAATGTTATCGCTCTGGGGAGAAAAGATTTCCTGTAACGGTCTTTGTGACAGTGAAGCTGTAACAGTCTGTTGGAGAAAGAACTCCGCCGTTTGTCCAGTGTGTGATGGAGAGGGTGGTCAGGGTTATCCATGATGGATAACAGTTTGTTTAGTGTTCTCCTTTCCACCACTGCTTCACATGAGTCCAGTTTGCAGCCAATCACAGAGCCGGCCTTCTTAAGTTTTGGTGTTATCAAGTTAGCAAGAGTTTCGCAAATCTGGGGTTCCTTTCTAGTCATGACCTAACAACTCTGATGATCCCACACCACTTCACTAGGGCTGCAACTAACAATTCTTTTCATCATGGATTAATCTGTCAATTATTTTCTCCATGAATCGATTAGTTGCTTGATGTACAAAATGTCAGAAAATGAAAAATGTCAGTCAGTGTTTCCCAAAGTCCAAGATGATTTCCTCAAATTTCTTGTTTTGCCCACAACCCAAAGATATTAAGTTTATCACCACAGAGTAAATAAACCAGAAAATATTCACATTTAATAAGCTGGAATCTGAGAATTTTGAGTTTTTCCTGAAAAAAATGACTGAAACTGATTAATCAAGCAAAATAGTTGTCAGTTAATTTAATAACTGATTTATAATCAATTAATCGTTGCAGTTCTACACTGTAAAACAACATGCTCAGATGAATTAATTGTAATACGTGAGAAAATTCAAAATTTGTTTAGAAGTTCTACTAACTTAAAAATGTTGTGTGCCAGTAGAATTTTCTTTCTTTTGCGTTTATTAAACTCAAATTTTTCAACCATGACCTTGAAATAATGCCTTTTTATATTTAAGATCAATCAGTTCTTTAAACATTTCTTTTTGAGAGGAGTGAATGAAAAATCAGCATTTTCTGATTTGAGTTGGCCTGATGAATAATTTTAATTTAACTGCATTCACACAGTACATGTAAGACCAACTCCAAATATTTTAGCTCCGACAGCCTCCAGCTTTCTTTTTCTTTTGAGTTTCTGAACTCAAAAATTGTGGCCACTGATTGCCTTGTTTTTTTGAGTACTGCTTACATGTTCAGGTTTACAGTGTGCACTTTGAAATTCTTAAATTATTTGCCTTTTTCTTATTTTGTTTATTGAGTTAAACACACAATATGTAAGCTCTGACTCTTCCTGGTATCTGAAGAAATAGAGGATGTAGGAGAGGAGTTAATTGGACTTGTGACCTCAGTATTTCTTAAATCCAGTGTGCTGCTCAACTCTGACCCAAATTTACTGGTTAAGAATTAGATCTTTTACAGACACAATTTCATTCTGAATAAGGTATTGACAATGAAATGTTGTGATTATGCAGCAGCCGGTGCATTGACATTAATTACATTTTGATCTATTTCCTGTCCAACCCCAGATCGTCCACAGCTGCTTCCTCCTTATCTGTCTGTCTGCTGCAATGTCCAGAGAGAGTTTGTGGAGAAGCAGAACCTTTTCATTCTGTCAAACTATACATAGACTTTGTCTTTACACAACGTTGCAGCTGAATCTCTTCACCACAAGTAGCTGGTAGTAGCTATTTTTGCATTTTGGCATCGTATGTAAATAGATCAATGCTGCCAAGGCATGTAAGTGAAAAAGAAAAAGAACGTAAGTAAGAAAGAAAGTAAGTAAAGTAAAGTTGTAAAACAAAACAGTTATATTAGAAAAGGTTTTTCAGATATGGACAGTTAAACAGATCCTTATGTATTTAGGGTATCCTTAAAGGGACAGTTCACACCAAAATCAAAAATACATATTTTTTACCTTACCTGTAGTGCTAGTTATCCATGGTGTGAGTTGCAGAGTTTGGTTTATTGGTCATAGAGATGTCTGCCTTCTCTCCAATATAATGGGACCAAATGGCTTCCATGTACTCTGCACTTTCATCTGCTCTAAATGCTCTTTTAAATGTTTTTAAAAAAATATTCTTTAATGCTTCAAATTCTGTATTTAAGAGGGTGAGATTTGTTCTGTACATCTTTAATATGGAAAGCATGAAACATTATATATAACTTAAATTATTGTTATTATTATTTTAAGCAATCTAGATGGCTAAACAGCCCTATAGATCAGGGAAAATGTCCATTTTTAAAATTTTAGGGTGAAGTGTCTCTTAAATCTTCTGTAATCTTCCATCCAATCTGATTATACAAATTCTGCCCTGTCAGAAGCCTCTTGTATCATAATTTATACATAACACATATTATACATGTAATTACAGACAGCTTCATGTATGTCCACAGGTTATTTGTTATCTGTCCGTGTTGCTTTGTAGCAGCAGGTAATGATCTGAGCTGAAAGTCCTGCAGTGTCTCCGTCTCCGTCCAACAGAGAAGGAAGTTGTTTATCATCTGGCCGAATCATAAAGCCTTCATGTGCACAAGGTAAGTTGGCTCAGCATACATAAGCTTTATGTCAACACCTTGTTAACAGTTGAATGGAACAACAGAACAGACAGATTCAATAAATGTAACAGTAAACTGACAAGAGACAACAAGATAGAGGCTGAAACCCTGTATCACAGATGGGTGGAGATCAAATGTTACTGAAGTTACAGAGAGGTATGAGTGCTTTGATTTTTAGATGAAATTGTATTTTATTCCATGATGAACAGAACAAACAGCCAAGGGAGTCTTTCCCAGACCTGCTCTGGTTTGGGGCTCCTGGAGCATTAAAGCAGTCACTGGAGCGTGTTAAATATGGAGCCGGAGCAGCAAAGATCAGACACAAGATTGCAATTTTCCAACAACGTTGTATCAATACCAGTGGTTATTACATCTCTCAGATCGGGGAGGCCAACCAACTTTACTATATAGAAAGCAGCGGTGAGTGTTGTAATTATCACCGGTGGTGAACCTGAGGGCAGAGAGGTAAATGAAATCTTGGGGCCTCAGATGGGAGCTGCAGCCTGTCGATATCTGAAATATGAACCAGAACTGAGAGGAAAACTGGTGAAACAAGATTGTTTTACAAGTCATGAGGGAGCTGCTTCTGTTCCCGCACAACGGGCCAAACATCTGTCACAGAGCTAGATTTTAAATTCAAATTTCTTATCAAACCAGATACCAGGATTTTTAGATTCTTTGATCATTTCGATAGTGGAGAAATGTACGTTATTGTCAGCTAAATCTCTGGATCTGGCCAATAGCTTAAAGGTTGTTTTATTTTCTCATTAAGTACTAATTTAAGGTTAATGAGGGCATCTTGCAGGGCATTAAACCTGCATGAATTGATTTTTTAGCCACTTTGGGACAACAGATTATACAACACTGACATCACCTAATGAAGCTAAGGTAGCTATAATCAATATTTTTTAATAACTGATCAAATGACCATGTGTAATGTGAAAGGGGTCACCTGTAATGACAAACCAAGAGAGAATTATCACCTATCTCTGCTCCCCTCAGCTCTACAGTATAATATAACATTGTCCAACTCATTTTCTGGACCACAACCTAATGTTCACTCGCTGAAAAACACTTTACCTGCCAGACAAAGTTAGCAACTTCCAGAAGTGGTCTGAGCCATCGGATTTTAAACCATCCCAAATGTGTCTTGGATCCATTTGCGCTTAGGCAGTTTAGTTTCTGTACCATTAGGCAAAACTTAAATAATAACCTTTCACAATATTATAATTCAAATAATTCAAGTGGTCTGAGAGAAAAATAGACTTCTGCACTCGTCTTGGCTTTAGAAAATCTAGACAGTGATGGGAAACTTTGGCCAATCACAGATCATTTCAGAGAGAGGGAGTACATATCGGGTGTTCTACAAAGCAGATGGTGAAAGCTTGATTCAGTGGTGAAAAAGAAAATTTGTGATAAATTTCCAATAACTCCTCTGCCAACAACAATGTACAGCACAAAACACAGCTTAACTCTACACATGGCTTTGGGCTCATTATGTTCGATGCCATGGCCATCAAATCGACACTGTTCGAGTGTGGTGTACTAGCCTCTTATTCTGTGGTTAGACAGAGTTGCAGCTGCCTCTGAAGCCTGGGGTGTGCTGGCCTGGGCCTGTAAAGTGCTGGAGGGGTGTCTTTGAGAAGACGGTGTGCAGCAAGAGGGACCTGGGTCTTGGCGAGGCCCACCCTGTGGAGGGCAAGCCCTATGATACATGAGGTTTTGCAAGGCACCTGACTCCTGCTGCCATTTGAGCTCTTGGGTTTGGTGGGAGGGGCTTAGCGGAGCGATAGGAGGCAGCAGAGGGAGAGGCAGAAGGTTTTACACTGCGTATGTTCAGTGGTAGCCTAAAGGAGTTGGGATTTCTCAGTTGGACAAGATCACAACACAAAAAACAGTATCGTCAGCATAAAGGTGAATTTTATAGCACATTCTTAAAATATTTTGGACACATGCAGGAGCAACATACCTACAATAATAGGGGTTTTATTCATCTGTTTCAATGTGTCTCTGAAAACAGACAGAGAAATAGAGAAATGCATTCAATTCATACATCTGGCTCACTGGATGTGCCAATATGTGTGCTCAGACATGTGCAAATAGACAGTGTGTGTAGTTGTGTGTGCTGGGGGGGGGGGGGGGGGGGGTGTTGTCAGAGACCCTTGTCACTCTCTCTCTCTCTCCCCCTCTATACCTCCAGATAGATCTCTCCACCCCTCTCTGTCTCTCTCTGTTTTACTCCCCACCCCGCTCTCATTCCATCAGGTCCTCACAACACACACCACAGCCTCCGAACGCCTCATCTCCTCCACCAGAGCGGCAGGATCAGAGAGAGGGAGAGTAGAAGTGACGGGAGAACAACAGCAGCATCACTGACTGGGGGAGAGAGGGAGAACGAGGTGGGGAGAAGAGGAGTGGACAGAGTGAGGAAGAAAGAGGAGAGCAGGAGAGCCGAACAGTGAGAGAAAGAAGTTTTTAGTTGGAGGGAGGACCAGCGAGGGAGAGTTTGGAGTGAGAGCGTGGTGGGTGGCAGCGGGGGGACAGGGAGCTTCGTTTTCCCTTTTCTTTCATCGGCTGTGAGCGCCGCCTGCCTCCTCTCTTCTCCTTCTCCCCTCCTCCTCCTCCTCCTCCTCCTTCTTCCTCCTCTCTGCTCCTCTTCTCATCCCGACTCTCTCCCAGCTCCCGCCGTGGGGTCTCAGCTCTCCGTCTCCCTTCCCCCCTCCCTTGCTCCCTACCTCCCCCGGGCCCTCCTGGGAGCCTCCGGGCTGCTGCGCCGTGGGAGGATGTCTCGCAGGGAGTCTCCGCCGCCGCCCTCGCCACCTCCACCTCCGCAGCTGCTGGGAGTGCGGAGAGGAGAGGTGGAGTGCGACGACCGTCCGGAGCGTGCCGAGCCGCTGTCTGACGCTGAGAGGGAGATCATCCAGGACACGTGGGGGCACGTTTACAAGAACTGCGAGGACGTGGGGGTGTCAGTGCTCATAAGGTGAGTTTTTGTCTCTGTGAAAAACTCTCAGATTTGTCTCAGTGTGTGTAAACTTTCAAACAAGAGATCAGTGAACACATTGCTCACAGATTTAAGTTTAAGGCCGTGTGTGTTGATGTAACAGCAGTACAGTTTCCCTGCGGTTCGAGCTTCTGTCTGTTGCTCTGTTTGGATGTAGATGCTTTATTCTCACAGTGAGTCTGGGCACTGTCTATTAATTATCTGTGATTAATTCACCATCCAGTGCATCCTTAATAATTAGTTTTTGGGAAGTACAGTAATGGCATTGTTCTCCTCATTTGTTCTCGGCTCTTGGCATTCTTTTGTTTTAGAATCTGCCACATAATGAAGACACATGAAGGCAAAGGAGGAGAGGTGTTTCCAACAGCCGAGATTCACTATAACCCAGAAAATCTGTCATTTTAGTCAGAACAAAGCCATGCAAAATTCTCTTGAAAAATAACTGTAAAAACACACACAAAAAAATACTATGCTAAAAAATGTAGCATATCTTTTTTTTTACAATTTCAAAGTCATAGTTTATTCTGCGCTGAGACTTTCATCTGTGCTGTAACATTAAAGGCTCAGTGATTAGTTATGATAAATGCTCTGCTTTTCTGCTGGTGGCAAAAAGTGACCAGTGGCAAAAAATGTTTGAAATGTCAGTGAAATAAAATCTGAACAGTGCATCAAAAGTATAGATATTAGTCATATTAGTCAGGAATAAGTGAAGTTTGATATGAACTGGTGAAATTTTGTTTAAGAAAAATCTAAGAGTTCCTTAAAATTGAATGGATTGAGTACATTTTTTGAAACTTTCCTTTACATATTGTCTTTCACCCAACATCAATAAACGTATGACTACATTTTAAGTAGTTTTTTTTTTCAACCTCAGGGAAGAAATTTAATCATATAACATACAAAGTATCCAATGAATAATTACAAATACCGTAACTTTTTTCCACCAACAAAATTCATCTAGCATGTGTTGTCCCGATTCCCCAGAATCCTTGTGTAGACTTTATGACAGGTGACATTTTGTCACACATTTATAGCATTTTTTTTTCCTTTTATATGTGAAGGGAATCTGTTGATCTGGCACAAGATAAATAATCTGACATTGAACCAGCAGTGATTTAGCAGGTTTTATTTTACTGATGATGTTTTACTGCCATACAAGTTTCTTAATTATTTGGTTCGGTATCATCTGAGTGGACAGACGTCTTTTCCAGCTCCACAGGGAGAGTTTTAAGATTGCACAGGCATGTTTCTGACAGGGCTGTCAGGATTACCAGAGCACAGAGAACACCTTCATGCATACAGCAGGTCTAATCTCTGCAAACTCCTACCAAACCTCTGTTAAACGGTGCTGGGCTGTGTGGTGATTTTGCCGTAGTGGCTCATTCAGGACTGCAGTTCATGTGACACTATGACTTTTCCCGTACATAAACTGTATAAATGATTTTTTTGGTCACAATCACATAAAGTAAAGCAAAATATTTAGAAGTCTAGAAGTAAATTATTTTTGTGTCATTCAGTCAGCCAACTCTGTGTGCCAAAAAAAACTCTGAGCCTTGTTGTATATGCTCAAGATCAGCTTTTATTGGAATGAATGAGCTGCCATCTTGGAAGGCTTAAAGGGCCAGTATGTAGAATTTAGCAGATTGCAACTAACAGGATACCCTCCCCTCATCCATTCCTTTACAAGCGTGTATAGGAGGACCTATGGTGGCCTTCACTTCAGGCTGCCACTTCAACAAAAAAATGCAAAAGACCCTCAATAGAGCCAGTGTTTGGTTCTGGGCTACTGTACAAACATGGTGGTGCAACATGGCGGCCTCCATGGAAGAGAAGGAACAAATCTCAGTTTTAGAATTTTATTATACACTAATGAAAACATGCTTATGAATATTATATTTAGGGCTGCACAATCAGTTGAAATGTTATAAATTACATTATTATTAATTATTTATTATTAATTAATCATGGTCAAATGCAAGATCCAAATCACAGAAGCTGCAAGTTTTTGCTAGATTAAAAAATGTGTGATAAAACATTATTATAATGAAGTACTGCAGTGCTGCAGAGATGTTTATAGAGGTGTTTATAGAAATTGTGATGCAAAAATTATCATTCCCACTAATCGTGTATTGTATCACAAGTACAATATCTGTCAAAATTATCGCAGTATGATTTTTTTTTACCATATTATGCAACCCTGATTATATTCAGTTCCTACCTTATTCTGTCAATAGACAGAATATTTCTGCCAGCAGATCCTCCTAAATCCTACACACTGTTTTTTAAGCACAGTCCTTTCTTATTGTGGTGCTCATTTTTAATTAGAGTGAAATTCTTCCCAGATGTTTGTCCTCATGCTGACCACATCAGACTCTCTGAATATGACCAGTGTTTTTCCAGTTCATTTGCAGCCCTTGTGGCAGTGACCCTGCTGTGTGTGTTATGCACCAAACACTAACCCAGCATATTGATTTTGCTGCTCAGCACACTTCTTATTGTTGTGCATCTACCCCTTTTGGTCCGATGTCATGGTTACATCACGGTGCGCTGGAGGCGGGAAAAAAAAGAACAATGAAAAGTATGGTTTGACAGGATAAGATGAAAGATGGGAGATGCAACAAATTAGTAAAAATGTCAATAAAGGAAATATTCTCACACTTATTTATCTTATTAGACAGAAAAATACAACCGATCAACTTCTGAACTCAAGTTTCTCTCTTTTACCAAACTAAGAGGAGTTTTAATTGTCTTCTTAACTCAGTAAAACACACTTCATTCAAACTCAACTGACAGAAACAAAACAAAACTCACCAAAACTGTCTTGTCCAGTGTTTTCCTCTGTTATAGCAATTACAAACTCTTGCTAGCCTTATTTCACCAAGTTAAATGTAAAAACAGTCTGGTTCTACAGGATGTTTCAGTCTCACTCATCCACCCGGCTCAGTGTACCGTCCTCCAGCCAACAGCAGCATCCTGAGCTACATTAGCAAAATAAAATGCCAAAAATCACCCCTAAAACCAGACTAGACTCACCCAGTGTCTGATAGTCTGATATTGTTGTCCAATTGCTACAGAGTTGTAGAAAAATGGGTCAGCCAGTTTGGTCCCATTGGTTAACGTGAACTTTTTCAAGTTCAACTGAAGAGTGAGTGACTGTACAGATTAAGAAAAGCTAAAGCTAACTAAAAAAATTCAAGCAAAAGACCTTCTAGTTAGTAAGGCAGCAACTAACGATTATTTCCATAGACGATTAGTCGCGATTAATAGTTGTTTGTTTTAAAATGTCAGAAAATTGTGAAAAATGTTGATCAGTGTTTCCTAAAGCCAAAGATGACGTCCCCCAATGTCTTGTTTTATCCACAACCCAAAGATATTCAGTTTACTCGCACAGAGGAGTAAAGAAACCAGAAAATATTCACAGTTAAGAAGATGAAATCAGAGAATTTTGACTTTTTTTCTTAAAAAATTACTCAAACCAATTAACTGACCAACAAAATAGTTGGTGATTATTTTGATAATTGATTAATAATCAATTAATTGTTGCATCTCTACTAGCAAGTGTAAGCTAACGTGTTCAGGGTATTTTTCTGCCTCCACCTAAGCTCCGCCCACAAAAAATCATAATGTTTACCAACTGAAAGGATGTCCGACCAACTGCTAACATTAGCTACACAGACCACCTGCTAAACTTAGATACTACTACTACTATTACTACTACTTCTACTCAGTCCCTCCAGGAAGTTGCGACATTGCGATAGCAAAAATTCAGCAAATTCAACTGATCACTGTTAATTCTGCACAACTGCAACTTTTCTGCAAGTTTAACATCATTGTAGCTTCCTGCATCTTCTACCAGTCATAGCAGACCCCACACAAACACCATACACGTAGGTCTCAATGAACTGACTCAGTGTTTTATTATTTACTATTTCTTTGTTTGTTTGTTTTTTTGTTTTGTTTTTTTGTTTTTTTTTAATTTTGTCACAGGTACTGAAACGAACACATGGCTTGTCACTGTTATTGTATGTATTATATTTTATAATTTTGTGTAAGCTAACTTGTTCAGGGAATTTTTCTGCCTCCACAGAAGCTCCATCCACAAAAAATGTCATAATAATTACCATCTAAAAAGGAGTCTATTAAGATGCACATTATAAAAATGTTTGCAATTTGACAACCATGTTTTTAGTTAGAAAAAAAAAGTCCCTATAAATACATGAGGAGCAGCTTAACAGCAGCTGAAAATGTTTTGCTGAGCTCCAGTGGTTTAACTTCTTCAGAAGTGCACACAGACACACACACACACACACACACACACACACACACACACACACACACACCATGTTCTGTACCCTTTCCCTCAACCTCTCACCAATAACTGAGCTGTGACAAGTGTAGAGAAAGAGGGAACATCACATTCCTCTCTCATTAAGATGCTGAAGAAACACTCCACAGTCCACTGCTCCTCACACGACACTACGACAACACACCCACTGTCTCTGAGACTATGTTGTGTTTGTGCATTTACATTATCTTGGGTAAAAACTCATGTATAGAAGGCAGCTTATGCCTCATAAATTTTCATCTTTGGATACTGTAAGCACCTTGTTGCGTCTGTCTTCTTAAGTTGTCAAAACGTATCCATAACCATAAAATCAAACATTTTCTCCAGCAGCCTAATCTTCAACAGGCAGTAATTCTCTGCGAAGCTTCGCTGCAAAGAGCTGCAGACCAACTGGATGTAACACTGCTCGACTGTGTTCCTCCTGCTTCTTTTCATGTTTCTTTTTTTAATATATCAAAGAAGAAAGACTTGATTGGTTTGAATGTCCCCAACTAAACTGTCTCAGTGTTACACTACAAAAGCCCTTAAGGGCTTGTTAAAATGGACAGCGAGCTGTAGCCAAGGAGACTGATGTGAGTGAGACAAACTGATTTTCGGTTTGGGGTGATGAGAATCCCTGAGGGGGAGGGTGGAAGGGGCAGAGAGCATCTTTTGTGCATGTGTGTGTGTGTGTCTTGTGCTCTTATCTGTGGATGACAGCAACACGCTCTGGCACTTAAATGTCTCCCTCCATCCCTCGCTATCTGTCTCCTCTGTCACTCCTTTCAAATTTCTTATACATCCTTCTTTCCTTAATTTGCCATATTTTCTTGATGAAAAGATGATATTCTTCATCCTTTCAAATCTCAGCTGGTCGTGATGACCATCAAAATCAATTACATCAAAGCTGCCAAGCATATTACATATCTAGGAATTTATTTGGATGACTCTGGTGTAGATACATTTGACGACTTATAGCTTCTCATGTAACAGGATTATGTAATTAGGATACAAAATAAGAAACCATAGCAGTTGCAGAAAAATGATGTGATGACTTTACAGCTACATTTAGTCAAAAAAGGGGATTGCAGCATCAATCTGGTCTCAGTGATAATCTTACAGTCAGTTCATTATCACGGCCTCTAGTGAAAAAATGCTTCATCAGGTGAAAATGTATTATTTTGTCTTTAAATCAGAAAGAAACAACATCACAGTGACAGTTCTGCATTCAGCCTATTGTCATCATCCAACAACTCAACATGTAATTCAAAGATACATTTACACATAAAACCAACTACACAGACAACTGCTAATCTTAGCTACATAGACCAACTGCTAAAGTTAGCTATGCAGACCAAGTGCTCTCATTAGCTACACAGACCAACTATTGACTTTAGCTAAACAGACCAACTGCTAAAGTTCAGCTGAAAACATGGTGTAAATGGTGTCTTTTGGGGTCAAATTTTAATGTTGCAGCTCACGGACACTTGGATTACACCACACGAGCAGGATGGAGACATTTTGTGTTTGTTTTGTGTTCTTTTTTTTTTTTTTTACATTTTATCTGTGGTCACCACTCACTGCAATTGTACTGGATTTGGCTGCAACCCTGTTTTCTGCTGAAAACAGAAATCTTTTATATATATAATACAAAGGAAGGAATATCTTCACAAACAACTGAACAATAAACATAAAAACTTTATATGTGACTAAACAATTTCACCATATTTGGCAGTGAGGTAATCTGAAAGTAATAGAGAGAAATTTAGTTTTATTAATTTCATGTGATACTTGGATTACATTACTGATTAGGTTACTGATTACATTTTTGAACAGGTAACTTGTAATTTTTGAATTAACCCTCCAAAGCCTTGTAACAGAAGATATATAATGTGTTAACAGAGTCCAAGAGAAACAACTAATGATTATTTTCTAACGATTATTTTGATTATTGATTTGATCATACTTAGCACCATACAAAAATATCAAACCAGGGAAAGCCATTACCTTCAGCCTGAATTTGTAAGAATTCATTATTTCTGAGAGGGCAGTAGATTTCATTTCAACATGGGGAGGGGATGTATTAAGGGAATCCTCCACTTACAGGGATCATAAATAAGGATTTCCCACTTGCCTGGGGCAAGTAAAATGCTACGTTGGGTTAGTAAATCTTGAAACTCACTTGCCTGATCCGGCAAGTTGTAGGAAACAATTAAACACAGTTTTTGTAGAGCTTCTAACATAACATGCAGTCCAATGTGTATCTACATGCAAACACAGGAATTTTGTTTCTTTGCATTTGTGAAACACTGTGTTGTTGTTCTGATTTGTTTACTTACATACTTACTTACTAATTGATTAGTCACCCAATCAATTATTAATTCATATTTCATGCAAAATGGCAGAAAATTCTGATTTCAGCCTCTCAAATATGGAGATTTGGTGCCTTTCTTTTCTGTGATCATATTAAACTGAATATCTTTGGCTTTCGGACTGATGAAAAACTGGGATGGATATTCTTCCCTGGTTTTTCCAGCATGCTGCACCAGTAGATTCCTCTCTGCCTCCTTCCCTGTGAGCCTGTTGTCACGGCACGACCACATGTTTGAGGGAGATAAATAGCCTGCACCAATTAGTGCCCACATGCACGCCGGGTCTCACCTGAACCGCAGGCGGGTGTAGCACTGCTCCTCCAGTCTCCTCAAGCCTCACACCACCATCCAGCTCCTCTCGTCCCCTGTACTTGGCTCTCTTTTGTCCTTGTTGTTCCGCCCCTGTTAACTGCCTCCACACAAGAAACTACATACAAGTCATCACAAACCATGCAATAATGAAGCAACCCACTCAAATATAAATAATCCTAATTACATGCCAAGCAAAATAAACAAACACATGATATGATGCATGCAACTAAAACATTACAATCTAAATATAACTGCAAAAATATAATACATGCAACTCAAATATAATTACAGTAGAAACAAACAAGACCACAGCCATAAATGTGACTAATGTTAAATTAGCTTGTATGCCACTAGCATAGCTAGCTAGCAAGCTTTAATTGTGGACAGGAAACAACTCACTTTAAGATTAATTAGCAAACTAGTAAACAACACTTCTAAAATTAAACTTAAAAAAAAGTCCTAATGTTGGACCTTAGAGCTTTTTAAGTTGTTAAAGGAATAGTTTCACATTTTGGGAAATTAGCTTATTTGCCTTTTTGCTGAGGGTCAGATGAGATGATTGATACCAGTCACATATCTGTACAGTAAATGGCTAATCTCATAATGAGGGCTGGATAGGCCTGGGTCATATAGCTGAAAAACCTATCAGGATAGTGAAGTTTCATACTGGTCAATCAATAATTATTGATCATGTAGGTTGTGACTGATAACATGTTGAGTTTGTTTGTTGAATTATCACTGGGCAATATGGACAATATCACATATCACAATATTTTCTAGGGCTGCAAATAACGTTTAGTTTATTGTCAATTAATCTGTTGATTCATTTCTCAATTAATCAGTGAATTAATCCTGTCACAATCTTGTCAATTGAAAAATAGGTCCATGTCAACATGCGGAGCACATGATTTACATCATGTGACAATTATTTTCATCATTATCTTTTGATCATTTTCTCCATTAATCATTGTTTGGGCCACAAAATATCAGAAAATGTTGAACAGTCTTTCCCAAAGTCCAGCTTTAGGCTGTTCTTTCTTTAAAAAAAAAAAACAACAACTATATAATAATTGAATAATAATTGAGCAGATTATTAATCATTGGAGCTCTAAAATATTTCACCAAATAACTCAATATTGATATTGTGACAATATAGTAGGGATGACTGTTGATGCTTTTACAAAATATTACTGCAATTTTTATGATAAAGAATTATAAGTAATAATGACTAAGCTGGTAAAGACAATTAATAGAACAGCTTGAACATTCTGTTCAGTACATGAAAAGACAGAATTTTAGTGTAATGCAGCCTTTAAAACCAGGAGAAGGCAACACTTATTCCATATCATGATAGAACAATATCCAAAACCTTTCACCGCATCTAGTTTCATATCACGATACAATGTAATATTAAAAATATTCCCCAGTCCTAGGACTGGAAACAGGGGAAAAAACTAGCTTGGCTCTGTCCAGTGGTAACAAAATACATCTACCAGCACCTTTAACGCTCACTGTGTAACCTCTTATATGTTGTTTGGGAAAGACTTTACACTACTGCTCCACTGTCATCACGAGTTAATGTAGGACTCATGAAGAACTAAGACATGCAGTAATGTTTACCACATCCGCATCTACTACAGAATCCATCTAATTATTAGACTGAGTCATATATGAATTACTTTGAATAAAGTCTGCCATTATGGATTAATTCAGTATCAACATTTAGCATGAATTCAAACTGTTAATTCATGTATTAATTACCATATTTATGTTGCTTCTGGCAGCTGTCTAAGCAGCATTCATGAAGCATTAGCTAATGATTTGTGAAGATATCATGATGTTATGACCTAACTTGGTGAGGTACATGATATTTAACTAATTATTAAGTACATGTGTTGATTGGCTTGTTATCCCTGTCAGGGTTAAGTCCAGAGGGAGTCGTGTAGTTGCTTCTTGTGTGCGTGTGAGTGAGTGAGTGAGTGTGTGATCACTAGGACTACAGCTTGTCCACAGCTAATCCCAGATACTACGGGACCAATCAAGCCTGATTTTTTTTGGGCACATTCATTGCTGTATGCTGAAGGACCTCTGTGATTCAAAATTTTTGAGCCTTTTTTATGACTTTCATGCATTTATGTGTTTATGGTCTATATGTTTTCAGGCCATCACTTTCTTGTTAATGTGATATTTCAGGAACACCCTGAGGGAGTTCTTTTAAACTTGACACAAATGTTCACTTGGACTCAAGGACAAGGGCACAGCGACCTCACTAAACACATTCTTTGTCATAACTCAAGATTTCATATGCTATTTATGACAAAATTAGATAGATAGATATAGATAGATAGATAGATAGATAGATAGATAGACAGATAGATTTATTGTCCTATTCAGGATAATTGTTTTCACTTTCCGTACAGCCACGAGAAATTACACAAACAACTTTACAAACACAACATCAATACCACAAACGTATACCCGCCACCACACACATATACATTCCCCCACATTTACAATCTTTTCATTCTCTTGTTTAGTTCAGTTATGGCATATGGGATGAAACTTTTGTTGAATTTTATTTTCTTCCAAGCCAGCGACCTGTATCGTTGGACAGAAGGAAGGAGTGTAAAGTATGAGTTGATTGGATGACTGGGATCGAGTGCTATGGAGTGTGCTCTGCGTGCAGTGGCTGTGCTATTGAGGTCTGAGAGGTTGGGGGTGAGGAGCCCGATGATCTTGGCAGCTTTGTGTGTGATTTGTTAGTTTTTTTCTGTTGGGTGCATGTTGAAGAAGCAGGGGGAACAGTAGAGGAGTATGGGTTGAATGATGCTTTTATAAAGTAGCAACAGGAGGTGGGGGGCAACTGAGAGTGCTCTGAGTGTGCGGATGGCAGAGAGTCTTTGTTTGCAGCGTTTATGGATGTCAGTGGTGTGCTGTTCGAAGTTTAGTTTATTGTCCAGGGTGAGTCCGAGATATTTGTGGCTCTCCACCATCTCAACTGCTTCGCTGTTTATGCTGACAGGGTTGTGGGTGGAGTTAGGGGCTGACCTGCCGGAGGAGTTGAAAACCAGTTCTTTTGTTTTGGAGACATTTCATTGTAGGTGATTGTCTATGCACCACTGTGAGAGATATGAGATGGAATTGTGATAGTCCATTACTGAGTTATTGTCTTTAAGTAGTGCAAGTACTGCAGTGTCATCTGACTATTTCAAGTAGGTGGTGATGGGTGAGGGGCTGATGCAGTCATTGGTGTATAGGGTGAACAGAAAAGGGCTCAACCTTGTGGGGCTCCCGTGTTGGTGATGGCGGGTGGGGAGATGGTACTGCCCACTCTGGTGGATTGTGGTCGGTCACTGAGGAAGCTATGTATCCAGTGGATGAGGAGGGGTGGAACATTGAGGTGAAGGAGTTTCCTTATCATCTGGTGGCGTTGGATGGTATTGAAGGCTGAGCTGAAGTCGATGAGGAGGAGTCTGGCGAAATTACCTGGGGATTCAAGGTGCTGTAGGAGGGAGTGGAGAAGACATGCCACTGCATCTTCAGTCCCTCTCTTGGCCTTATATGCAAACTGGTTAGGGTCCAGGTGTGGTTTGATAGATGGGAGTATGATGTTAAGAACCAGCTTCTCCAGGCATTTCATAGTTATTGATGTTAGGGCAATTGGGCGGTAATGATTAGGTTCTGATGGGCAGGGTCTCTTGGCCACTCTTAGTGGCCCAGTATTGTAAAGTGTTGCTGTTGTTTGTTTAATCTATAGAAATATTATTTGTAAAAACACAGTTTGGGGACTATTTCTTGGCTCTGAGCAGTAACTTCCTGGACTCTATTTGTTTTTTGGACAACCTCATGGTGATGACACTTCCTCTAAGTAATGATACATTTAGAGGTGCTAATTAGGATTTGCTACATGTTGCCCCCATGTTTCTAGGCTAAGCTAATCAGGTAATCTTTTCATATAACTTCCTGCAACAAAGCCAAGTGTCAATATTTCTTCAAAAATTTCCTAACTAATTACCAATTATTTGTACAATGGTATTTTGAATTTACCTCCCTAATAAATAAAGGCTGAAACATCAGTGACTACTGTCACATTTTCATTATTCTGTCTCTGTCATGCACACACAGTGTTATTATCAACAGTTGGCTGGCGGTTCCTCACTTACCTAACATAACCTGAGGCTGACACGGGGTCAAAGTCCTACATGGTAGAGATCAGTGAACAATATCCCATGTGAATGCAGATTTGCATTTTCATGTCAATCCATCTGCCTGGATGCATGGAGAGAATAGACAGTGACAACAGCCTCACTTGATCTCACCAATGCGTAAAAATGCAATTGCACCAAAGAGTGAGAGCACCCCAGGCAGCAGGGGAACAGTGCATATGGGAGCTTTGTGAATATCAAACTCTACATACATTCACTGAGATAGTACTGTTAAAAGCCTCTGTAAACCCAGATCCACTATAGTAACCATGTAATTTAGGGTTCCATGTACATAACAGTAAGAATATAAAAAGTATTAGAAATGAGATTTAATCCAAATTTGCAATTTTGTCATCCAAGTTTTTGTACACTTTCCTGTATTGGGTTTGAATTGGGTGTGTTTGTTCTCTGTGATTTATTACAAGATTAATTCCTCAAACAACTCAAAAAATCCATGTCAGTTGCTACGTGGGTGCAACAAAACTCATCTGCTTCAGCAAGTGTTTGCTATACTTGCTGTTAAAACAGTCTGAATCTGCCATCTGCACTCACTTCACAGCCACAAAACCCCAATGATCATTTTCCCTTGCAGGACACTGGAGTTGCTGGTCTACCACTACCTCAATCTGCAGCAAGTCAGCATTAGTTCAGACCAGAACTGGTCTGAATGTGTTAAAACACAGAAGTCACACCAAAGTCAAACATGACCACAAACTAACTAACACAAACACAAAGCCTTGCAACTCCTGTGTCCTGTGAGGTAAAAAGATGGTTCCTGTCTATGGAGTCTGGTGGTTGTAAAGAGAGCGGAGACGGTGACTTCAGCTCCCTGTTGTAAAATGCTGCCTGATGACAAAGTAAAAACAGCAAACGTGTTCTAAATGTAGCATACACTTAAACCCATATTGATCTTTTAGGTCCACAGCAGGACATCACTCAGCTTCTGTGTTGAGACATCTGAGGCAAACCTGAGCTGACTCACCCACACACTCTTGAAAAATGGTCTAAACAGCAAAATGAGCTGTTTTTGAACCAGGTTTTTTAATAGTTATTAATGTTTATTTTCATTCAGATTTTGTGGGCCCTTAATGAGAAACTAAACTTTGAAATCATTTATGCATTTTTACTATTTCAAGCCATGTTTACAGAGGCTTTAACTAAGGGACAGTTCACCCCCCAAATCAAAAATGCATATTTTCCCCTGGCCTATACTGCTGTTTATCCATCAAAATGTTTCTGGTTGGAGTTGCAGAGTTTTGATATCAGCTGTAGAGATGTCTGCCTTCTCTCCAATGTAATGGGACTAAATGGCACTACATTAAAAAATACACTGACAAACCTTGCTGTGAACAGATTAATGTAGGAACTGCTTTATTTTTTAGAAGAAAGGAAGTAGTTCCGGTAGATTCTAAAGTAGTTCCAGTAGATTCTACAGCACAGAGAAAGTAGTTCCTATAACTGCCCACAACAAGGCCTGTGGTTTTTAATTTTTCAAATGTCGAGTACCGTTCAGTTGGCCTGTTGCAAGGTTTAATCACCAAGAGTTTAATCTTTTAAAATATATTTTACATTTTATCTCAAAATACAGTTTTGTCCCAACTCTCAAGAATGAGTGATATGCAAATCATGATGGGGTGAAGTGCTCATTTTGGTTAATTATTGTGCAACAGCGACACCAACTCCACTGAGAAGTGGCTCAGGGTTTTGTTTCATTATTGGTTTTTCCAGTCAGCATGCAGAAAGCATTAATCCTGATCTCCTGATTGCATATTTTTACTGAATATCAGCTGATAAAGGTCGATCTGAGCATCCCTACTAATTACAGCTGAAGATGATGGGAATGTTAATAGTTTTGCAGGAATTTGTTTAGAAAAAGTATAGGGCAAACGGAAACTATAATCTTATTGTGGCACTAGATAAGTAAAATCAGAGGATCAACATACTTATTACAACTGAGGAGCATGAATATTTAAACAAAATGAACTGGTAACTGTCAAGATATTTTATTCAAATAAAATATGTCAACCTTCTGGTGAACTGCTGCAACATGAATGTGTGCAAAATTTCATGGCAATCCCTCCAACAGGGGTTATGTGTGTTATTTTTAATTGTCAATAATTAAGCAAGCGATATGGAGTCAAATAGAGTTTGTCTTGTGAAAAAGACGTCCTTGAAGTTCCGGCAGTGAGGCTCAAGGTTGTTCATGGTGCTCCAAAGAATTATAAAAGCCCTTCCAGCTTAATCAAAGTGTGATTAACAAGCCCCACTAATGGAGCTGCTTTGGCTTTGATGACTTCATTTAAATGCAGAGACAGGTGCAAGAATGTGCTCAGAGCTCTCCAAAGTACGAAACACCAGTGCTCATCTCACACAGGGACAAATTGTTCCTCACCATGCATCCATGTACATGTAGTGTTACAGTCCTGAAACATGTCAAATATCACGTAAATAGTCACTGTGGTCGCCCATATTTTTCCCATCATGTGTCCCTCCATTAATAAAATACATTGCACACCACCCTCCTACCACTGAACCTAATTACTAAATCTGTAGAAGAGGTCTGTGGTCAAGGTCCTGACAACAGAAGCCAAAGCCAGAAATATAAACAGTGTGATCCCACCTCAATGCATAAATTACAGATTATTTTTATTTGCTTTTGTCCAGTCATTAGACCTTTTCATTTTTGACCAAAAGGACTGTCTTGACACTTAAAGGTATGGCATGAGATGAGCAGTGCTGGAAAGAGTACTGACAATAAGTACTCAAGAACAAATACTGTTGCATTGCTGAAATATTACTCAATTACAAGTAAAAGTACTGGTGTTAGAAATATACTTAATCAAAAGTACAGAGCATTCAAAATAAAAACTGCTCAGAGTATTAGTTACCTGTATTCATTGATGTCACAGTCACCTCTCCAAACTAGGGCTGCAAATAATCAATTAATCATTAATAATCTATAAGATACTAAACACATTTTTCCCTCCATTTCAGATTTTTTCTGTTTTCTTTTCTCATTTTTTCTCATTTTAAGTGTATGAATGGCTGCAAATGGGGCTGCCAGACAAAACAATGTTTAAACTATGATTGTAAAAGTAACTACGTAGATTACATCTTGTAATGCATATTTATTTCCACCCCTGGTGATGAGTTCACTTCATATCCACATTCAGATGTTTTACTATACAGTCTTAATACTGTCCACTGACAGTATGTTGGAATTGGTGATTAGCATTATAAAGTTAGAAAATGATATGACGAATAGTGTATTACAATGGCACCACTCTAAGTCTGCCAGCAGGCCAAGCTGAGAAGGTTAAAGGGACAGTTCACCCCAAAATCTTCTTCTATAGTGCTAGTTATTCATCTAGACTGTTTTGGTGTGAGTTGCTGAATTTTGGAGATACCATAGTGATGTCTGCCATCTTTCCAGTATAATGGAACTAGACAGCACTCGGCTTCTGGTGTGCAAACCGCCAAAAAATGTATATGTTTGAAAAATTCAAAACCATATTCTCTTTCCAGAAATCATGACCAGGTTACTCAAAATCCACACACCTCGTTGTGAGCAGTTTCATGTAGGAACTACTTTCTTTCTACTATAAAGAAAGTAGTTCCGTTAGATTCTACCATAGAAAGAAACTGTTCCATTAGTTTTTGGATGCTGATACCACTGATTTGGCAGTGTAAAACATCTGATAATGATATATCAGCCAACAGGAATTTTTTGTTGCTTAATATTTTTGTAACCAAGATACAACTGGGTGGGGCATTTTATAGTTGAAAAAATTGGGGTCATTCCTATGTTCCCAGGCTTCTATGTTCCCAAGGTCCACTATCCCCAAAGTCCTATGTTCTAAGGGTCCTAGGTTCCCAGGATCATATGTTCCCAAGGTCTTATGTTCCAAGGCACTAACACACCCCCATATCATCACAGCTGCTGTCTTTTGAAGTTAGTGCTGGTAACAATCTGGATGGTCCTTTTCCTCTTTAGCCCGGAGGACACAACGTCCATGATTAGTGAAAACAATCTGAAATGTGGACTCGTCAGACCACAGCACACTTTTCCACTTTGTGTCAGTCCATCTCAGATGAGCTCGGGCCCAGAGAAGTCTGCAGTGTTTCTGGATGTTGTTGATATATGTCTTTCTCTTTGCATGGTAGAGTCTTAACTTCTAGTCTTCTTTTAATGTGTAGATGCAGCGACAAACTGTGTTTACTGACAACAGTTTTCCAAAGTGTTCCAACTGAGCCCATGTAGTAATAGCTTTTAGAGAATCAAGTCAGTTTTTGATACAGTGCTGCGTGAGGGGTCAAAGGTCACAGACATTCAGTGCTGGTTTTCAGTCTTGCCTCTTACGTGCAGGGATCTCTCTGGATTCTCTGAATCTTTTATCGTAGATGGAAAAATCCCAAAATTTCTTGTAATTGTGCAGTGAGAAATGTTCTTAAACTGTTGGTCTACTTTCTCACGCAGTTTTCACAAAGTGAAAGACCCTCACTCTATCCATGCTTGTGAATGACTGAGCCTTTGACAGATGGCCCTTTTTTATACCCAATCATGATACTGTCACCAGTTACATTAAATATCTTGCCATTGTACTGTATTTAATTGAATATAGGTTTAAAAAAAAGTATTCATAATTCATTGCATTTGTTTTTATTTATGTTTTGCACAAAGTCCCAGCTGTTTTGGACTTGGGGTTATAGATTAGTTCCTGGAAAATCAGCCTGTCAGTGTTCCATAGTTATAGTTATAGTTTTATTTTGCACAATTAAAACATGCAAAAAAGACAAGCAAAAATAAATAAATAATGAAATACAGTGCAGGGAGAAGCAAAAAACCCATAGGGCTTATTTAAAGCCTCCACCTAATAAAATTTTCACAAGGTTATTAAGAACTCAGAAGTACAGAAAAACAAAAGAATACATAAAATAATACCAGTGATAGCAAAACTACTAGTAACAAAATATGTTTGATAGTAACAACAAAAAACAGCAATAATAGAATCCATTTAAGAGCAGAAAATGTGAGTATGTGACGTGTAAGACGATGTTAGTGTGATAGGTGTGTGTATGTGTGTGTCTGTGTGTGTCTGTGTGTGAGGGGTATAATAGTTTATACTATGTTGACCCTTGAGCAATAGTAAAAATACATCACAATGAATAAGACAAATTTAAGTATGGACAAAATACATGAGGAGCTCCCATTACAAAACAGCAGTTAAATGTTTTTTCAGGCATGTTTTGTAACACTTTATAGAGATGCAGATTTTTACCAGGTGGAAATAATCATTCCATAGTTTGGCTGCCCTAAATCTTATTGAAAACTGACCTCGACAAGTAAGAAATTTAGGAAGATGAAGAGCTGAAGATTTATGAGTTAAGTGTGAATGTAACTGTGAATTAGCTGTAAAATACGTTGTGAACTGCTCAGGAATATTCCCTTCACTTAAAAGTATTTTGTAAATAAAAACACATATTTGAAAAATATTAATGTCATAAATAGTGAGAATTTGAAGTCTCTGAAATAACGGGGCAGATGAAAATGGCCCCAGAGTGGACCCCTGTGTGACCCCACAGGGTAATCTAGCTTTGTCAGAACAGCAACCCTTAACACAAACAAACTGACTTCTGTCAGTGATATAATTAATTAACCATTTGTGTAACATCATGAAAACCATATTTATATGGTTTACTGTATCAAAAGCTTTTGAAATGTCAATGAAAATACTGCAAGTATACTCATTGTTTTCAAGTGCACCGTTAACTTTGTCAATCAGGCAGAGCCATATAAGTGGAGTGATGTTTTCAAAAACCGTACTGGTGTTTGTAAAGAATTAAGTTTGAATCTAAATAAAAAAGATTGTTTATATACTTTTTTTTCAAAATTTTTTGAAAAACATGGCAAAATAGATATAGGCCTGTAGTTGTTAAAACAACATGGGTCATCTGCTTTAAACAGAGGTATAACTTTGGCAACTTCTAAATCCTCAGGCACAATGCCTGTTTTCAAAGATAATGAAAAGATGTGAACCAGTGGCTGCAGTATGGACTGTGTGGCATCTCCCTTCTACTGCAACTTCTTGTCACTTATCATAATTAATTATTATATATTTGCAATAAGCTCATATAAGACAATATATCAGAGTTATCTTTAGGAAAACTGGTTTGAATCAGAAGTTTGATGTTAAGGTCTGTGACAAGAGGTGCACTCTCATCTCCTGTATGAAATATGCCTACATGCCCATCCATAACCCCATCACTCCAACCTCCACATGCAGAATTACTAGATAATAGTACTGGGATAATAGTATTGAATACCAACTTTGTGTCACAAACGGTTTTTAGATGATGTTAAACTGTTGTGAAAAGTCAAAACTTCTTTTTGCACTACTCCTCTGGTCATGCAGTTGGTCAGGTGAAATGATCAGGAACCAAACCTCAGATGAGTCAGGGTAAACCTTCAAACCATTCAAATGTTAAAGTACTGAAGTGTGAAGTTAGACCGATAGCCTGTTCACAATTTCTATGTTCAGGATTTTTTGGGCGGACCTGAAACATTGGCAACCTGCCAGAGCCACGGTTCCTCCAACACTATATCAGCCCCATGAACAGACACACAAACGACACCACCTCCCCCTCCCCTCACCCTCTCTAACAGTCAGTTGCAAACATACCTTCAGTGACTCTCTCAGTCCAAATCAGCCCAGCAGTTCACTTCAGCTCACTGCAGTTCCAACAGCCCGACACAGAAGAAAAAAAAAATACCATCCTGTCACCGTCCTCTGACTCTGGCTGCTCAAACATGTCTGGACATGTCCAATAAAGCTGCTGGACAGAACGTCCATGTTTCACATGGTTTTCAGGTCGTCAGGATGTTTGATACTGAGACAGGGGAGCGGACACGCCCCCAGTGTTTCAGAGCAGAGAAAAATGCTCGTTTTGAGACCTAAATTATTCAAATTTGGCTCAGTGGTTAATAACACAGTATCACTGAGTCCATGAGGGTTCCTGTGATGTGCCTGTTGTATATTTTTTAATTTACTGTAAAAGCATGCTTTGGTTACAAGGGATTAAACATTTCTCATTCTAACACAAGAAGACAGACACAAAAAGAACTCAGTCTGTCTTCAAAGCAAACATCAGAGCAGCTCTCTGTTTTCTTAAAGCGCTGCAGTTAACTTTCATGTTTGTCTAAGCAGAACAAGGGCTCCTAGAAAGTCTGTATTATTCCTGTCACCAAGGAAAAGAATGTGTATGTATCGTGACAGCTGGTAAAGCCGAGCTAAGAGCGCTACAGGCAAGCCGAGACTTTGTAGGCCTGGCATGACACAGGATCTGGGGGATGTGGATGTAGCGTAGCAGGGCCGCCGAGGGCCAAACTCCAACTGAGAAATAACTGTACTAGAAATTCTAGTCAGCTGGAGCACTGACAAGATTTAAAGTGGGTCAGAGCAGAAGTGTGTGTGTGTGTGTGTGTGTGTGTGTGTGTGTGTGTTAGCACATGTAAATCCATCAGCATTGTGTCTGTAAATTTCTAAAGCTCTGTGTTAACAATAACACTTTGCATTGTCTGTGAAGAATGACAATATCGTAGCCCTTTAGCTAAGCTCGTGGAAACTTTCCTATTGCTTTGGCGTGCACTCTCTCCTCTCTCTTACTGCCGCTGTGAGCTCACAGTCGGCTGTGATGAAAACTGTCAAACCTCTGAGTCAAAACAAATCTTCGTAACCAGAATCCCACAAGACCATTTACATTTTCTTTGTTTATCTCCCCTCTTACATCTACCAGGGTGGTTTAAGAATGGAATTTACTACATCTGCACCTAAAATAACTCAGCTTGTACACACACTGCGCAGAGCTCAAACACAATCCAGACGCATCAGAGATAAGTGTTATTTTCTCTCACATCACGTCCTCAATGAGTTTTGAAAATCTCTGACTTGAAGCTTGGTTATTTTCTTTGTTAGACACCAGCTGAAACTGTTTGTCAGGTTTGTGAGAGGGTATAAGGACACATTAGCTATTCTTCTTTCAATGTATTTTCACTTACTTTCTCATAACCAAACTATACTGAGGTTTACTTTAAGCCACACTTTGGCTTTAGGGATAGCAATGTCTGTCTTTCTTTGGGGGACATTCTTTCTGTCTTTGAGTGGGGCATTGACCCCTAGGGATGTGCACAATTAGTTGACTATACGATTAAACGCCGCCGCCCTCACTAGTCAGCACCACAAATACTAGTCGGTTAAACTATTTATCAATATTTTATACATGTAGAATGTGAGATAAGTGTTGCCTCTAAGGTGTTGCGCCCACCCAGCAATAGTCGGAGAACCCCTCTCGCCCAGCGTGTATGCCCTGATGGCCCACCCAACCCCGGATGTTGTTATCAGCAAAGTTGGCTAGATGACAGCTCATAAAACCGCTTTTGTAAAAACAAAGTAAAGACATAGTAAACTGATATATAACCACTCGACTGGAGCAACGTGTGACCACATTCAGCACAGACACATGCATTAATCTGCAAGCAGAGCAGCTGCTGCTGGTCGTACTGCTAACATTAGCCACACTGTGTGGCAGGCTGTCAGCTAACGTCAGCTCTGCAGACACTGTGATCCTGTTTGGTCTGAAAAGCTGAAGCATGTAGTGAGTCGTTATGTTTTGTAGGTTAATGTACAATGTTGGTATTGCACGGAGCAAAGTGTTACACATTTCAGCAGCATTTAAAATACGATTTGGCGATTGTAGACTGTGATTAATGGCTTCAAATGGCAGGACAGTGTTTAACATTATCAATTAATAAATTGTGCGTAATTTTAACTGCTTTCTGAGCGTTTTCGTAGTGTTAGACTAGTTGATTAGTCTAAATTCAAATTTATAGTTAATTGACAGGGAAATTACTCACCAGGAACATCCCTATTGGCTACATTTACATGCACACTGTATTGCGTTTTTTGCCCTTATTCTGAAAAATAATGGATGCTTCTTTCTGTCAAACTAGTATTTATATTATATTTCAATGTTTCCAGCAGCAGCAGACTTGTTTTACCTTGTGAACACAGCCTTCCTCTGTCAAACATTTAACCACCTTTGTGAACAGGTCAGCACTGCAATATTTGCAATATCCAAAAGTATGTTTATATTAAATGTTTAAAATAATGTTTAAAAGTAGGTCAGTTTTTCCCTCCAACCACAAATTTGAGATTTTCTTTTGTGCATGCATCTGTACCCCAGCCTCACAAACTGTTGCTAGTTGGTTTGTTTACAGCACAGAGCATAAGAGGTTGTGTGTCGCAAACTGCTGAAAAAACTGAGACACATATTCTGAATTTGCTGTTTACCTGTCAAAAGAATGCTCCTAAAACCAGAATAATACCAGTGTGTCCTACATCTTAATTGGAATATGCTCCATTCATAAGGCCCTATTCAGAATATCAAACTGCAATATACTGTTGGAAAAGTAGTGTGCATGTAAACGTAGCCACTGAGGAACATGTTACCAATGCTCTAAAATTTTGATATTAAAACATTTCTACTCTTCCCCTAACTACCAGGATTGTACACTTGAATGTTTCTGATTGCCAGCGCTGCCTCGCTGGATGTTGTTGTATCGCAGCAAACACTGAGCCGGGTTTTTTGCAGGGTAAGTCTGCAGAGTTTTGGTATCCCTGCTCTGGCTCCATTGGCTGGACTGGCTTCATTTGCATGAACAGGGCTGCATCTTTTTCACTTCCTCTGAAGCCCTTTTGAACATACATTTACACTGTAAAAATGAAAAGTTGAGAAAACTCAAAATTTCAAGGCAACAAACTGCAATCGATTTTTGATTTTTAAGCCCAACTCAAATTCTAAAATTTTGAAAAACTTTTACCAACTACTGATCTTTTGTTGAGATAATTTACTTTTCTTCTTTAGATAAACTTAAAGCTTTGAATTTTAGAAACTCAAACATTGTATTTAAAAAAAATATTGAGTAAATGTGAAAGTAAATTTTAATATTTTCAATTAAAACTATTTAATTTTTCAGGCACTAAAAAAGATAAATCAGGTTTGCAGCTCAGTGACCAATTTTTGATTTTATTTATGTATTTATTTATTTATTTATTTATTTATTTATTTATTTATTTATTTTTAGTTTCTAAAACTAATGATTATGGGTCAGCAAAACTTTTCAAAAGTTAAGTTTATTCCTGAACTTAAGGGTTTGTGTTATCCTTTTTATCTGTTGGTCTAATGTCTTAATAAGCACCTGATTCACTTTTACAGAAATGTCAGGATGAAAATTTTGGTTGGACCTTGTTTTATTTCTGTTCCAGCACTACCCACATGGCATAAGTCTGAATTGAATACAGTCAGATTAAGGTCAAATGTGCAGTAACACATGCTTTTATCTAAACAAATCAAATATTCATCTGCTGCTCTCAGCTGTGATCACTTATTGAAGCTTGATTCAATCAAATTCATGCAAGATGGCAAACAATCATCCTGTGCCTTTCAGTAATTTCAGCAAAGTAACAGTACATATACACACGAGTAAGACAATGTGAAGATTTTTAATCTGTTTTAATACTGTTCCTTCAGTAGGTGTTTTTCAGGGTGATGCACTGGCACAAACCAGACAGACCAGACATGCTTCAAATTAAACTCCACTCTTCAGCACACCTGCATCCAATTACACTCAAAGGGTCTGATCAGTCTTAACTATCAGGGCCTCAGCAGAGCTGCTGCACTGTGGAGGATTCTGCCAGGCTCCTCCTGTCACACCACAGGCACAGAGGTGGATTACATGTGCACACTTTTACAAAAATGAAACAGCATGTGTGTGTGTGGACCTCTCTTTAGTCAAAAACATACTCAAAAGAAGAAAATAACAAGAGGTTGATTTGAATTTATAACATCTGTGCATTTAAAGGCTTCAGGGTGTCATGCAAACTGCCTGAGGGTTCTGAAATAGCATTAAAGTGGAACCTTGACCCTTGGTTTCTTGGGTAAACTTTTATTTTTTAAGCTTTCATGCATGCATCATTCTGGTCATGATAGATTTCCACTGGCTTTATCATGGGCTTCTAAAGGTATTTGTCTCAGTTAAGCCTAATAGATGTAAAAGCTGTCTTGTTGGGCATTTTTTCCAACAATATTCAGGAATAAAAAGAAGCAGCAACGTTAAGCGAAAATGCCTTTTTTTGTTTGTGTAATGGGTTTGTGGTCTTAGTGCATCGTTTCCTCTCCTGGCTATATTCAGGGTTTTAGATCTTGTCTTTATTCTTACATTCTTTGCTAAATTGCTCCAGAACCACTGTACACAATGAGAAAATTATACACAGCAGGAGCATTTTCCCCCTGCTCATTTCTCCTTCTTCATTTTTCTCAGCCTTCCTTCACTGCAAACTGGCAAAAAACAAGAAGAAACCTGAACTATTCTTTAATTGATGGTATACTGTCATGTCATCAGACATCTCTGTTAGATTTCGGCTGTAATTACCTGGGACAGGATTTGATCAAGTTTATCAATTGTATTGCAATTCCTGCTGGTCACAAAGATTATTTCATTCCTCTTCTTAGAGGTCGTGTAAAGCACGTTTATCACACCACAGAAACACATCTCATTAACCACCCAGCAAAATTTGAAGTAATAAAAAAATCGGTAAGTATATAAAATTAGGTCTCAAAATGAGCAGTTTTCTCAGCACTGAAATGCTGTCAATGGAAAAGTGTCCACTCCGCTGTCTCACTGTCAAACACCATGATAAGCTGAAAACCACCTTAAACATGGACGCTCCATCTAGCCATTGGACATGTCCAGACATGTTTGTGCCACCAGAGCCAGAGGACGGTGACAGGATGATATTTTTTTCTTCTGTGTTGGGTTGTTGGAACTGAAGTGAGCTGAAGTGAACTGCTGGGCTGATTTGGACTGAGAGAGTCACTGAAGGTGCATGTTGTTCATGTGTCGGTTCATAGGGCTTAAACAGGTGCATCTCAATAAATTAGAATATCATTGAAAAGTTCATTTATTTCAGTAATTCAATTCAAAAAGTGAAACCCCTATATTATATAGATTCATTATATACAGAGTGATATATTTCAAGTGGCCTTCAGCTCGTCTGCATTGTTGAATCTGGTGTCTCTCATCTTCCTCTTGACAAAACCCCATAGATTCTCTATGGGGTTTAGTCAGATGAGTTTGCTGGCCAAGCACAGTGATACCGAGGTCATTAAACCAGGTACTGGTACTTTTGGCAGTGTGGGCAGGTGCCAGGTCCTGCTGGAAAATGAAATCAGCATCTCCATAGAGCTTGTCAGCAGAGGGCAGTATGAAGTGCTCTAAAATTTCCTGGTAGACTGCTGCGCTGACTTTGGACTTGATAAAACACAGTGGACCAACACCAGCAGATGACATGGCTCCCCAAATCATCACTGACTGTGGAAACTTCACACTGGACCTCAAGCAGCTTGGATTGTGAGCCTCTCCACTCTTCCTCCAGATTCTGGGACCTTGATTTCCAAATGAAATGCAAAATTTACTTTCATCTGAAAAGAGGACTCTGGACCACTGAGCAACAGTCCAGTCCTTCTTCTCCTTAGCCCAGGTAAGACACTTCTGACGTTGTCTCTGGTTCAGGAGTGGTTTGACACAAGGAATGCAACAGTTGTAGCCCATGTCCTGGATACGTCTGTGTGTGGTGGCTCTTGAAGCACTGACTCCAGCCTCAGTCCACTCCTTGTGAATCTCCCCCAAATTCTTGAATGGCCTTTTCTTGACAATCCTCGCAAGGCTGCAGTCATCCCTGTTGCTTGTGCACCTTTTTCTACCACACTTTTTCCTTCCACTCAACTTTCCATTAATATGCTTGGATACAGCACTCTGTGAACAGCCAGTTTCTTTAGCAATGACCTTTTGTGGCTTACCGTCCTTGGTGAGGGTGTCAATGACTGTCTTCTGGACAACTGTCAAGTCAGCAGTCTTCCCCATGATTGTGTAGCCTACTGAATCAGACTGAGAGACTATTTAAAGGCTCAGGAAACCTTTGCAGATGTTTTGAGTTAATTGGCTGATTAGAGTGTGACACCATGAGTCTACCATATTGAACTTTTTCACAATATTCTAATTTTCTGAGATCCTGAATTTTTGGGTTTTCATTAGCTGTAAGCCATAATCATCAAAATGAAAAGAAATAAATGCTTGAAATATATCAATCTGTATATAATGAATCTATATGATATATGAGTTTCACTTTTTCAATTGAATTACTGAAATAAATGAACTTTTCGATGATATTCTAATTTACTGAGATGCATCTGTATAATGTTGGAGGACTGTGGCTCCTGAACACAGAAATCGTGAACAACAGTTTACTGCTTTAACTCCACAATTCAGTGCTGCATAGTTCTCAGTCTTTTCTCTGTTTCAGCATGTGTGTTCAAGTAAAACTTCCCTTTTCCTTTACATAGAGTATCATTTTCACTTTTTTTTTTTTGGCATCTTGCATTTAAAAGATTGTTTTCAGTGGACACATATTGTGAACAGAGGAGTATGACATGCAACAAAGGTCCCCAGCCGGCATGGAACCAAGGAAATTGTGGTTCGATATTATGTCTCCAATCCACTAGACCATCAGTACACACCCTCAATCATATATCATTTTTTTTTAAAGAGCTCTCTTTGTTCCACAGGGTCTTCATTACTCAGAGTAATGTGCAAATTTCATATTGAAAGGTTATCTATGCAAACAAGCATCAAAGTTTCTATGAAAAAAATCTCTCTCTCTAAATGTGAAATATTATAGAAGATTAATTAAATGCCCTCTCGGAATATTGAAATCCAGGGACACGTCCTTGTTTTTAATTTTCCTTCTGTTATAGATTTTATCACAAGATTAAATTTAGAAAGAGTACTGGAGGAGTGTTTTGTTAAGCAGCCTTAGTTCAGGTATCAGTATCCAACCATTGCTAACATATAACTGCAGTTTTTTCTGCTCAACCAACCAGGCCCTTTGAGAGACAAAACAATAACATGTCTACAGCCATGCAACCTGTTCTATGAGACTGTATGCAGGTACAGTGTGCTGTGAGCTAAATGCTAATACAGCATATTTTAGCATTGTTAGCACCCTTACATTTAATAATTAGCACCAAATGCAGACATTTCAAGTGCAGCTGAGGCTGATGGGAATAATAAAAAGATATAAGCCAAAGTAGCAGACAAATTTTTGACCTGATTGGCAAAAGATGAAAAGTCCAAAAAAAAGTTGTTACAGTTCATCCTCAGGAGAACATGAATGTGTGTACACAATTTCATGGCAGTCCAGTAGTTGTTGAAATGTTTCACTAAAAGCCACATATGCAACCTTATGGTAGTGCTACAGAAAACGTCAGAGGATTATCAAAGTGTGTAGGATTCATTCTCTGAGGACCAACAATGTCTGTAGAAATTTTTATGCCTGGCAATCAAGTTGATACTAAGGTATTTCACAGAAAAATACTGAAAACTTTGACCTGCTGGCAGTACAAGAGGAAGAGTCAGAGGATCCTCAAAGTCATTTGAGTTCATTCTCTGGGCACCATGGAAGTTTGCACTCAATGTTATGACAAACCATAAAATAGCTGTTGAGATCATTGAGTAAGAGCCAAAAGTGTCAAGTTGCTGGTTGGATTGGGCAATGTCCACCAAACTGGCAGCAGCAACAGCTTTTTATTTCCTTTCTCACATGTCAAAAACGGAACTATAACGAATGGAGAGTTGTGACATGGGGTGGCATTGCTAAAGTATAGCAGACCTGGAAGGTGCTTGCATGCATTTTTTGTCAAACACCACTATAATCTTGATTATTAGAGTAGGCAAGGAGAGGAAAAACAGTTTGTCCCAAGTTGTGTTGCTTTTGACATGGACGACAACTGAAACTACTTCCAGTAAAACGCACTTCGTTGTTACATTAGGGTTTGATGTAAAAATGCTAAGATCAAATGTGAGGTGCACATTATTACACAGAACAATGGTTAACCACGTAACAATGACAATGGTCACATGCTGATGTTTAGCAGATGTTTACCATGTTCACTGTGTTGTTTTAGCTTGTTGGCAGGTGTAATACTGTACTTGCAACATAAGCATTAAACACATATCTGAGGCTGATGGACATGCCATTAGTTGTCATTAGTAGTCAGGATTCGTCCTCTGGGGATCATGAATATCTGTGCAATTTTCCAACCGATGCATCCAATATTTGTTTAAATATTTCAGTCTGGACCAAAGTAGTGGACTGATCAACTGATATTGCCATTCCTAGAGTCACATTGCTAGTGTGGCAAAAAAAAAAACTAATTTTCTTTCATCTTTTCTAAAGTCTAAAATGATCTACAATGTGTTTGGCTCCTTAGATTCTTCGTCAACTTCCCATCAGCCAAACAGTACTTCAGCCAGTTCCAGGACATGGAGGATCCTGAGGAGATGGAGCGAAGCAGCCAACTTCGGCACCATGCCCGCAGGGTGATGAACGCCATCAATACTGTGGTGGAGAACCTCCATGACCCAGAGAAGGTGTCGTCAGTGCTGGCTCTGGTGGGAAAGGCCCATGCTATCAAACACAAAGTGGAGCCCATGTACTTCAAGGTAACTTCAAGGAACAATCCATTGTCTGATACTGCTAGTCCTTGGTATATTATTAATCTGTGATTTTCAAGAGTTTCAAGAGTGATTTTCAAAGCCTACCTTAAAGACCAGTTCAGAGCAAAAAATCACAAGTAACCACACTGGTTGCAGGTGATTTGTGTGTGACAGCTACCTCACTGGACTGCTGTGGCTCACCTGTTGTGCCCTCACAGACAGCGTTTCTGCTGTGACCCTGCTCCTGCCGGCCCCTGAGTTTGCAGAAAAGTTTTGAGAAGACAAGAGTTGTAACCAGAAAGCAATATGACTTTTCCCCCTCGTTCAGAGAGTGAGAAATTTGGGAGGAAAAAGAAAAAGAAAAAGAAAAAGAGTGCACTGGGAGAATACTGCACCTGACTTTTTCACATTTGTGACATATTTTGTACATGTAGACTTTGAAACTGTGTGGCCTGAGCAAGTTAGACAAGAGTTAAGACAGACATGTTCCAAGTCAAGGCACCAGTGAAGACAGATTTGTGATGCACTTTTCTTCTCTTTCTCAAGTATTTTCAAGTCAAAGGGCTCAAGTTCAGGTGAAGTTACAAGTCATTAATGTTCAAGTCCAAGTCTTTTTGGATTCAAGTCAAATCTAAAGTCATCAAATATTTGACTCAAATCTGAATCTGCTCCTCTGCCTACTTGAATTTCAAGACGCTACAAATTATATTCAACCACAAAACAAGCCTTAAAAGCCAGCAGTTAGAACAGAAGTACAGAGGCTTGTTGCTATGGAGACGATGCACTGTTTCGTGTAGTCACATTGGTGGAAATTTGCACATTACCAGAATGGTGCATACCTGCGAATTTCAAGTTGTTGCAAGTTTTAATTCTCTTTTGTCTGAACTGGGCTTAAGTTTGAAGTATATAACTTGAATTTTTTGGTGCATCAGTCAGCCTCCTACATTCTGCTTTATTTTGATCAGGGATTTTCTGTATTTCCCAGAACAGCCCCCAACAATAAGTTACATTTTCACAGGGGTGTCATTTTACTGGTAGGAGATGTGTTGTTTTCCAGTTGTGATTAGTTCAGACTGTGTCCTCAAAGATAATTATTGACGGAAGGGCGGAATCAGAAAAAGTATAATCCAAAATGTTTAAGATCCAGTGTTTAATTTAGACCATATTTTTCATAATTTTCAGTGTGAAACTCCAAGATTTCCTCTTCATTTGATTGAAGAGGGGAAGCATATGCTTCCTTCCTTCAAGCTTTTTGAATGTCGTCTGCAGTTGGTTCATAAATGCAGCTGTGAGGAAAACACATTACCGCCATTTAAGCATCCCTCGACTGGCTTCCGCTTGCCTTTTGGAATGCATTTTAAGATTTAATTGATCACTCTGTGAATAATTCATTAAATGGATTAGTCCCACTGTGTGTTCCCTGAGATCTTAACCCCGTACACACAACAGTGTGAGAAGTATGGAATTATGGATACCAGGTGGTCACATGGGAGAAATGATTCCCCCTCCATATATGACCACCTGTTATTACATCATTGAAATTCCATATTTAGACCACATGATAACAATATAAATCATCTCTCCATGACAACTGGGCAACTCCATCCAATAAGGAAGGTCATAAGATGAGGCTGAAAGCTTCGGAAACACAAAGTAAATGGAGGTTGTGTTGAATAATTCTTTGCCAAAATGGGATTTATTCTTTATCAGTAATGGTTATAATGCCACATAAAAGTGAGAATTGAAGGGTTCTTCATGTGTACTACAACTGAGTAATGTCATGTTTCATTGCTGTAGCTTTAACGCCACTGTTAATCTACCACATTTAAGTCCACATTTCCCTCTTTTTTGCTTTCCCTTCATATCTGCTACTTTCACTCCCCACCTGTGTTGTCCTTTCTCTCTACTTTGTCATTTTCCTTCCCTTTGTATGGCCTGTCCGCCCACTGCTTTCATGTTTTACTGCTATCATTTTCAATTCTCGCCTGCCTCGCCCACTTTTCTGTAACAGTGAATTGGATTCTTTATTTCCACCGCTCTGCTCTCACTTACCTACTGAATTCCATCTCTCTGCATTATCCCCTCTTCCTCCCACCTGCTATTATCTTGATAGCCACACATTTCTACTCTTCCTGTCCCCGTCTCTCTCTCGTATCATCCCCCTCTTTTTCCCCCACGTTAATAAAGTTCCTTTCTCACCCTCCTATATAATCTTCCCAGATCCTGAGTGGCGTGATGCTGGAGGTGTTGTCTGAAGATTTCCCAGAGTTCTTCCCAGCAGAGGTGCAGATGGTGTGGTCCAAACTGATGGGAGCGGTGTACTGGCATGTGACAGGGGCCTACACAGAGGTGGGCTGGCTCCAGGTCTCCAGCTCGGCTGTGTGAAGAGCTTGGGAGAAGCAGAGGGGGTAAAAGAGTTTCAACTGTAAGGAGTTCTGTGAGGATGGTTTCACAGACATGGATAAGATTAACGTGGTAATCCGTGCAACTCTGTCCTTTATTTTGGTGATGTTTTGGTGCTAAGCCTTCATTGTTGTGGTGTTTCTACATCGCACTTACCAGAGATCACTTGGACACCAAACAATGTAGCCAGGCAACATTTTACTTTTCCTTTAATGAAGGTTTAGCCAATGTAAGTGGTGCTTTGGCCTGTTTTTTTTTTTTTTTTTTAAGCCACGGAGGGTAACCCTGCTAATGTTAACTATCTATTTTGTCTATCGTTTATTCCAAACAAACTACTGTTACTGCCAAAAGCATACAACACTTCACTTCCTCATAGAGTGCTGCAGAGGTGACGTAATTTTGTAGGTCAACCAGAAATTAGCATCAATGAGCCAATGCCATTTTGAATTAATGTAAAAAATAAGCTCTGAGGCAACAAAAGTTAATGATACTTACATGATTTGTTCAGCAAGATACAGTAATCTTGACGAATGAAGACCACTTTATGATTTCTGTAATGCAATGCCTTCCTTTACGTACAATAATAGACTAGTATGTTGTAGTAATGTACCTCTTCAGAAAGAGGCAAAATCGGAGGCGGTGTTATAGATGGTGGTGGTCTGTGCGCCAGTAAATACATCACAACATGTGGATGGAGACCTTTTTTCATTGTCTATTTTACGACGTACGTCATTTACAGTACTATTGGATTTTAAAACTTCTTGGTTGTGTCCTGTGGTCTTACTTGATCTACTGGCTACATCGCTACACTGCACCCCCGACTACCAAAGGTACTGTTCCGTCTGGTCCATGTCCACTTTCAGAAAACATGCATAAGTATGGACAAATGAACGTGGAGTACGTACAGAGGACTCCCTCTGTATCCATATACATATCCTAAGCATAAATGAGCATTAAGTGACTAGCATTTAGCGTGATAATGTATAATGTCCCTGACAACCACTGTAGTCTCATTTAGCCGCTTGTTAGCAAATGCTTTTTTAACTCATTTCCAGGTTTTAGGAGTCATTTCTGCAGCACTCTATTAAAGAGCTACCAAGTGCTTAGACAAGCAAATCCAAAAGCTTTAATAAACTGATAGATTTAATTACTGTTCAGTTACAAATTCATTGACAACTGACCCTTCACTAAGCCCTGTCCCCCTATGTTACTGTTGCTAGGCCTGTCAAGCTTTTGAATCTTAGCAAACCACAAATTTAGTTTAAAATGATAATTACTAATTTTTGAAACAGTTGTTCCTCGATTTTAGACAGATGTAGGCTTCTTATTTGTAGCTGAATTGTTGATTTTGCCACCTGTAATAACAACTGTTAGAACTATTGCTAGCTAGCTAATTAAAGTTGGCTACATTTGAGAATGCTGTCTCCAACCAGCTCCAGCTAACTTTAAGATTAGTGATGAAGACTACAACAACAGCTACATGATATTATTCTAAAAGGCCAGTTGATGAAACATGTAGAACACACTGAAACAAAGGAGCAGTGTTGTTGCTAGCTGATTCTAGCATTATGGTTTAATTTGGTAAGTGTTTGGATAATACTTCAGAATGGGTGTGTCAGGCCTGCACAGGGCTTTTTCATAACTTGTAACCCCTGTTAATTTGTTATTTATTGATAACCTTATGGTTTTGGAAGTTAAAACTGGGGCAGGTTACTATTGTCTGTTAGCCGGACATGCTAAAATTATGAATCTACTGCACTATTAAACTTTTGGTGGTGTAGTTTTGATTTTGAAGAGGTAATTAAATAAAAATGCCACACCATTTATTGCTCCCACTGCTAAAGTGCTTTAGCATGTGACGACATCCAGAGCTCGGCAGGTCTGCTGTGCCTGGTCACAGATAAGCTAATGTTATGTTTGACAATCGCTGTCCAGGGTAGGGTTTTAGTGAACGGTCAGCAATTATTTATGTGAAAATGTTGCGGATTATGACTTTACAGAGTTCATTTCTGTGGAAACCTGCGGTGAGAGAAGCATCTTCCGGCTCAGCCGCACAAATGAATACACCTCATGATATCTTGAAGGGGAGATTAAGAAATGTTTAGACAAGAAATGATTATTAAGCTCTGAGGGGGGGCAGTTAGTTGTTGAAGCCCCGGCTATGGGACCATGGAGCTGCTGACTGTTAATAGATTCTCTTTGTGTCCTACTACAGTATATCCTCATGTTTAGGGGCCCTACGGCCCTCTCTCTCTCTATTGATGCATTGCGTGCTCTTAATGTCTTGTTAAACTCTACAGAGGTGTTGTTTGTATCAGTGTACAGTGGGCAAGTGTGCATACTCTTCTGCCTTTGTTTACAACTCATTGACACGTTGATCTGCTGACGTGTTAAAGAGGGCTGTTCTTTCTTTGCTAAAAGTCTTGGACTAGCAGCAATGCTTTAAATGGACAGGTTACCCCACAATAAAAAAACACATTTTTCCCCCTGGCCTGTAATGTTGTTTATCCATCTAAATAGTTTTGGTGTAAGCTGCAGATTGGTGGAGATATGACCTGCAGAGATGTCTGCTTTATTTAAAATATAGTGGGAATAAATGGCACTTGGCTTGTGGTGCTCAAAGTGACAAAAAAATCAAAAATCATGAACCGGTTACTCAAGATAATCCATAGACCTTGTTTTGAACAATTTCATGTAGGAACTACTTTCTTTGTAATAGAAAGAAAATAGAAGTAGAAGTAGTTCCTGTAGATTCTACTGCAGGAAGAAGTTCCTACATGAAACTGCTCACATCAAGGTCTGTGGATTATCTTGAGTAACCGAGTCACTTCCTGCATGGCATCTTATGAATAATGATTTATTTTTGTGGGCCAACCCAGAAGTTAGCATCGCAGTGGTTCCCTCAAGGAAAAACCAGTGGGATTTTCCTTAGATTTTGGAATAGTGCAGAAAGTAAGCTCCGTGGCAACAAAAGTTAATGATAACTTACTTGTTTTGTTCAGCAAGATACAATAATCTTAACAAATGATTTGTGAAATGTAAATCAATCTCCAGAACATTTGAAAAATGAAAGTAGTTCCAATAGGTTCTGAAGTAGTTCCTGTAGATTCTACTGCAGGAAGAAAATAGTTCCTATGATGGAACTGCTCACAACAAGGTTTGTGGATCATCTTGAGTAAATGGGCCATGACTTTTTGAAAGAGATGCTGGTTTTAAATTTTTTAAGTTTTTGGAATGCTGATTCCGTTACTCAAGATAATCCACAAACCTTGTTGTGAGCCATTTCATGTAGGAGCTATTTTCTTTCTAAGGTAAAATCTACTGGAACTACTTTCTTCCTGCAGTAGAATCTATTGGAACTACTTTCTTTCTACTCAAAAAAAAAGTTGTCCTATGTGAAACTGCTTACAACAAGGTCTGTGTATTATCTTAAGTACACGGGTCATGATTTTTGGAAAGAGACACTGGTGTTGAATTTTTTTTTTTTTTTTTGCTGAATTGAGCACCACAAGCCCAGTGTCATCTAGTCCCATTGTATTGGAGAAAAGGCAGACTTCTTTACAACCGATATCTCCAAAACTCTGCAACTCACACCCAAAAAATCTAAGTGGATACACAGCACTTCAGGCCAGATGAAAAATACAGATTTTTGATTTTGGGGTGAACTGTCCCTTTAAGTTTTTATTTGCCTATCACTTTCATTACACCAACACTTACAATATTGTGAAAGTGAGATGGAAAATATCAGCAGGTGGACACAATCAGCAGCCACACATGTACACATCCACAGGCATGCTAGAAGACCTCCTCTGTGCTAATATTTACAGGACTGTCAGTTAGTTTACCTCTTCAGAACCCCATCAGAGAGGCGCTCTCCATTAAGGGCTTTAGAAAGTCACTCTGCAGAAAACATGTCAGCTCTAGAAGTGCCATCATCCTGTTTCTTTAGGTCTCTCACCAATACCATGTCATTTCTTCCTCACAGTTTCTCTCTAAACTCATACACAGACATTATATCCAGTCATCTGCTGCTCCTCAGACATGCTGCATATTGTCAAGCTTTCTTTACCTTACTTAACTTCACTGTCTCATCACCTGTGCTTCACTAATCAGAGTCTTTGGACTGTGTGCTAGCAGTCCCCATCTGCGAGTCTCTCTCCAGTCAATTCCCAAACATACACGGCAAATCTGTTTAGGATGGACATTTGATCCAATCTTCAGTTTGCATCTGCTCTAGTGACGTCCTGTATCTCCCATCTGACCCCCGTTGGCATCGGCATCTGGCATTAATGAGGAAGTAATGAGTCTCCTCTCCTCCTCATTTGGTCATTCATCTACTGTAACTTCCCATTGCCTCCGTTAGGACCGCGTCACTGACAACAAAAACAATTAGGACTGAACAGATGGTTTTAAACCCGCCACACCATTCACAACCACGCTTTCATACACTTGTAGGAACATGAGTTTAGAACAGTTACATTCATGAATAAATGTCAGAAATAAAAACATTTCTGTAACATTTTAAGTGACTTTCTTTACACATTATGCCTTGACTTAGACCAGTGGATTCCAAAATTCTTCTTTCGTGCTACCCTTTGAAAATTCCAACATGTAAATGGATTAAATTTGTATCTGTCTGGAAGAATATTTGGGAAACTAAAAGAAAGAAAGTTGAAAAGCAAAAAAGAAAATGGCATGTATATATTTACTGTAATAAAACATAAAATGGCCATTGCTTCACTTGATGTGAATGCAGCAGCTGAGTTGTCCCCCTTTGAAATTTACATTTGGACTGGTATAACTGTTTTGTGACTTCAAATTAATACAGAATTTTTACCAAATGAGCAAGTGTCTGTTTATGAGTTGTAATAAGTCATTAGTAATCTTGTAGAAGGCGTAGATGTTTATAACTGTTAAATTGAGCAAAATGTTAATGGAGTTTGGCAGCAGTGACACAGGCAGCCACTTAACTCATCTCTGCAGGCTTTTGTTTTCAGGATAACAGGCTGAACTTTACATTGACAGACAATTAAAAGTTATAAACACTGATCAACTGACAGTGGAGGACTCCTGTGTTTCCATGTACGCAACTGATTTTATGCTCATTTTCAGTTTGCACATAAAAAACGGTGTGGAAGTTCTGAATGTCAAACCATGGCTAAGTTGGAAAAAATTGTGATTCAGTAAAAACAGAATTATGATAAACAGGGTTAGCAAAGAAACTCTTGATCTTTATTTGCCCAACTCCCATGTGATCTTTGTAATGACAGTGGTAGATGGAAATGCACATTAATTCACATTTAGTTTTTTCCGTACATTTGGATGGAAACTATCAGTATTAATATAGAGTATGCCTTTTCCTCCATATTTATCCAGAGTTACAGAGATAATTAACCTGTTATGAAAAAAAGATAATTTAACTTGAATGAGGGGTGGAACTAACAAAAATTAATTGATAAAACAATGATGAAAATACACGTGAATTGAAAACCAGAACCAGAACCATGTTTCATCATTAGGGAGTTCCTAAGTTGGGCATACTGACACAAAACTATCAACTTGCAATAGATTGTCTTTCCCAAGTTTCTGCAAAACCAAAGTTTTTGTAGCATGAATTCTCACTTGCCCCTCACTTAATTTATAGCTGCCATGTCAAAGTAAAAGATCACAAGTGGACAAGGTCTGCAAGCTGAGAGTCAAAAACTTGATCAGTTGGTCTGTGGCTGTGGTTTGACATTTTACCTGGAAGCAACAAAAATTGCTTGCTGTAAATGATAAATATCAGTTGAGTGTTGTGAATGATGAGTGGTAGATAGATAGATTATCAGAGCAACACTCTTGCCAATAAAATGTCAATCAAGTTTCTCAAATCACAATCAAAAATTATCACAATCAAATCACAATCTATCACTCCATTTTTCAATTCTCATGCATTTTCTTCAAACAATTAATTGCAAATTTGTGTTGTAAATGATGAAACACGGTTTTGTTTTCATCATATTGTGACTGCTTTAATCAAATCAGCTTTAACTTCATTTCACAACTGTTTTTACTGGGGATTGTTTCTGGCAGCTAATGTCCCTGCCGACTAAATGCAAAATTTAATTTAGACTAGTCGACTAGTCTGACAGTAAGAAAACACTCAGAAAGCAGTTAAAATTGAATTTATTAATTGATAATGTTAAACATAGTCTGAAAAAATACTGTGTATTAAGAGCAGTTTGAAGCCATTAATCATAGTCTACAATAACCAAATCATGTGTGTCATTTGTGCAGCACAAACATTGCACGCTAACATGCAAATCATGGCAACAGCTCACTAAATGCTTCAGTTCTTCAGACTGAGATGGATCACGGTGTCTGCAGGTAAACATCATCGTTTACCTGGAGCTGACATTAGCTGCCAGCCTGACACACAGTGTGGCTAATGTTAGCAGTGCTAGCAGCTGTGCTGCATGTGGTTACACATTGCTCCAGTTGAATGGTTACATACCAGTTTATTCTGGCACAGCCTACAAAGCCTAGATTAAAACACTGCCAAACCACGCTGGTTTTGTGAGCTGTCATCTGTCCCAACATTCAGATTTGGGTGGACCATTGGGATATTCACCCCATCTGAGGGAGCCGCGCATCCCCAACTAGTGGCAGGCGGCTGCATAAGACCTTAGAGGCAACAGTTAACTGGCATTATGCATGAATAAAATAAAACTACTAAACTAAAAACTAGTATTTCTGGTGCCGACTAGCGAGGGTGGCAACGTTTAATCGTAAAGTCGACCAATCACACACATCCCTAATTTTTTCCTCATTGGTCTCCAGTTCACATGCATTTTCGTCACCTCCATTTTTTTTCAATTATTTTTTGTTCCCTCCACCCTCGAGGCCACTCCCCTTAAATGATAATTGGTCATTTTGTGTTGTAAATGATGAAACATGTTTCTGTTTTCATCAGCTGTTTTAATCAAATCAGCTTAAAATTAATCAAATCACTTGATAATTGATCTCTTCCTTGTCATTTCACATCCATTTGAACCCTTCTGTTTTTTAATTAACATGCATTTTCATCACCTGCATTTTTATCAATTATTTTGTGTTACTTCCACCCCTCATAAAGAGATGAGACAATTAAACAACCACTCTTGACTTCAGCGTCTGTAAAACCAACTATTTAAATTCAACTTGCAGTGAAGTTTACTCAGAGCTCATTAAACAGGTTCCTTTTCCAGTTGTCGTAAGCCTGTGTCACACAGTGATAAGCCAGACAAGTGGGTCAAAATACACACATGTAAACCTTTACCACTTTGGCTCAAACAGCTCTGGAGGCAGTAAAGCTGTTGTCAGTCGTAAATACACACCGGCCCTATTCTCTGCCCGACTCCTGACGTCAGTGCCCCTCTGAGGTCAGACCTCAAGATGCTTGAGGTTCAGGAATATTTTTGTTAGGCAGAATTCCCCCGACGTGTTGTTTATTAAACACTGTGTGGTGTGAAACCCATCTGCAAACACACATGCACACACACAATGGAGATGCTCTTGCTAAGGTTTTGTGTCCCTCTTCGTCTGTATGCAGCATGTTCCTCATCACAAAACACACACAGTCGTGTGCAAACGCATCCCAATTACTGTCGTTCACTTGCTTTCTTTATCAATATTCTTCCTCACACACGCACACACACACACACACACACACGGTGTTGAATTAAACTGGTCCAAGTCAGGCATGTCCCTGCATGCCAAGTGCTCTACAGCAGCACTTCATTGGAACCATACATTTCCAGTCACTTAAAGATGGAAATTAGACAAACTTCTTTCATTCATTCATTTCACACATTCATCCTCTTTCTGCAAATAAGGGCATCACAGCAGCATATGTGGAACTCTGTGTTTTTGTTGTGAAACGTTTCTGTCTCTCAGTTGAAAAGTTAGGACTTTATATTTTTCTAATATATCTATGAGAAGGATTCTCTGTATTTGAATACTGTATATGAATATGTCCTTGTACACTGCGTTGTTGGTGGGAGCGAGTGCAGTTGCTTTGTAGTGTTTTCAGCATGTTTGCACAGCCTACCACAGACTTGTACCTTCGCAGACCTGGTGAAAATGAATCATGACCATCAATAAAATATACTTGTAAATTTGTCTCTGTCCAGTGTTTTGTTTTTGTTTGTTTTTTAGAATACATTAGATTTAATAGATGATCCAGATGTGACTTCTAGCTTCTTGTAATGCTAGTTTTCACAAATAAAAATTGTAGTGTTACTGCAATTATTGTGAGTATTTTTTTTACACAATACAGAGTGGATTAAACCATATTTGTTTTCCATGGCAGTGTCTGACTAACAGGCTGTCAGCTTTTGTGTTTCTCTTTTTTTAAAGCCTCTGGAAACTCAAATCCACAACAACCTTCTGACCATGTCATTTTATGCTCTTGTGTACATATTACTAAGCATCTAAAAAGTATTACAAATTAATTTGAATCCAAATTCATAACATTGTCATTTAAGTTTTTGTATACCTTTGTGTGTATACTTGTGTTGCATGCTTGTGCTTGGACATCTATTCCAAAAATTATCCAATTAATTTCACAAACCAGTGAGTAAAAAAACATTTTTTTCAAATGACAAACCTTTGCAACCCAAGTCACAATAAGCCTTATCAATACATTTTGGGAATAGTTCATTTGTGCATTAATTAATGTTCCTGACCATCTTCACTGTCATTTTGCATCACCCTATATTATCTTGACACTTTTTATTGAAAACACATACACATGTTAAAACTTTACACAGGAGAAATACAGTCATTTAGTTAACAGACCATCTCATCATTTTTATTTCCTCTTATCAGGAAAACAACACAGGACATTTTAGCCTAGTTCATAAAAGAGATAAATATAATATTATAAGTGCATTAACAGGTTCTTTTTTCCTCTCATCAGTAAAACAATATACACATTTTAGATGCTTTATAAAAGCTGTACTGCAGATATAAATCTGAAATTTGCAGAATTTCCTCTAGTATTTTATTTATTTGGGAACCAAAATAAAATCTCCTGTGACCCACCTGTGGATCCCGAGCCAGTGTTTGGGAAAGACTGCTTTAGGTTATAGCTCACAACATATGAGCAGGTCCACATGGAGTCTGTGCCTGCAGAATTCCATCAACACTTCCATAGAGGCAGCATAGAGATGCTGCTTGTAAAACTGTTAACAAACACCTCAGCAGTTACTTATGAATGTATGTTGGGATGGTAACTGTTGGAAGGTGAATGATTAATGATTAATGATTTCATGAATTAATAATTTATAATATAATAATATAATATAATATATATAATTATTTGTGTAAAAAGAACAATCTTTGTAATTGGGCTTCATGTAATAAACTGCTTGGTAACAATATTTCTCTTATTTTTGTTTGTATCCATGATTTGTTCTTATTTTGTTAGTACCCACTGATTTCTGGGATTTTTGCTCCTCTCTTACATAAGAGTGGTCGAGAGCACTTTCACTGAGAAAATCAAAAAACATCATGTTTTCACAGTCCACTAAATGTTTGTCCAACATAAGGAAACACAAGTTTAAAGAATATTGAAATATTTCTAATTATTATTTATAATAATGGTGATTATTATTTATGTACAATTATTTATATATTATAATTAACATATAGTTCTCTAATAATTTTAAAAAATCACATTACAAGATTCCACAGAATTGCACATAGTATATTTTTGTTCTGGATCACTGCTGAAAACTGTAAAAATAAAAAAATAAAAAAAATAAATAAATCTGCAGATTCTGTTTGGGCCTGGTTATGAGAACGTTACAGTATTTTTTGTCCATGTAACAGTACAGTGTTTATCAATGCACAGCCCGACATGTAATGAGGCAACAATCTGGGAATGAAAACAGAATTTAAACTTGAGACATTTTAGTTACACAAAATGACTGTGAACAGTGAAGAATTAGACTGTATGTTGCAGGCTGTAATCTAAAGTGTTTACAGTGTCTTAAGCCTGAATTTAAAAGAAGCGAGAGCTGTGGAGTGTTGCAGATATGTGGTGTTTAACAAATGAATAGTGCTTCTCCTTGGGAGGTCTGGAGGTCTTTTCAATGCTTTATAAATCAGTAGTATTTTAAAGCCCTTCTTTGACACACATGAAGCTGCTGCAGAAAGCTGGTGTGACATGTTCCACTTTCTTGCATCACCGAGGACTCTGGCTGCACAAACTAGAGACAAATGATTTTTGTTCAATGTATTCTTTTAGTTCGAATGATTTTGCTCTTCGAGGATAAATCAGCGTGTTTATTGTCTTTCCAGTCTAATCCTACACTTCTTTTTTTTCTTTTTTTATAACAATCTCCTCAGCCAAAGGTGAACTTGACCCAGATAACCCGCTGCAGCACATATCTCCTGCCTGCAGGTAGTCAGTGTGCATACTCAGCTTGGCAGTCCCTCTGTTTCAGGAACAAGAGATAATTAAATGGAATGAGATGTAAATGTTCTTAATCAATGATTAATGGTTGCCTGTTCGCTGGCTGACGCTCCAGGCGAGACTCTATCTAAGGCTCCAGTGGGAGGTTCATGCAGAGAGGAAGACACTCATTTTTCAAATCCATACAGTAATTTATTCAAAACATATACATCTTATCATCAGAGAGGACTTTGTTACATCTGCTCTCTAAACGCAGGGAAGTCTTTTGGAGGTTTTAATATTTCTGTCTTGCTTTCATTAAAGGAATTCAAACATGCTGCATTTCAGCAATTTCAGTTATTTATGATTTTTAACATTTTTCACAGTATGTTCCTGTGTAGTGGTTGGGTTAAAAATGTACTGCTGCCTAAAGGGATCATTGTAATATCAGGAAATCAATTTTACCTTCTTGCTGCCTGAGTGACTGGAGGAGGTGAAGCAGGTAAACAACGCCAGGAGAGTCAGAAAATAGAGTCATTCTCCCATGAGTGTCTCCATCGTGCACAGCGTGGTCGACAGGACACTGACTTGTCACCATGGCGACACATTTTCCCAGTGCCAGATATTGTCATTTGCGTGGAGCGCTGGTAACATGGGCTCATCGCATCCCATGGAACTGATACACAAACACATCTGGACAAACTCTAGTTTATTCTGTAAAACACACAGCAGCTAATAATAGGCTGACTCTGAGAAGCACAGCAGGCTCCATCAGTCAGGAGCTAAAAATATTAGGAAGAAACATCTTGACATGCTGCTTTACTTCAGCTGCTTAAGCTTCTAGATGCAGCGACATTTATCATTTAATGATGTGTGTGTGTTTGCAGACACACTCATACACATCTGTCTGTCAACAGGTCAGTATTTCAAGTTACCACTTAGCTTAAATAAAAATTGACAGAGGAGTATAACTTGATAAAAAATTAAGGGATTCACAAGCTTTTTATTACTGGCGGCAGGAGGTGAACTGGTAGGTTGGAAAACTTGCACCAGGACCACAGTCCATGTATTTCAACTGTAATCTTCAAAACTGTATTAAAATTAAGGCTGCACTATTTGGTTACAAAAAAAAAAAAAAAAAAAAAAAAAGTCATATTGCTATTTTTGACTGAAATTGCGATTAATGGAAATGGTCAGTTTTGCATCACAAATCTCATGCTCACTGAAACACAAACTATTAATATCATGATGATGTGATATTTATTGAGGTCTGAACCAAACAAACATGTTTTGTTTCATCTGAAGAATAAGATTCTTCAGGCCCGGTCATCTCTGCAGCTCTATACTTCTTCATTATGATGCCATTTTCTCACACATTTCATTTCTCAAAAAAATTACAATTTGGTTCTCGTTCTGCGATTTGGATATTGCTCTTGGCCATATTGCCATTTTAGAGCAATTGTGCAGCCCAAATTAAAATGTATTTGATTAAAAAAAAGGTCAAATGACCATGTATAAAGTCAGAGGGGTTATTTGTGACAAACCCACAGAGTATATAAAATTCTGAAGTTCTTCTCAGCTTTATGGAACGTTTTAACCTCTTTCAACTCAGTTTTTGCTTTAAATTACTGTCTGGTTCAGTCTCCCCACCCTCATCAACTTTGTGTGCTTTTGCAGCCATTTCAGCAAAGAAATGCTTTGTTAAAGAGCAGGGTTCTGCAACCTGTACGATCAAAAAAAAAGACACAAACAAAATCTGTTTGGTATGGTGGCCGGGAGGTGCAAACCAACATTACAAAATGTGAAACACTTTTACAAAGCTTGAGACAAATTTACATTTTGGAAAACATTTTTACATAACATAAAACAAAATTACATTACCATAACACATTTACAAGTCCTGAAACAAATTTACATCTCAGAAAACAAATTAACAAGACGTGAAACACTTTTACAAGCGCCGAGACAAGTTTACAAGTGGCGAAACAAATTTACAAATACAATCAAACTGGAAAGGGAACATCCCAAATCCGGGTTGACCCGGAAGTGATAACGGGAGTGGGCCAATTCGAGTTGTTGATGTTGTCAGTGGACAGAGATGGACAGCGACCGAATGATGTTTCGCCTGTTTTGTGGACAAGTGCATACAGTATTTTAATGAGGGCCACTTGTACGCTGTAATCGTGGATATGATGTCATGTTTACACGGTGTACACATCAGCGTGAGGTCACTGAAAAGCAAACTGAATGAAGCCGGTGTTGTAGCCCTTCTGGTTTTCAATTTAACTGGTTACCATCGGAGTGTGGGTGTTGAGTTCAGCAGCTGTGTGTGCTCCTGTCACCAGATTCGTCACACATTCACAAACAAATTTACTTGGGATTTTCATGTTGTATTTCATATCTACTGCGGTGAAAATCGTTGTATAAGCAAGCACTACAGAACAGACACCTATGAAAACACCAATTTAAGAAAATATAATATAGTTTCAAGATCATGCTGGGCTGGGCTCGATCTCACCAGAGCTAAAGTAATAACGTCTAATCAGTAACTAATTACTATTTCCAAGTAACTTGACCAACACTGCTCTTAAGTCTATTTTCACCTGTTTAGCAGGAGAGGGGCCCTCGGAGGTTCGCCCGGTGGAATTGGATGTGGTAGCCACAGTGGGCATGTCAGTGGGGGGATCCGGGGGTTTCTCAGCGAGTTTCACATTCCTGTGCCGGCTTGCTGGGTGCTTGCTCAGATTTGAGGTGGAATTTTTCGCTGTAGATAAAAGTTTTCTTCCCACGCAACGTGTACAGCGGACACTAATGTTTTTGTCACCTTTTACCGAGTCAAACTCAAAGTAATGTCAGTACTTCCATGCATTAAACGCTGCATGGTCCTGCTCTCTCCCGCACTCCATGTTGTCTCTTGTTGATCACTACACGTGTCTGTTGTTTACCACTGACGTCGTACCGCTCATACTCATTGTCACGAGACAGTCTCACAAAACAAAATCACGGTTTAGTAACGCAGTAACGCAGCCTGCTTGCGGGAAAGTAACAGTAATCTAATTACTGTTTTTGCAAATGTAATCCCTTACTTTACTCATTACTTGAAAAAAGTAATCGGATTACAGTAACGCATTACTTCTAACGCGTTACTGCCCATCAGTGGCCGCAACCTCGAGAAAACATGTTAATGAGCACATTCGGATTATTTTGCAAGATAAACTAAAGGGAACCAGTTGTTTTAGATGAGCTAAAACAAAATGTTACCTGGATGCTGACGTCATTAATCAATACAGGTTTACCATAGAGTAATGTGAGAGTCTGAGTGGCTCCCGGTGCAGGGCACTGCATTGGAAGATGTTATTACTTTAGCTCTGGTGAGATCGAGCCCAGCCCAGCGTGATCTTGAAAATATATTATATTTTCTTAAATTGGTGTTTTCATTGGTGTCTGTTCTGTAGTGCTTGCTTATACAATGATTTTCGCCGCAGTAGATATGAATTGCGACATGAAAATCCCAAGTAAATATGTTTGTGAATGTGTGACGAATCTGGTGACAGGAGCACACACAGCTGCTGAACTCAACACACACACTCCGATGGTAACCAGTTAAATTGAAAACCAGAAGGGCTACAACACCGGCTTCATTCAGTTTGCTTTTCAGTGACCTCACGCTGATGTGTACACCGTGTAAACATGACATCATGTCCACGATTACAGCGTACAAGTGGCCCTCATTAAAATACTGTATGCACTTGTCCACAAAACAGGCGAAACATCATTCGGTCGCCGTCCATCTCGTCCACTGACAACATCAACAACTAGAATTGGCCCGCTCCCGTTATCACTTCCGGGTCAACCCTGGATTTGGGATGTTCCCTTTCCAGTTTGATTGTATTTGTAAATTTGTTTCGCCACTTGTAAATTTGTCTCGGCGCTTGTAAAAGTGTTTCACGTCTTGTTAATTTGTTTTCTGAAATGTAAATTTGTTTCGGGACTTGTAAATGTGTTATGGTAATGTAATTTTGTTTTATGTTATGTAAAAAAAATTTTCAAAATGTAAATTTGTCTCAAGCTTTGTAAAAGTGTTTCACATTTTGTAATGTTGGTTTGCACCTCCCGGCCACCATAGTTTGGAGACGCAACTATTGTCTTCTCTCTTTTCCCTGAAGAGAGAAGTCGAGTCACCGTCAAAATTAAAAAGTAAAAGGCACTGAGCCATAGACATAGGCTATGATGCACATTTTAGTTTTAGACCATGAATTTCTGTACCAAATACTACAGCAATCCATCAAATAGCTGTTGAGATTGAGTCTGGACCAAAGTGCTCAAGCGACTGACAGACCGACACTAGCACAGCTAAGAATGTACTCACACAGGATAAAATCATGCAATGGTTGTGTCTGTGTTCCAGGGTGAAAACACTCTAACTCTACCTAGTATGCAAAAGATCACAATGTGATTGGTCATCCACATGTTAGATTTGTTTTACCATTTACTGCAACAGTCAGGGCATATTTATGAATGGCAGAAAAGAGAATAAAATCATGGTTTGGCTTAAAATAACCTTGTTTCACACAGGAAGCATAACTCAGAAAATCCAGTATAAAAAATGCAATAGCAGGTAGCATAAATCACCCATATGATGAACACTTTGGATACAATTCCTAATATTTAGGAACCTGGGCTCTAACAGCTTGAAATGCTTGTAAATTTGCCCCAATAAATCCCTTAAATCCTTCAGTCAAACGAGCCCAGAGCAGGGCTAAGCCAGCCAGCACATGCAGGTCAACACAAATTACAGCACTGTGACACTTAAACCCCCTGATTTTTAGGCACTGGTGAGTCTGTGCAGCTCTCCATCAACACAAAGCTTGAGGTGAGGCCTGAAGAATTTTCCAATTAGGTGGTCTGAGCTCGCCTCAGAGCTACAGATGAGATGCACAGCCACATCGCTGCAACTTGACATTCCTGACAGCCACTTGTGTGAACTTCCATCTGTCTGCCGTCCACGCACCAGAGGTTTCATGACAGAGCGGTGACAGCGGAGTCACAGATGCTGTTGCGAGGAATGTCATCACTGGCTTGAGAATATCCACGTCCTGCTGTCTGCAAGAAATATAACTTCAGCCTAATGAGACAGAGAATGGCCAGGCTTTGGATTTGATCGGTTGTGTGTGTGTGTGTCCATTTTGTGTGTAATCAGAGCCATTCTCTGTCTTGGAGCCATCCTCATTATGTTGCCAGGTTGTTGTTGTTCCATTTAGCAGTGGTCATCATGCACAAGTATCTGAGTGGGGTTTTAATGTGGCATAAAATGCTCAGCAGGTGATCCTCATTATTCACTTTGGTGATCCTCTGACTTTTAGTGTTCACTTGTCATGTGAAAATATATATATATATTTAAAGGGACAAATCACCCCAAAAATACATTGTTTCTCTTACCTGTAGAGCTATTTATCCATCTATATATTTTTGGCGTGAGCTGTCAAGTTTTGGAGATTATGGCCATAGAGATGTCTGCCTTTTCTTGAATATAGGCCTAATGGGACAAGATGGCGCATGGTTGCTCAAAGCGTCAGTAATGGGGAGATAATCCACACACCTTGTCGTGAGCAGTTTCTTGTAGAAAATATTTTCTTTCTACCAAATTATACCTGCTAACCATATTACCAGGCAGAGGAAAGCGTGCATCTACTCATAGAAGAAAGGCTTGTGCTCATGACTGTGCAAGATCTTGTAATGTTAGCACCACCTAGCACGACAAAAAAATTGTTTTAGTTCAGTAGAAAGAAAGTAGTTCCTACATGAAACTGCTCACCAGGTCTGTGGATTGTTTTGAGTAACCGAGTGCCTTCTAGTGCAGATTTAGTCAATTTGGGCATGGGACCCTCCACATCCCTTCTCCATTCTTTCCCTTTTTCAGTTCCTTGAATAAATGATAAGTCATAAATTAAACTCAACACTCCAAAAAGGAGGATGAATTTAGGAGTCTCACAGCCTCAGAAAAGAAGCTGTTGTGAAGTCTGGTGGTATGACTACTGATACTTCTGTATCTCTTGCCAGACAGCTGTGGCTGGGGTGGATATTGCCTTTTGTCCTTTTTCTTTTATAGCACCACTGAGGTAGCTTCACTTTATTTACAGTCTGTACACCAACCGAGCCATTTGTTAACACAAGTTGGCTTCTGTCCTCATGAATCATTTCTGCATTTGCACAATAAGATCATTGAATAGTCCAAATTATTGTTGAGTCCTTGAGAAACTCATTAATTAAGCATTCTGCTGTCATTTTTTAGTGTATGGATGTTAGAATGAAGGCACATTTATTGTTGCTTTGCACAATCTTTAATTAGACTATACATCAGAATATGGCTGACAAGGGATGTGTTACTAAGCACTATGTCAGATATATTGGAAATTTCCAATGAAAACAGAGTTTTAGATTTGGACATAAAGCAGTAAGTCTTATAACTACAATATGAACATGAACATAAGGCATGTAGGCTGAGTAGCACATCAGATAGTTTGACAAATAAGAGCTGTAGGTGGACCAGCATATGTATCAGATGGATGATTAGGGCAATCCGGGGCAGGTGTCCAGGCAGGTGATGATCAGATGACTGGGGCACAGCTGGTGGACGGTGAGGGCAAGATGAGGTCTGGTATAACAAGAAATGTCACAGCAGGAAGATAGTGTTTCGTAAATGGCAGGAAAAAAAAGATGTAAAAATATCCCCAGTGGCTCTGTCACAAAAACGCCTGGTGCTTTTCATTGGAGATTATGCAGTAAATATCTGAATCATCCACAATAAGTGCACACACATCACAGCATAGCTTAGGTGTGCAGCAGTGCTGTGCATGCACAGTAATGCACCATGTCATCTTTTCTAATCTGGGATTGACTAATCCCTCTGCGCTGCTGATCCAGCCCGGCAGGCTCTCCGGCTGAGAGACAAACAGGTCTCCTCGGCTGCAGTGAGGGGATTCGCCATGGACGGCTCATGTTGACCCTGCTGTCTGTTTGGCTGCAGGGCAGTGGGCTCTGGGGACCATGTGCACCACCATCATGGTGCTCTCCACTCTGGCTCTAGTACTGCGGCAGCATTTCATCAGCCGAGTCAAGACGTAAGTTGTTGTTTTTGTAAACCTTCATGCTCCTTGTTTAGTGCTGAAATAATATTCAAGTTCATTCAGTTTCATATAGTTAAAATACATCTAAGACCTGGAAATTAGGACTCTAAGGTGGCACTTTATAACAGAGCTGTGGACTGGAGATTTGACTCTGACTTTACTGCCTGAATACACAATTTACTCTAAATTAAGACTTAAAAGGATATTCCACCCCAACATGATCATCCACTCAATATGCACTCACCACTATGCTGATGTGAAGATGGGTGAAGATCTTCAGTTCACAAAACAATCCTGGAGTTTCAGCAGAAAACAGGGTTGCAGCCAAATCTGGTATAATGGCAGTGAATGGTGACCACGGATAAAATGTTAAAAAAAAAAAAAAAGAACACAAAACAAACACAAAATGTCTCCATCCTGCTTGTGTGGTGTAATCCAAGTGTCCGCGAGCCGCGACATTAAAATTTAATGACAAAAGACGCCATTTACACCATGTTTTTAGCTAAAATGTCAACTGTATGTCTCTTAATGAATGCACGTGTGAAAATATCTACAGTGAAGATTCAGGCTAAAAACATGATGTAAATAACATTTTTTTGGTCAACTTGGCATGTTGGGGTTTTAGGAGACTTGGATTACACCAGACGAGCAGTATGGAGGCATTTTATGTTTTTATTCTGTTGTTTTTTCATGTTTGAAAACTGGTCACCATTGACTTTTCATTGTTTAGTAGATTCTGCAACACTGTTTTCATTTTTGGGTGAACTATCCCTTTAAATACAGTGCGCTTTCTCCAGGTGTCCTGGCTGTGCCTGGATCTTCATAATGTGTGAGAATAAACTGCTTTAGATGTCATCATCCTCAGGTTGTCAGATATTGATCTCTCCACACAATTATGTGTAATGAGGTGCGGCGCCTCAGTTGGAGATCCATGGCTAATGCCAGAGCATGACAAAGTAGAGACCACTACATGAGTCATTTTCCAGGAGCCCTTCTTACCTTCAGACGCTCAGCCCCCGGGCAGGGTCTGTCCTTGGATCTTTAGCTCATTACGACGTTCAACATCTACGGACAGATAAAGCAATTATGTGGTGTGAATAACACCACGGTTCAGGGCTTGAATTGATTCCAAGGCGACTGTGTGCTGGGAAACGAGCGCTGATTACTGTGAAATGTTTTTGTCTTTCTCGGTTAGTCAGCCTCATTGTGACTGTTTTGTCACTGAGGGGAATCTCCGACAGCTGGCTGCTATTCTGAGCCGGCTAGAAACTGGTTACTGATTGAAAATGCCAAGATTATTATGTTGAAAGCTGCAGTTACATTGACAGACACTTAAAGCTGATGCTGGGTTAAGATGCCCTTCATCAAAATTGTTTTACCTAAATGCCAGAACAAACACTTCATTATGATATGATTGATTTTTAGGTTGCAGACATATGCCTTATGACATTTAAGGAGTTTCATGTAATACTGTGACACTTTGTAAAACTCTGGGATTGAACAAGTTGTTGGATTCAGATTATCTCAAGAACACAGCCACAGATCCAAACTGGTCATTTACTTAATTACACAGGTACATCCAGCACTAGCCATCCTCTAATTTTGACATTCAACTAAATAAACAGATCACAAATAATTACACTGTATTCAGCTGCTGAAAGGTTCAATGATAAATGCACCGTGAGGAATCTGTACTGAAAAGCAAAGACTGATATGTGTTGCTGAGGATTGATTATTTTGACCAGGAATACAACCATTTTAAAGGCCAGCAATGAATTAACCCTGTTGTCTTTTTTATGGATTCTTCGATTCTTAGCTAACAATTCCAATAAAAATTACATTTATGTACAATTGTTTTGCGCCTGCTAGATGTACATTGAGGAAACATGGGCTGCTGTATCAGTGTTTACCTGCATTTTTACTTGTTCATTCTCAACGTATATCCAAAATGTGCAACATTTCAGCAAATTGTTTGCATTCATTTCACCACAATGTGAAGGTCAACCTGCAGACCCTTGAAACTTGCTTGAGTGAGTGAGGGTGCTTTCACACCTTTAAGTCTGGACCAAGGTCCAAACCAACCATTTCAAGGTTCACTTGGTCCAGTTAGTCTTGGTTTTACATTGCAATTATCCAAGCATCCTGTCCTCATCACCTATGTGCACTGCATCTCCTCATATTTGACGTTGATTGCTTCGTGGACAGGCGTGTGTCCGACATCGGCATGTTTACAGTTCAACAGGTAGCCTGACTTCAGTGTTGTTCTTGGAGAGAGGTGAATGAACAGATTCACTCTGCTGTCACCAGAATATTATTATTATTATGGCACAACTTCCACCAGTACCAAACTGAAACAACAATGAAAAGTGTCTGTATTTTTTATGAGTTTTTTGCAGCTGACTCCTTATAAAGTCATCACACCAGATGTCAGTTTAACATCTGGTCTTCTCTTCACTCCATCTGCTCATTTTGTTTAGGTGTGTTGTTTTTCCTTCTTCCGGCTCTGATGAGTATCCTGTCATAATTTGCTGTAATTGGTTTGAAAATCCAAACCATCCAAAATATTTTCACACTAGAAAGAAACTGAACCATGGTTCACTTTGATCAGGACTGAGACCATCTCTTTTCGCCGGACCAAAGTCTGGCTTTTAGGTCTGGACTGTGGTCTGGGGCTGGTTTTACACCTGTAACTTTGGTCCAGATCAAACTGAAAAGTCCAAAAGTCCAGACCAAACAAAGTAGGTGTGAAAGTGCTCTTAGTCCATCATAACAAACATCATGTGTTTTTTTATTTAATACTAGTATGATTATGATACTGTGTCTGCAATGTTTTCACCCTCTGGTTGTTTAGTGTTATAGCATGCTTTCATTTGCTAATTAGCATGAGGTAACACACACAAAAGTACAGCTGAGTTGACTGGAAAGTCATTAGTTTTGTGGTATTTGGTCATAAACTAAAGTAATTGGACCAGTTAAAGTTTTGCTGTGTTGGGGAATCACCTCACCAAAGTCCTTATAGGATACACCCCGTGTGGGACCTGAGAATTTCACAGTGATTCATCCAACACTTGTTAAAATATTTCACCAAACCTTGCATGGCTAAAATTAAAGTCAAGTTGAAATGAAAATGCATTTTAACCTTTTAAATCATATTGTGCACCCATTTAACAATATATGCAAAATATTACAATTATAAAATACATGAGTTTTATATCAGAATCATGGAAAATCTGTTCATTTTTTCTTCCTGTAAAATCTGTCGGGCACTTACGTATGCTAGAACCACCAGTTTCAAGTTGGCAATCAATCTTCAAGTGCCAAAAGCAGCTTCATTAGTCAGCTCATTTGTAACAGTATGATGCGTTGGTGTTACCTTGTGGGGCGGCTGGATTCACGAAGAACCACTGGAGAGAGACAGAGAGCTGTATACAGCTCTGAAGCTGCAGGTTGCACAGCCTGACCTGAGCAAGCAGCAGTGGTAGACGGGGTGCAAGGCCAGATCCAGATATCTGTATGGGGAGAAACAGTAGATGTACTTTTAAATCTAAATCATTGATATCAGATCTGATATTGTCAACATTTCAAGAATTCATTCATCACAATAATTTTTATTTTAGAAACAATAACAAATTTATTCATTGCTTTGTAAAACTTGGCACATTTCAATTGGTTTGGTTCTTTTTTTTCCCAACAGGAAATCTTTATCTTTCAAATTTTGGTCAGCCAAAAGAGCTATCCAATGTAAACTGAATTGGTCATATTAGATATAATTATGATGGCCAGGAATTTAGGAGGTGCTCGCTTGCTCATAACGGTTTGCAACACACAAGTGATTATAATGAGAGCTGGTTGCATATGCAAAAACATATATAAATATCTAAATTTCCACTCTAAATTTATCTTAGTGACATTTCAGTCTTAATTTAGTTTTGTTTGAGCGTATATGTGATTGTGGTGGAATAATACAGATTGCATCATAAAATTCAATAGAGTAATGACTGAGGGATTCACAAATAAATGATCTCATGTACCAGCTGTATCATATTTGACATACACATTTTCAACATGATTGATGATTGTGTCAGTAAAGTAAATATTCATATTGAAATATTAGTAACAATGTAATTGTTATTCTTAAAGTTTTTTTCAAAATTAGCAAAGATTTTGCTGCCAAAAATGTGCCACTCACTACATGAAGGCAGCCATGTTGGATTTTGCACTCAGAGGAAGGCTGCTGCCTGCAGCGCACTGATAATCCACCAGAGGGCAGAAGGCATGTCTCAGATTGCATTCAACAGTATTGATCATATCAGTGTTGTAAGGGTCTCACAAACTCATGTCCCAGATATGATGCAAATGGCTTTATAGGACTTTTTATGTGGGAGAACCATGTTAAATAAAACATTAATCATTGCAGAATGTTTTTAAAACATGTCTGGGCATTTCTTAGCTGCAGCTTCTTGTTATGTGTTGGCTGAAATATACACCCATATCAGCTGTAAAATGTCAGACCCTAATATGAAACAATAATGAGACAGTTCACATTTCTGCAAAGTGTTTTTTTTTTAAGTGTAATGGGTTTAAAACAGTGGTTGCTTTGAAAAAAAAAGTGCTTTGGAAAATGTTCAGCGGCAATTGCAGAATGAACTGTTTACACTGTTTCTTTTCTCGATAGGATTACAAGACACCATCAGGAATCCAATTTGTTTTGTGGGCTCACTGAGTAATTGTAGCAGCTTGCTGCAGCGCTTTACAAACCGCAGTAATAACACCACTGTCGCTCCTGAAAGTGATCGTGCAGAATAAACCACCTCAAAACAGGATAGTTTCCAATGTGCATTAATATTCTAATCATTAGGAGGTTCTGCTGAAGAAACGCCAGAATAAAAATGAGTCAGAGACACACACTGACCAGCACTTCTCTGTGTGTCTGACACATAACTTGACAGCATGACTTGCTGTGGTAACAATCATCGCATCATCACCTTCACAACTGTTTCTCATCTTTCTCTCCTTCGACTAATTCATTACAGTCTCAGTCTATGATTATCACACACAGTTTTGCCCACTGTGACCTCCCCATCACCTCCTTCTCTTCCTCCTCTCAGCTTTCCAAGAGACTCGCAGGAGGAGGAGGCACCCTGTGTGCAGAGCAGCAAAGAGAACTGAGGCTCAGTGTGTTACCAGACATCAACCTGAGGTAAACAATGAGAAATACATTGTTTCTCTTCTGTCACCACTGCCTGCACAGCCGGGTTACTTTTGCTGTTTTTGTGACAATATGGGATGTCAGACTTTTGACCCACAGCTTTTTAAAAATAAATCTATCACTCTGCAGGTCTTCTATTTCAGTGCTGAACAGTTGTGATTGTGCAGTTTTACCTTTTGCTTGACAGGATCTTTGACTCATCAAACACATCTCAAATTTTGTCTACTCATTCAGAAAACGTCTGGTGTTTAGTCTGATGAATAACTGGAACCAGCTTTTGTGTGACAGCACCAAGAGTTCAAACACTATTCTGAATTACTGCTTATGTATTAAACTAAATATATCCTTTGACATTTAGATTTCACCTGTTTTCCAAGAAGGAAGAGTCTTTAATAAGTCTCCTTGGGGGCTGATATATAAGAATCTAAATATGCCAAACTATTTATTTGATGATAAAGTGAATTACAGCAGCAATTTCCTCATCGTCTTAAAGACAGAACACTGGATAGTAGATCTGTTAATTTTATTTCACCCTCATTTCATTCCAGGCAACAATAAAAGTATTAGTCTGTACAGCTGATACATGATATTGGTCCAGTGGGTGGATAAAATGTATTTACTCTGACTTACCAGTTTATGTACTTGTAAATCTAATGTAGTCCAATAACCCTGAAATAAATCCTCTAATTGAGTTTCTGTTTAGTTCATAAAATAAAACGGGTCAGCTACTCATACACAAAATTATGTTGGCTCTCTCTTTTATAACTGACTTTATTCATTCATTCATTCATTTATCCATTGAATCCAATGTGTTTCTTTCCCCAAAACACATTCAGAAAAAGGAGGCACTCAAGTGGTTAAAAATTCACCACAGTAATCAAGACAAGAAGTGATTCTTGTGCAGTTTTTACCACAGGAGCGCTGCCTTTCTCCTTCAGTGTTTTGTTAACATTGTGTTGTCTTTTGTCATCTTTGTGGCTGCACACTGGACATCAAGGTGTGTCTGTTGTTTTGTCTTTCTTGAGACAGTGTTGAAAGATCAGACTCAGACTTATTCTAGGCACTGTAAAAAATATATAGTTGGGATATTTTAAATACAATGTTTTAATGTAAATTATGCCAACAAAAGACCAGTAGTTGGTAAAACTTTTTCAAAACTTAAGAATCTGAGTTCAGCTCAAAACTCAAAAATCTATTGCAATCCGTTCTCTTGAAATTTCTCAACTTTTTCGTTTTTTACAGTGTGCAAACTTTTGCACTTTGCACAGTCTACTAATGCAGTGATTTCCAAAGTGTGGGTTGCAGTCCCCTGGTGGGCCATGAAGGTACTGGTCATTTAAAAAAAAAAGTTTTTACATTTAAAAAAGGTAATCAGAACCGATGTAACAAAGCCATGTAAAATTACGTGCCATTCTTCATTTATCTGACCACATATTTGTGACCCCATTAATACTGGAATGTATCTTATATCTTACCAGTGGCAGGAAATCATAGCTGATGGAATACAGTAACTTGTCATTTCTGGAAAAAGAGATACAATGGAAAGAAATGCAAGTTTACAAACTGTTGCACGTATGTGGATGGATTATCAATTGGCACTGCCGTATATTCACATTCACATAGAAATGATCTGTCTTGGTCTGAGCCATGTGTGTTGATCAGAGTTGTGATTAAAGGATTGGATGTGCCACAGAAGATTTTCAGATTTCAAACTGGGTCGCAGCATTCTTAAGTGTGTAATGGCTGCTCTAATGCTTAGAACAAACATTTTCCATTCAGAGATTGAGGGTGGAGGGCTGGTCCATGGAGAACAAACTCAGCTACAAACTTTTAGGAGCCTTCTTTTATATCCAGTGTGGCTCCTCTCATTGTAGAACTTTTTAAAGCATTTATGCTTAGGGCACCCAAATGACCAGCAGTGCCCTGAAAATAATATATTTATCAATCAATCAATCAATCAAATTTTATTTATATAGCGCCAATTCACAACAAAGTTGTCTCAAGACACTTTACATATAGAGTAGGTCTAGACCACACTCAATAATTTTTTATAGCATATAATTTGGTTTAAGTGGTTTTAGACTCAGATATCAGTCTCGAATTTGAGTGACTGAGGTTTATAGTTTATTCACCTTTTTTAAAATGGCGTGCGACAGCTGCTGAAGAAATTTATAGTTTACCCACCTTTTTCACCGCTACAGCCCTGACTGCAACCTTATATCTTACCAGCAGAATAGTTTGGATCCTGCACTGTTACCACCCACAGTTTGTCTCTGTGCTGAAGAGGATCAGTTTCCAGAATCGAGTTACATTGTAGGAAACTGTGTTGGACACTTGAGGGGGCGGACGTGGTCAGTGCAGTGACCCAGCTCGCTGGCTCAGTGACACACTGTGTGGACGGGGACATCATGGCTGGGAGGAGAGACAGCTGGGCAACTGATGCGTGTTTGCCAGAGCACTGGAGGGATGTGCGAGAGTGGAGCATAGAGAAGAGACAAAACCACAGAGTAAGACCATCTCTGACCTCTGAACCAGCTCTGTCCTTCTCATTTCTGTCTCTGTCCTCACACACAGCAGCATGGACGTTTGACGGTTTTCTAGGAACAGTCTTTCGCACAGCTCTTGCACATTAACCTGTGAACAGACTGAACTCAGAACTGCTGTGTGTTGTATTCTCTCAGTGCAGTCAATACTAAGTCATTTAATCAGTCTGTTATGTATTCTATATACAGCACCTGAAATTGTCCAGCAGATCAATCGATGTCAGTCTGCCTTCATTTAAACTGCACGGTGTCTCTTAATTGTTTGTATGTTTTACAAAAATGATTATTTTTTCCCTCTTGAGCTTCATTGTTTTGGAGCTGCAACACTACACCAAGCCAGACAGATCAATAAAGTTTCATCTTCAGAAGCAGCACGTAATATATTAATGTTAAAGATTGGCTTATATACTGTATGACCCTCCATATTTACTGTGTTGGGCATCATGTAATGATCATGTAACTGTTATTGTTCATATGAACACAATCATTTAAGATCAATACGTTAAAGAAGAAATATATTAATTGTAATAAATCATAAAATGACCATGATGTGTCATCAGAGATCAATGAAACACACTAAGTTTAAATACTTATTTTCTCTCTGACAAAAACGCTACAGCCACAGTGTCCTTTGAGAATTTCTATTCCAACCTATAAAATGTGTTAATATTTACCTGTTTCACATTAATCAGAGATTAAATAAATGCAGAATTGCTGCCAAATGAATAAGTGTCAGTTTATGAGTTGTAAGAAACCATTAATAGTCTTGTAGAAGGCATATTTGTTTTTAATTGTTAAAACTGAGCAAAATGTTAATGGAGTTTGGCAGCAGTGAGACAGGCAGTCGCTGAACTCAAACTCCAGTGTGTATTTTCAGAGCAGTGGGCTTCTGTAGTCAGGAGAAAAGGTTCAATGGACAACTGGTAGAGTTACAAACAGTGGATCGACTTACAATGTAGGACTGACGTGCTCTCATCCCAACTCACATACCACTGAAATGTCACCACCCTTCAGCATCTCATACTGAGGCAGAAGATATCATTTGGCTGCAGAATCTCACATGGTCAGAAAGCTGACTTTAACAAGTGATTAATGCTGTGAAAGGGTCACAGTTTGGTCAGGTCTAGGCACAAAAAACTACTTGGTTATGTTTAGGATAAAACCATGCCTGGGGTTATGACTATGAAAGTCACATGAAGAAAGTCATGTGTCACTGAAGCAACTCACAACACAAAAGTCATGTGATGTATGTAACTTAAGTGGCACTACGTGCCAACATGAAAGTCATGTGGCCCATGTAACGTTGTGGAACTGAAGTTTTAATAATGTTTTGGTCTGGTCTCCCACATCTGTATGAGTCACTGAGGGGCGGTGACAAATAGTCTGTATGTGACGAGCTGGGAGTGAGACCGGGCTGGTAGGACTCGTCTTCACTTGTTATTGTCAGATTACAAAGTTGTGCTCATCCTGCAGTGTTCCTGCAGCCTCCCTGAGCTTCCTTGATTCTGAGGAGGGGGACTCAGGGGGGAAACAACTCACTTCAACCATAGATCATACTGTATATTAAATAGAATGTCAATCTATTTAAACTGGGGTCCACAAAAAGTGTTGGAATATCATAAACTGGGCCCGACGTGAAAGCTGAGACTCAACTGAGTCCAATGAGCCCAATCACATTCATGTGTGATGATGTCAGTCCTCATAACAGCCATTTAAAAGTGAAACTGTTTTTTGAAACTTTACATCAATGTATAAAATGACCTACATGTATAGTAGGACCTATAGGATAATCACAGCCACATGAAACTTCACAACCACAAACTAGAGACCTGGAGCGTTCAAAGGATGGATGGATTTCCTACGTATATTAACAATAAGGTCTATAATAATGTCTCTGAGTAATCCCAGGAACAGAAGTGCTCACCATTCAATCCCAAAATGAAATTCTTGCAGAAATGTCAAAATGTCAAAAGTTATTGATGCCAAATCACTGCATGGATTTTACTACGGTGTTCCACATGGCATTGAGACCATTTTTATCATCTCGAGTGTCAAAAATGATTACAATTTTACACCAAATCTGTGTAATAAATGGTATCAACTCAAAAACTGCTACAACAACTTATGAGACATGGTAGAGAATCATGGGAATGATCATCATGTACCTCCAATGGACTCCAATTCATTAATTTAAAAAAAACAAAAAACACAGTGCACAGCACTGAGCTGCATCTTACCATAATCTTCAGGTTCCAAGCTCTCAGATGTTGTGTATTTGTATATAGTGTTAATGCTTTTTGACTGAGTTCATTTTAAAGTGACATAAAAACATGTACTAATTACCGTATTAATTAGCTTACTTAATGAACCCATTAACACTGATGTATTACATAACAGTCATTATGAAGCAGCATTACACCATGCTGTGCTCTCAGTAAATATAACAAACAGCGAGAAGGACAAACCTGCCTGTCGGCACAGACCTGTCTCCAGCTGTGTGAGTTTTAATTTCACCGCAAAGTAAATATCCAAAATAACTTAATAACTATCCAACCAAGTGTCTGACAGATGGCAATCATGTTATTCATACAGAGACGTGGCTTCCACATATTTCCAAATAAACACAAAGTCATTACAGCTGTTACAACACTTTGGAAAATTCCATATTTGCATTGCCACCTTCCAAAAAAACCAAAGGTGGGAGAGATTCAGCATCCTGCTCAGTGACACATGAACATGTGGACACGTGGCACCATGAGGGTTTAAACCTCAACCCTGCAACCTACTAATTACTGTATGTTCACTGAGAGTGTATCACAACTTGGTATTAATTACATTTTTTTGCACATGGTTATGATATGGACGCTTTGTCAAATACATTGCCACATTATTGCTTTAAACTTAAATTTTATTTTTATTGGATCCTCTTACCGAATGTTGGAAAACTCTACAAACTTGTACAGCATCTCATCTCTGGATAAATGGTTTCATCAGTCATGATTGGCAGAATTTTTTTGACCAGCAGAAAACTAAACTTAAAATAACACACTTTTAACCAGTTGATTCCACCAAGCGCAGCACATCTGCACTATAGTTCTGATCCGTCCTTCACGTGGCTGCAGGCCCCACCAGCAGTGTTTCAGAAGCACTTCAGCAGTGGAGCGTTTGGCCCACCTGATCATGTTTACTTGCTCAGATTTTGTTGATTAGGTCCTCTTTCCTCGTTCTTTGTGCCTCTACCATGGATAAGCAGGGTGTGTGGTTAAACAGTTTCTTTTCTGTCTGTCTTCATAATTGTGAGTCTGTATGAGGACAGGTTTTGAAAATTACCCGTATTCTCCCTTCCCTTTCCGTGTCTGACTTCCCGTTTCTGGTGAGCCGCTTCTGTGACGTGCTGAGGCGCTGCTGGTGGAATCACAAGCATTGTCTAGAATGGCTGCGATCAGCTCCGGCTGTCGTGGCGCAGCTGTAACACAAAACAGCCACACCTGGTGGAATTTAACAGTATGAGTAAAGAATATACTTAACATCCCTGAGAACTTTGATTCAAGTGCTTCCAAAATTCTTCTTCTCTTGACATAAACAAATACGTACAAATTTCTTGCTCCATACCTAAGCAATAATGGGAAGAAAAATTAGTTATGGTGAGTTATACTTCGTACAATGTATTTTAAACAAATACATTTTTACAGCCTTTAAATGAACAGAAAAACAGATCCAGTCAATGTGTTGTTTGACTTCCATTGTTACCTCACATTTTCCCTGTACCTTTGTATGTTTGAACATGAAATTTAGCCAGTAGGTTAAAATATTATAAATATTCAGTCATCCTTTTGGATGGCAAACAGCACTTGTTTCCAAAAAATATATTTGGTGTGCAGAAAAACAGCCACACATTTTTCCAACATGGATGAGAGCAGCCACAGACAAATATATGTAGATGCTGTGTTGACTGCTTCATCTTGTTGCTGCATTACAGTGGTGTCAGTCATTAGGTCAGGACTAACCTGTCAACAAATCCATGTTAATGGAGGAGCTGCAATTTTTCAGGATGAAAAACACTATACTGTTTATTTCTCAACTGATCTCAATGGGTGGTGGTATAATCAAGGGTTTATGATGTACATGGAATAAAAAACAGGTGAGAAATAAACATTATAGTGCATTAAACCAAAAGAGCTACAGCATTTGCTTTTCGATCACAGGTCAGTCTTTATTTAACGAACATGGAGGAGACGTTGACGTACGATCTAAATGTCAATGCAGCATCTTGGTATATATGTCTCTGAGCAGCCATATGTTTTTTGGGTGAAAACAAGCATTGTTAAAATTCTGGCACCAAACTGAAAAAAACTAGTGTCATTCACATACATGTTAATGTTTGTGATTTAATGGGTTTATCATAATCCCACAGCGGACGGACTACTAAAACAGTTAAATAGTGTTTTAAAAAGTGTCAGATGTCAGAATTTCATTACTTGGAGATTCAATGGGGTTCTTGTACATATCAGGACATACCATCTCCAGCTGGACACTCATCAACCCCTGTTTCTTTTTTTTCCCCCTATGTAACAATGCAGATCGTTGATTGACAATGACATAGTATTTACTTATTTTATGCATTTAAACTGTCAAACACCTTGAATTTGTGCTGACTGGCAGTCAAATCAGAGTGGTTGTATTCACCCAAAAAAGGGACGGAAGTATGACACAAGAGCAAAGTACCTGCTTGATTGCTCTCATCTATAGCCCCACCCACATCCAACCAGTGAAAAAAGGAAAGATAAAAAATTTTAAAAAAGGCAAAACAGGAAAAAAAGCAGAAGAAAATCTGTCTTGTATGTCTACAGTAATTACGCCTGCACTGTTAACAGTTTGCACATTGATCAGTGAGGACCATCCTTAGCAACTAAAACTAAATTAAACCAACTGTCCTTTATACACAAGTACAGTAAGGTTGAGCTCTTCCTCGAGTTAATATTTGATCAACCAAAATATGAAACACTGTGTTCACTCAGAACTGGCTCTGCTGTGATCAAAAGCTGCATGACCCAATTCCACTTTGCAACCTTCTTTATGATGAAATACTTCGTTTGTGGCTTTCCTTTTACCCCCTCTCCTCCTTCTCTCTCTCGCTTTCCTCCACACAGATGTGGGTGTTAGATGTGGAGAGTGTCCTCAGGTCCATGGAGAGACAGCTGGTGAGTCTTCCAAGTCTTCATCATTTAAAAAAACATACTGACTGTAGTACAAACTTGATACGATCAATCTAAACATTATGCGCAATAATATGAGCATCTCCTTTATGGCTTATTGCAAGCAGTCAAGTGTCAAACTAACTTACCTTCTCCTGTTCCCAGAATGCTTCTCTGGGGAAACATCCTCGCCGTAAGAGTGGAAACAGTCCAGAGTGTTGTCCTCCATCTTCTTTAAACCACAGGAGGTCTCTGTCCAGTTGACCAGCTGATCCATAGACATGGCTTAAACTATATGAAGACAGAATTCAAGACACACAGACAGGCTTTAAGTTGTTCTTACTGATTGTTGTAAATGTGTCCTAGTGAAATAGGGATGTCACCAAAGATTAGGCTCCTACAGAACTGAGGCTTTGTGTCATGAGCTCTGAAAATGCAACATAATTTGTTTGAACCCAGTATTCTGACTGCTTCAGTCACTCTCGCAATGATCGCTTCTCTTAAGTTGTTCTTTGACATTCAGGAGAGGAAAGTAATTTCACACCCCAGTGTATCATTATTCAGCTGTCCCATAAACAATGAAAAGCCATTTCCGACTCCAGGTTTTTTGGAATGACTGCAAACTTTGTGTCATTACTCTGCTGCCAGACCAGAAATAAACAGAGTTCTCAGAGATGTTCACAGCCTGTTGCATCTTTATTTGAGGAGAAATCCACACCACACCATCAGCAGCACAAAAACACACCACCAGGGTTATTCTTCTGTATCCTTGACTTGTTTCTTTTGATAGCTATGCTGATGACAGAGTTATATCTAGCCCTAAAACAAAATGATCCCAACTATTTTAAGAGCTTCAGAAACTTTTCTCAATGACATTAAATGATGGATGTCACACAACCTCCCTTAAATGAAAGCAGAGTAGAAATAGTTTTACCTGGGAAGCCCAACACAGAGAATCTTTTATATGATAAAATGATATGACATATGATATAATAAGCAGCAGTAGAAGAAGATGGTGTTACCTAGCATGAAAACATCAGCGGCATATCTGCAGGTCAGAGAGCATCGTGAAAATATCTGAAAAGTTTTTGTTGCAACCAGCCAACATTCAAGTGCTTATTAAAAAAGAATGAATGAAGCTAGGACAACATTTTTTTTTGTGTCTGAAACTAGAAGAACTGTTCTGTCTTTTTATATATTCCATGTATACTGAATATTCTGTGGCTGCTGAAAAATCTGTGAATTCTGTCAAAATGCTGGCACTGGCTGACAACTTTATTAAGAAACACAGGCAAAGAGTTAATGCTTGTACAGGTATGAGGTATCAGCATCATCATCAGATTTTTGTGAATGTAAACTGACTCATAGAAATACCTGTATTGTTGCAGGCACTCTCCCCCTTATTGACTGTTACTTCACTTCCCTGTCGTTCTGTCCGTGGAGTGTTAGAATCAGGAGAGAATAGAACTGGGGCTTCAAATTTCTATTTAGCAGGAATCAAAGTAAGCATAGTGGTGGAAAAGTACTGGTGTTAGAAAAATACTTCAGTAAAAGCACAAAATACTCATCTCAAAAACTACTCAGAGTATTAGTTAGTTAGTTTGGTCCCATAATTCCATGGTGGCAGTTACCAAGTAATATATTTGAAATTTCTTAGAAATTACCCCCAGATTACACCCTGATTTCATGGTTAATTATGTGATAATTAGCGTTTTCATGTAGTGTGTGGTAATCACCAAGTAAAGTATTAAATTTGCAGTTAATTTCAAAGAAACTTGAACTATGTGAAGTAATAATTACCACCTAGTTGCATAAAAATGACACTTGAGAATTATAACATACTTACCATGAAATTTGGGGAGAGACTAAGAAACTAAGAAATTTCAAACATGTCATTTGGTTACCACCCACTACATGAAAGCAGTACTTGCTGATTATCACATAATTAACCATGAAATCTGGGTGTAATTTGTGCTTCATTTCTAAGAAATTTCAAATATGTCACTTGGTAATTACCACCTACTTTTTCTGAAATTATGGGACCTGTAAATTGAAGTTTGTCCTGACTCAACAACTCTCAAAGTTGCACGATTCTCAAGAGAGACTGGGGATATCGTGGTAACTAGTCCAACAGCTCACTGATACATGTCCATCTATTTTATCTGAACTATTTATTTCTCTGTCATTTCTCTCCAAGGCAACTGCTTCTTATTTGTTATTAGCCTACGTTTGACTATTGGAGTTTTCTTGTGTTGGCTGTACAGCTCTAGTACTTTTCTTGAAACTGCCTTTTCTTTATCTTTGATCCTCCATAACATTCACACAAATTAGAAATGATTAGCTATAAGTCAGCAAGACAGGAATCTTGTTAACAATGTATCCTGGCAAAGCCTGCTGCTAGGCAACAGTCTTGTGGGCGTTTACATTACTAAGACTGGGCGTAGTTCAGACTGGGCTTAAGTATGGTTGGTGCAGCCGACCAATCAATTCTATTCTAAAGACTGGTCCTAACTAAGGCTTAGTAAAAACCAATTGGTGCAACCCACCCCTGCTGGAATCACTGAAGAGTCTTGTTTTTATTGCATTTGTTAGTTTTATCTTTACTAGTTTTTTAAAAGTTTTTGGCAGACACTTGTTTGTAAAAATTGGGGCCTGTTTGTTATATATGCTGTATTTTTATTATTGCTATATTATGAGAGGGAGTGGATTTAATGTATGTGTAAACTTTGTTTTTAGAAAAGTGCTATACAGATAAAGTTATTAAAGTTATTAATAAAGTTATAAGATTATTTTACTCTCTGCACATGTTGATTCTCAAGCACGTCGAATGAGGACCAAATAAAATAATGATTTAGCCCCATGAATGTACAGGATCTCAGCTATTAATGCTGTTCTCCTCCTCGTATGAGCTGCACCATTTCCTTTGCTGCCAAATGAGATCTAGTTATTTCCTCCCTGATTACATAAATGATTGAATCCATGTTGATATTAAGGTTGTTTTCCTGTTTGTTGTCCCGGGGACACCAGTGTGCATTCAATTTACATTCCACAGGGACCCACAGGCCGCAGAGTTATTTTTGTAAAGGGACCCAAACCACCACTGTGACAGGAATACGAGTGTTATGCATCTACTCTATCAAGAACTCTATTATCCTAAATGTCTGTTTGCCTTTGTGACAACTGTGAACCAAATCCCTCCAGCCGTGATACAACACTGGCAGAAGCCGGGGGAACTAATGCGCCTGATATGTCCCCAGGAACATCGCCTCTGCCAAGCATGCACTCTAAATCCGCCTGTGTAATCAAGGAGGTATAGGACGCGAATATCTGTCGATAGTGGCGGCAGCGCTTCCATATCTCGCTGTTGCCTCCTGCCCTGACGAGCCCGCCTGACTCAAATTACAAGGTGAAAGCGGGGCTTTGGTACGCTCGGTAAAGTAGAGCAGCATGGGTAATGGGTATGATCTTCCTGCACACTCTGACAGACCATGGGAGTTAATCTAATGATGCAGGAGAAAGCCATGATTCCTAATGGCCTCAGAGAGAGACAGAGAGAGAAGCTGGGAGGCAAAGGGACTGATAAAGCCCCTCTGTCTTCCCCCAGTCACTGGGCAGCTCCCTCGTCCTGCAGACTTCATCATCTCTCCATGAGACACTGAGATACAATAAAGATCAGGGGTCTCAAACTCAAACTGGCTTGGAGCCACTGATGGTATTGTCACAGACCACTTCAAAGATCAAGTGCTGCAAAAAAGCACAATATTTCTGCAAATTCACAAAAGACAAACAGCCGTTTTATACAGTTTTATATACATGAGTTAGCCATGCATTGGACAAAAACTCAGGAACTCACTTTGAATCGTCATTAATACTCCTGATGAAAATGGCTAGCTGAGCTAGCTGAGCATTGTCGGCAGGGTTGATTACTGATTACTTGATTACCTTTACGATCACATCTTTAAAGTATGAACATTTTAGAACTATGAAACTTTTTTTCTTAACCATTAACTAATAAAGAGGGCATCTGATGTAAGTGTCTCCTCTCAGGGTGCCAGTTTTGCAGAGGTGGCAAAAGTACACATTCTTTTCTCAGGTAGATGTACAAATACAAACATTACAAAAAGACTAGTAAAAGTAGAAGTACTGATTCAACTCCTTTACTAAAGTAGAAGTGAAAAAATACAGTTGTTATGTCTTTTACAGTGTTTTTTGTTGTTAGGTCTTTTTTTTTTATCTTGTTATGTCTTTTTTTGTCTTGCACTGTTTAATGTCTTGTTATGTCCTCTTCATCATATGTCTCTTTTTTGTCTTCTTACATCTTTTCTGTTGTTTTTCATCTTGTTACATCATATTTGTCTTGTTACATCTGTCATACGTGATATATACTGATGGACACGGAGAATAAAAAGTACAGATATTTGTGTTTAAATGTAGGGAGTAAAAGTAAAAATCTGTCAAAAAAAAAAAAAAAATACTCAAGTAAAGTACAGATACCTGAAAATTCTTCCTAAGTACAGTAATGCAGTATTTGTAGTATGTAGTATTTGTACAGTTTTGTTAATGATGACTTAATAAACATTTGGTTTTTTTTTTTTTTTTTTTTTTTATGGTGATTTATGGGCAATTGGGTTTACTCTGAACATTCTGAGTAAGTGCTTCATGAGTAAAAAACAGCAGCAACAAAAACTTACACATAACAACCAGCATCCCACATGTTGGAGAATACACACAGTACATCTGTAAATTGTGCCAGTACTATTTTTATAAGAGTCTGTTGACTGGACCAACTGTAAACGCTGAATGTGCAAAATGCTTTTTTTTTTTTTTTTTTTTTGCACTGAAAAGATTAGATTATGTTTTTTTTTAATACCATGGATTAATACCAACTCTGATTGTTGGTTTTGTCTGTGCTTTCATCAAACGTCACAGAGTACACGCAGAAAACTGTAGCTTTGTTGCATAACTGATCATAAATATTACTTGATAACTTGTTAATCTGCTCTGTCACTGTGTTTGCTGATAGATTTGGAGGAATCACAGGATCAGAAGTGAACTTATTTTTCTTAACAAGCTTCCCTCTGTGTACCAAACAGTAGGAGTTTGGAGTGACAAGGGCGTTACATGCGGAGAATTGGAATTTGAACTAAACTGGGGAGAAAAATTAAAATAAATAAATGAATAAATATAGTACAACCCAAACCTGACATGAGCCCATGAAATATGTGAGAAATAAGCCCCTACCTGACCCCAACCCATCGAGTCCCGTCAGGTTTGGGCACAGATCTCAAGCTTTACCCACTATTCGTATGAGGTGGTGTCTGTATCTCCAGAGATCCTGGAGCCCTCTGCCTGTATTTCTCATTATTTTGCTGAGGACACTTTACCAACCCAAAGCATCAGTATTTGACATGCTGGGAATGAGACACAACAATAAACTCTCTTCCTGGAGATTTTACAAACAGACAAATCTTACTGATTCTACCTTGAATAAGCTGATTGTATCTGTGCTGTTCACTGCTGGCAGTAGGATGATGCAGTTCATTGAGACATGAAGTCAATATTGTGGCCTGTTTTTCTGTTATCTGTCATGAGTCATATCGCCTGCAGGTTTTCTTTGATGTATTTGTTAATGTTACTATACCATAAAGCAGGGGTCAGTAATCAGGTCAGCCCAGTGTTTTCAGTATCGTTCACTGGGGAGTCATACAGGCATGAAACAGACCTACATGTGCTCAGTAGGCTCGATGTTTTGTTTCTTTTATTTTTCATTTAAGAATATATTTTTTTATTCATTTAGAAAAGTTAATTCATTGGAAACCACTTATACTGACCACAGTTACAGTGATCAATGCTCATATGGATCAAAAGCACAGAATCAGAATCATTCCTGTACATATGCTGTTGAAATAATTTGCTTGTTGTAATCAAGTAGTCCACTGACAACATGTGGGAAACAATTTCAAGTTCCCATAAAATAGTCAGCAGACTGTTTATTGCTTGGATGCAAAATTAGTAACGCCCCTGAGTCATCAACAGTTACAAATCATTTTACAGAAAAAGACAATCCCTGAAATACCTGAGAATATCTACAAAAACACTTTTTTGTGTTTGCTGGGCAAAATACTGGTGTATAGGTGACATATATAGATCAATATGTGATGAAAAACACCTAAACATTGATTTTGACTTTACTTTAAGACTATGGTTATTCTATTTTTGAAACTTTAGTCCCATGATGCCCTGTGGTAACCTGCTTGCTTTTAACCGGCTACCTGCTGCTGCTTGCACAAGTGAATAAATAATGGAAAAAATCAAGTCATTTTCCTTCAGTGAAAAATGTAGTCTTCTTGCCACAAAGCCAACAAGATGCAGCAGCAACATAACAGTAAGCTATAGCTTATATACAGCACTGTACTATACTGTATTTGAACAATAATTTAAATTGTACAGTAATTTGAAAAGCAGCTAGAACGACAGTCAATAGCAAAACTGTTGATTTCACTACTTTATATTCATGTAATATATACAAATGTTAATTAAAAGTCTGCATCTGCATGAGAAATAAAGAAAAAAAAAGATTATGAAAATAATCTACTTATGGTGATGAATTTGACTTGGACAGACGTGATGACTTTAAGAGGTTTCCACTGTATTCATTTGTCAAAAAATCAATGCAGCCATAGACAGTATACTCTGTGTTGTCCTTCAAGATTGGAGATATAATGGACGCAGGGATGTTGGAACTACTTTGTGGGAGTGGATGCTGTAAATACTCCCTCCCAGGGCTGCTACACTGACTTGCAGCAAACAGCACAATAACTAGATTCACCTGCATCTCAACAGGGTTTACAAAGCAGGTACACTCAGTTACAGCCAGCAGCTCATTAGCAGGAATGTTTAAGCCATCTTATATTAATAAAAACAAAGCCTAAAATTGACAGCAAGCTATCCTGTCAGCAAACACAGGAAGACTTAAGCCTAAACTAAATAAAATAGTCTTTCCTTGTGCAATGTATTTTCTCCTGGCTTTGCTTTGTGGGGAATCATCCGTAACATCATCTAAGTTCAGTTGTTGATCAGTTTGCTCTCAATTGCCATGAGACAAAAGGTCTTGAGGTGTTTTTCCTTCGTATTAGTCCTCAGTTCATTTTTAATCCTGGAGGGCGAGTGTTGCCCAGTTTATAGAAGTTATAGTTTATATAGTATATAGTTATATATATAGTGTATATAGTTATAGTTATAGTTTTCTGTGCAGTCAGTGATGATAACAAACTGTGCTCAAATGTGTTCACTTTTGCAGCACATTGACATTTTTGTCGTTCTCTCTCTGACCTTTTCCACACAACCTTTTCACGTCTTCAGTTCTTTATCCATTTCATTCGTACTTTCAACTCGTTCTCTGCTCCTCCTGTCTTGATTTCATTTGATTATTTCCTACCTGACCCCTGACACTACATGGACGGATAGATCCACTTGAAGGGGTGTGTGGAGGTGATGATGGTCGGTGCCACTTCCTGCACCTGCCTCAAACTGTGGCCCTCCACAGAAAAGGAGCTGTTGGTAAGAAGGTGTCAATGAATTGACATAATAAACATTGACCTGCCTCAGTTCTGGTCCTGGATGAATGAAAGTACAGTTGCTGCTGTTGTTGCCTTAGAAACAAGACGTAGAGAGTACAGCCATGTTTGCTGCTCTGTGAAACCGTACTTCGACACTGGGGGGCTTTCAGCTAAAAGCTAATGTGAGCATGCTAACATTTACTTAATGACAATGCTAACATGATTATTTTAAGTGCAATGTTTACTATGTTCAGACCAGCCTCATTTGACTTGACAATGCACATTGCCATGCCAACATACTTTGTTTTTGCCCCCACAGTCTTTAGTTTTGTGAAAGAGTGAGTATATGAGTGCTGGTTACATTATTTTATTCAACCATAAAGTGTGTCGATCAGCTGTATGTTGTGTTTGCGACCACAGAAAAAAAAAAAGTCCCTGTAATGTTACTGCAGCGTCTTCATGTTTCAGAGCTGTGGAGCTGGAAGCTGCAGGTAGCATTTTGGTTGCAGCCCTGCATGAGATTAGCTTGCAGCGTCTAATTAGCTGCATGTTACATATTACATATTACATGTTACGTAATTTATTTTCTGTGGCAGCAAACACAATACACAGCCTTTCCATGACCATTATACTGCAGCTTTTCTCACACACTTGTATTCTTTAGTCAACTTAAAAACAGCCTCAATAGCAGCATCTATCTTGTCTATAGAGGTCACTATGCTGTTATTACTCTTCCTTGGTTCTGGCACACAGCTTGACAATGACCTTGTTACTCTGGCACTGATTGGCTTATCATTAGTCCCCCCACAGCACTCACTGTGCGTTTATTTTTTACTCAAGAAAGAACAGAGAATCAGTCAACTCAGTGGAGTGGATGGATTTGAAGGTCTGGACCCACACAAACAAAGTATTGGACGCATTAAGATTTTGTCTCCATGATGAAAAGTCATGAGAGTGCCAAAATTATTGCAATTCATCCAGAGCATCTGCAATCTCATTGTAATCCAATCAGTAGCTGTTGAGATATTTTACACAAAACTACAAATGTCAATTTCATGGTGGCAACAGACACAAAATCAAGGGATCACATAAGACAGCAGAAAGTCTGGGGACTATGAATATCTGTGCAAAATTTCATGGCAATCCATCCAATACTTGTTTTAATATTTCAGTCTGGACCAAAGCGGTGGATTGACCAGCAGCAGACTATTGGAATTTTTCCACTGGCACTTTTGGCCATGCTGAGTCAAAGTTGTGCTCTAGATGGACCATCTCCACAGTGGGGCAAAAGAAAAACTGACCCTTCTCCCCCTCTGTGCAGGAAACCAGAGAGACAGACATGTTTAAACATCTCTGTGGTGTCTCATCTCTCAGTACTTTTGTAGCTTCTAACTGAATATCTGTGGTTTAAGTTTAGCTCCTCTCCTGTGTCGCTGTTTGTACTTCCAGGTGCTTTATTTTACTGTTTCACGTTTGCTTTCAGCTGAATAGAAGATGTGTTAAAATCTGTGTAAAGAAAAAGGGAGTTTTTCCTCAAAACACTTACGTACATGTTAGAAAATAGTTGCTGAAAACACATGAAAAGACTGAGAACTATGTAGGACTGGATTGTGTAGTTAGACCGTTAAACTGTTTAATGATTTCTGTGTTCAGGGTTTCTTGGGCAGACCTGAAACATGGCTCCGTGACATGTTTCAGGTTGTTTTCAGTTTGTAGTGGTGTTTGACACTGAAACAGTAGAATGGACACACCCCCAGCATTTCAGAACAAAGAAAACTGCTCATTTTTTCATGATTTTGAGACCTGATTTTTAATATCTAGTAATTTTTTAATCATTCAAATCTGGCTGGGTGGTTAATAACACGTGTCTGTGGTGTGACAAAGTCAGAACACATATTTATTGTCGCTTTACACAATCTTCAAGTTACTAGAGACAAAAATGCAACATTTCCTGATTTTCTTTGCTTTGATTAGCTTTTTTAGAATAAAAGCCTTTAGATAAGAAATTAACAGGGGACTTTTATTGTGAAAAATATATCTGAAATGAAGTGTTTATTAGCCATTTTACAGCTGTTTGACTGACAAGCAAAGCTCATCTTCAGTTATTAGATACACCTTCAAAGGGGTAGCCATGTTGTAATGGAGGTGCAAATCCCTGCTGTGCTGAGCTGATGAGTCCAACCAAGCCAGCACATGTGTATGGAAAAGAAGTATAACAGACAAACATCACCATCTCTCAAGCCATGGCAGTAACATGACTAAAAACAACATAACTTTTCTATAATTACCTCTAATTTAGTGGCATATAAATAATGTATGAAATAACTGTGAGACAACAATCATTAACCGGTGATCCATTGGTTTCAAGTGTCAACTAATCACATAAACTCATAGTGATTTTATCAATTGCATCAACAGGAATTAACGACACATTGTGCGTTCATTAAAGCAACATGAATCATGCATTACTTAGACATTACTAAGGAAACCAGCACCAGCTTGTGTTTTGTACCGTGAGGGTGCAAAATGTCATGACAGCTCATCACACATGTGTGCACACCATCAACTTTACAGGAGGGAGACCATTTGTGGACAAAATAGCTGTTGAATAAAAGTGGTATTGAGTGTAAGATGGCAGCTGGGTCATATTTCTCCCGCTGCCTGCCGCCTGCAAATAAATGTGTTTCTGTGGTAATCCACACAGTAATGACAACGCCTCCTAATCAGCTGCAGGTTGATGCAGCGAGCAGCAGCCTCCTGCAGTGAGAGCAAAAGTCTGATAGGATGCCACTCACAAGCAATTAGCACGCACCAGCAACAATAATGGTCTTCAAACCAAACCTGCACACAAACACACACACAGATGGAAACGCCTACACACAAACACACACATGCATGCTCACCGTCTCTCTACTGTTTTAGAGGTTTTGGTTTTGTCGGGGGACTTGAGTGGGTTGGAGAGGTTGTGAGAATAGCAAGGTGTCCCCTGCACCAGCATGATATGTTTGTTCTCTTCTCTCTGTGCCGTCAGGGTGCCACTTCAGGAAATGAGCAGCAGTATACAGAGGAGCTGCTCCTGATAGGTCATGTATGAGCATCATGAGAGGTGACCCTGTGCTTGACATTCTGATGTGGGAAATGAGATGATGGAGAGCCGCAGCAGTGATGGCCATACATCACTGATACGGTCTATTAAAGATTCTGATAAGGGACAAGACTCAGTGAACACATAGATTGTAAGTCTTAATGATATTCTAATGAGACACCCAAACATAACAGCCATGTGTGGTTGTTTCACATTTAATTCCAAAACCATCACTCTATAATTGCATCACCACACTCATATTCTTATACAATAGATGACTACAGACAATAATTCCCTTGGATCAATAAAGTATTCATTCTATTCGTATTGTATCAATTTTAATATTCAGCAATGTCAGCCTACAATCCTCTAGGATTCAGACTTTTTAACCAAGTTATATTTTGGTCATGTATGTAGGATTCAGGTCAAAATGTCCTTTAATCTGAAAGTCCATGCAGAGATCTGACTTGGCTTGCAAGAGTATGAGATATTGCACACTGAAGGTGAAGGTGTGTGCATAAGACTCTCGTGACACTCTCATAACCATGTCATGAATTTTAAGTCTTCTTCTTTATTGATCCCCAGGGGGAAACTGTTCATGTTACAGGTTCAAGAACAGAAAATATATTTAAGAATAGAGAATTATAAGAAAGTATGTAAGAATATATACATTCAATATAAATAAAATATATAAAAGCGATAATACTAATAGCAAATAATAACAATAATAGCAAATATATACAATAAGAAGTGTGTAAAATGTGCCTTACCTACAACATGTGACAGCAGCATATAAATCTAAAAGTGGAAAATAGACAATGAATAGAAATACTAGAACGGATATAAAATTATGCACAAAAATGAGCATCAGGCTACAATCATATACAGTGTTGGGTGTAACGCGTTACAAAGTAACGCGTTACTGTAATAATATTACTTTTTTCAGTAACTAGTAGTGTAAGGCATTACTCGTCTGAAAATGGTAATATTATTACAGTTTTCCCGAGCTAGTTACTTGCGTTACATTTGCCAGTAGCACCTTCATCACACACAAGGCACACAACACAGAGAATAGAAGGGAAGGGGAGGGGGGCGTGAATGGAACGAGGTATCATTTACCATCACCGATTGGTCGACACCCGGCAGCTGGCAGCAGAGCGGCACCCCAAAGACAGATAGGAAAAAATGGAAGCGTCAACAACTGCAAGCTCTTTTTCAGAGGAAGGTTCCCAGCAGCAGAAAGCTAGTTTCGACTGGTGAAGATTCAGTCATTATTTTGAATATGTTCAACGGAAGGAAAATAACTTGACGGTGAAGTGCACACTCTGCCCGGGGAGAAAGCTGCTCTCCACCGCTTGTAACTCTACCTCCAACTTGAAGAAGCACCTGGAGCGACAGCACGGACACATCAGGCTCGTTGCGAAGCGACGGAGTGACATGAACGAGCAGCCAGACGGTGTTTGTTAAACATTGAGGAAGTTAATACTTGTTTGTACTTGATTGCACAAGTACAGTTGTTTGTACTTATTTGTGCTAGACAGTGCCAGTCTGTTGTTGGCGTAATAAAGACCCTAAAGAACACTCCTCCTTTGTCTGTTCTCCCTCCATCTGATGCATCTCAGGCAATTATAGAGTTAAGAAAAAAATGTAACTAGTAATATAACTAGTAATATAACTAGTTACTTTCTCCAGGGAGAAATAAAGTAAAGTAAGGCATTACTTTTTTGAGAGTAATATGTAATATGTAATATATTACTTTTTTGAGTAACTAGCCCCAACACTGATCATATAACAGTGTCATAACAATACTGTATGTAATGCACAGTGAGTTATTGCACAAGTTGTTATAAATTGAATGTTTATGTGACTGTTTCATTAAGTGTCATTTGGTCAATTACATAATTTTTAATGCTAAGGTGACATTGTTTGACATGTATTTGTTATGGCAACTTGACATTCCCCAAGACAAACATGTCTTTGTTATGGCAGCTTGATATTAACTAAGACAACATTATCTATTAATGCCTTGTCATGAGAACTAGATGTTATCAAATGCTAAAAAAAACAAACTGTTTTCTAACATTACATTAAACTGTCATGTGTGGTTGGTTTGGGCATCAGCTGTCATAAGACCATGATAAGTGTGCCATGAATTTTTTACTTGACCTCAAGTAAAGTGTTTCATTTCGGACTTGTCATAAAGATGTCATTAAGTTTTTATTACACTGTCAAATGCTTTTTCTAATGGTGTCATGAATAATTTCCTGGACATAAACTAAATAAGTGCCATGTAGACTTATCATAAAGATGTCATTAAATGTTATGAGGCCAGTTTGACACCAGAGTATAGTAACAGGGTGATCAGGGTGATTTAGCTTTGAGTTAGTTCATGAACAGACAGTGATTAGCTAGATTGCTTGTTGCTAACGCAGGCTAATCACCGTTATCTGTAACTGTAACTTAGCTAGTTAGCTCAGTGTGTAGCTAGCCACCTAATTAGCCAGTACCCAGCATAAAACCACCTTGGTACTGTACTCCCTGTTGTCAAACTTGCCACCATTGGTCTCAGCTGTGTTCAGTACTACGCTGTGCGTAGGGCACCAAGTGCTGGAGAGGGCACCAAAACAGTCTAATCATAGACACAGGAAATATTATAAAAACAATTAAGTGATTTTTAAAAAATGCAGCTTCTTAGCAGAACAGTCATGAGAGGGAGCTCAGTATGAGTGAAAGAGAGGGAGTGTGAATATGGACAGAAGTGTCAATGTGATATAAAAACTTTATTTGATCACAGAGTCTAATGTCTCTGTATAGATCTGTGGTGTATCAGTGAAGTGTATGAACTACACTGCAGACTGGAGTCTCTGTTAACAGAGAGAAAGAGATCTGCGCTATACACTCGTCTCCTCTATGAAACATTTGTACTGAAGCCCATTTATGCCAATGTGATGAAAAAAAGTAGATTCTGTAAGTCATTATAATGAGAAACTTTATCAAAATAATAAGTTATTAACTCAAAATAATGATTTAGTATTTCAAAATACTGAGTTAGTATTTCAAAAATAATAATGAATGTCTCAAAATAATGAGAAACTCTCAAAAGAAATACTGCTTTTGAGATAAACTGTTGTTAATAACTGTAAGTATAAGTTATATTTACCATTCTAATTAATACAAAAAGCATAATTACTGTGCACCATTTAGTATGACGTCTTTATATAGACTGACATTCTCTCAGCACCCCACAACTGTAAATGACTTCCAGTGTCGCTGCTAATGTTTATTAATCATAACGATGAATTATTTGAATTTAAGAAGCACAAATACAAAAGGCAAGCTCCATTAGACCATTACAGGCAATATGAAATATACATTATTGCTTGTATGCATTTTGAATTGATCTATCATGGATTATGTTTTATCAAGGTTTGGTTTAAAGAACACTTGTTTCTTTAACTTAAATATTATTATCATATTATTATTTTATTTTTATCTACACTGATGCTGTAGAATTCAACACCACAGATAAGCAAATGTGCATGGTATAATAACCAGCATTTTTCATACCATGCTATAGTGTGAAGATTTGATTGCTGCCCGCCAACAGATTACACCATCTACAGCACACATGACTGCATCTCAGTGAACACACATGTCAGTGATGCCCACTGGCCACAATATTAAAAGCATTTCTGAAACAACGCAGCATTTCAAGAGTTACATGGACGCCCTCTAATCGAGTCTGGCAAGTTGGCTCAGTCATTTTGCAAGACCGCATATCAGCCCCTGTGACACGTATCACTGCTCATACCATCATGCTAATCCAGCTGCATCTGTTCGAACCCCAACAAGCATGCTCCAACAACCAGGCCGCCAGAAATGGAGGTGACCCAACAAAGCACGTCCACATGTAATGAGGAGTGATTCCCCCGCTGCAGAGGGAGAGGCCCGGGCTTTCCCCCTGTCTGTTCTTCTTGGCATATCTTCAGTTCAGCGAGTGACTCAGCCCTTTGGATGCCCCGTGGCTGCTGGGTGGCAGCTGAGAGGGAGTTGAATTAAAGATGGCCTGGTGGGCCCTGCAAGCTGCTCCGGTTGCCTGGGTGTTCTCAGGATGCTGGACTTTCCTGTGTTTCTTGTGTTGCAGGTCAAACAGACTTATGATATGGTAAAACTGGCATGCTAAAACAACTTCTTATTTTGATATGTGACACAGCTAATGGATTAGTTCAGTGGTTCCCAAACTTCTTGTGGTATGCCCCCCTTTCGGAAGCCGACAAAAGTTGAGTCCCCCCAACCCCAAAATTTGGAATCAATTATTAACAATAAGTGAGGATGGAACTAACAGAAAAGAATTCAAAAGTTGAATTTTAGTGAAATAAGGTCAGCAGGATAGAATCAGCAAACTCTTGTTAGTTTATTTCCCCTACATAGATCATATTTATTCAACTCTCCCCTGGTCTTCCGCACCCCCACTACAGTGGCTCTGTATATGTATATGAACATTTACTGGTTTTCTTTAAGTAAATTGAATATCTTTTGTTTCTGGACTGTTGGTTGCTCAAAACAAACTATTTGAGTATTAATGTCCATTTTTAATGCAACTACCTGTTACTAACATTGTGAAAGGATCTATTTAAACCATAAAGACCATAACCATGATTTTTTCCTTTTTACTTAAACCCAGAAGTTTTCTTGCCTAAACCTAACCAGACTGTGACTGAAAGCTGAAAATGAGTCATCCTGTGTTTGATCCATTCATCCATCACAACCTCCTGAACTTCACCCAACTGGCAGTATCAGCACTCAAGCTCACAGCCAATCAGAACACAGTAGTTGTAGCCATTCACAGCACAGTAGGATGGGACTAGGTGGGGAAAACAAATAATGGCCCAATTCAAACCATCCGTGTACTTAAATAAGGGGGAGGATATAAATACAAGGCTAAGCTTTGGGATGCCTTTGCCTTTCTCTGATGGAAACAGGAACATAGGCTACATCATGATGGATATTATAATTAAATAAACATCAAAAATGATAATCCTATAAACAGGATTGACAAAGATGTGAGAGGGAATGAATGACACACCCATTATGTTCATTGCAAAGTAAGCTTTTGAAAGGAAAAATATTTCTTAAATAAATAAAAATGCACTGACAACAGTGGTATCTTGTTGTCTAGCTCTTGGCAAGACCGGGAATAAGTGACCATGGAGCCATTTGAGAAAATAATTGACAAAATACAGCACAAAACAAAATGTCAGAAGCTGAAAGGTGGAGAAATCCTCTCCAGACAGTCTGTACTGACAAGAACTCATATATTCTGTATCAGCTTGTTCCAGGTCTTTAATTAAGCTGTGTGATGTTTGCACTGAGAGAAATATTCAAACAAACCCAAGACTCCAAATAGAAATATTCAAGATGTTTTCTGAGTCTTTCTTCATGATTCAATACTTTATTACCATGTCAACACAGTTGAGGAATTAGCTCGGCTGAGCTCATATAAAACAAAAACCTAACAAGTACTGTTAAATTACTAACATATTACTCAATTACATGTAAGTGTATCAGTGTTAGAGAAGAGTTAATACAAAGTATTCTTTCTTTAAATCTTCAGTCTGAATGATTCCCAGCTCCTGCTCTGTTCTGCTCACCTCAGTCTGCTCTCATTCCATGCAGGGTGCATACAGCCTGCAATGATAGTAGCAGTAAAAGTAGAAGAAGAACAACATAAACAACATGGATGTACAGCACTGAGTGAACAAAGTTACAGTTTAATATAAAAGATACAGTTCATTATCATTACCAATTAACACAGCACTGACACCTTTCAAAATAAAGGTCTGACAATGGTTTAATGGTGAGCAAAATGCTACTGACTGTCTTTACTAGATTTAAATTTTTGGTATTTCCATGATGGCCTTGCAGGCCACATGAAATCTTTCAGTGGGCTGCATCCAGCCCCTGCATCCAGGTCTGGGTTAGAGAAAGAGTTTGGGGATGTAAGATGCAAATTCTTTACAAATGATTATAAATGCTCCCCCTCTGTCATGATCTGCAGAACAAATGATAGTTCCCTTTTAAAATGACATTTGCAGTTTTCACAGTAGCTCCAGAGGATTGCGAATGATTTAGCATGAAGTTCTACATGAGCTGATGATTCTCCATGTAGCATCCTGGCAGCGACAACTTTATTAGTTTTAAATGATGGATTCCACAATAAGTGGCTGCATATCTCTCACAGTTATCACCATTAAACTTCATCATTTCAGAGCTGGAAATGTTTCATTGTTTGCCAGCAAGAGACAGGTTTGCATAAGTCTTATATAATTATGGCAGCGCCTTGACAAAGGAGGGGGGTGGGCATCTGAAGAAACAGAGCAGAATTAAGGGGCAAGTGAAGGAGAGCCAGGCAGACAGGCGAACCCTCTCTGCGAGCCATCAGTGTTAAGCGACCCAGACGGGGAATCTGTCATGTTGGATGCCAGTACTAACTAAGTGCTGAGGTATATGACATTGCTGCCTCCCACTCAGTTATCTGTGTGTGTGTGTGTGTGTGAAGGGTGTAGGCTGGTGATAGGGTGCAGGCAGGCTCACTGAGTTGTATATATGTTATATAAGCAATAATTAGGTTAATGTATTGACCCTATTGATATGCACTGAGTTGACATCTGCGCTGCATTGCCCCTAAAAACAGATAATGGCTGCTGCTTATCAGTTATTAAGCTTGTGTTAATGGTTTAATGTTCAGAGATGAAACCAGATGGTGAGGGAATGCCAGTGATGGCAATTAGTGCAAACTGGAGCACAAAGTATGCAGTGAAAACACGGTTGTTTTCATCGCCCTTTTGAGATGAAACCTCTCCAAACTATACGCTCGAGCACATATGGGAGTGACAGCACTGTGTCTTAAACCCCATGAAAAACACCATATGCGGGGACGGCCCTCTTCCCCCCTTCAAGGCCAGGCAGCAATCGAGCTCACAGCTGGAGAGCGGTGGAAGTGAGAATCCACTGTCTCCATTCATGGCTCCTCTCCCGCTCCTCAGCTGTGCCATTTTCAATCAATAGCTTTTAGGAAATCAGCATCTACCCTGCAGTTTGAAATGAAAGGCCTCTTTTGTTGTGGAGCCCATAGTGCGTATAATGATCTCACGCTGAAGAAACACGCATGTTTTTCACAGGCGTTTTCCTCCCGTTGCAGCAAATTACATAATATGTTCATGTTCAAAGTAAAGCCTGAATGGCTGTGGGGAAAAGCTGCATTCACAGCCAAAGCAGGAATTAAGGTGATGCCTACCTATCTCCTGGTGTAAAGTGGCTGAAAAGCGGCGCACTTTAGCTGTAGCAGTGCATTCTGAGTGCATTCTGGGGCACAAGACTTGCATGTGAATAAGATCATCTCGTTTCCCCTCTGGCTCCAGGTGTTTACTGGGACCACTAATTCCCATCTGCATATATGCTTACCTCCTCCTCCCACTCCTCCCACTCCCATTCTCTGCTCTGTAAATCGTGTGCCGGCGCCTGGAGCAAAACAAGAACGCAAGAATGACTTTGATTTGACCAAGGAGAAGTCAGACAACTTCTTTATTATTTCCTCAAAGCAACACACTCCTCAGATACATCACTGTCACAGTGATGGAGAGACATGATGGTGCCAGTAATGGATTTTAGATTGGCATTGATGAGAAAATATGAATGTATGTTTGTACTGTAAAAAGAATCACATTTCCATCCAGGGACGTTTCTAGAAGTGTGGTTTGTGGGGGCATTGAGCACCCCTAAAATATGACTGACCACCCAAAGTGCCCCTCCAATTATCCTTAAGTATAACTGGCTATCTGAGCATTTGGAGGCAGGATCTTAGTTTGAGTCTTTGTAAATATGTGCATTCTTTTCTGATGTATGCAGCCTAGTTTTTATTTTTTCCATGTTTAATTTCATTTATTCATCATTTTACAACACAGGGCTAGTATAAAGACATGATAGTTGTAGTTCCCTTTATACTGCTCACAAAAACCATATACAAAAATGATATAAAGCAAATAGGTGAATAAATCATCATATCATACAAATAAAACTATTTTTCATGGTGGAATTTAGCAGTATCACGCCTGTGGAGAGAGGTCAATAAAGGTACAATTGTACAATACAATTTATTTTTGAGGCCTTAAAAAGTTAAGTATTGAAGCTTTATAGTATTGTTGTATGGTACCACTCTTTTGTGTTGTGATTGGTATTTTAGACTATCTATCTTTTTAATAAAAAATAAACACATGACTATAAAAAACTGATACTGTAATGTTTGTGATTAGAGTAGATATGAGAAATGATCAAATAATTTGTATGGATTGGACGTATTTCATGCCACCCCTGCAAAAGTCAGCGTCCTCGCTTCGGCCATATCAGTCAAAAAACACGCCCCTGTTCCCAGTGTAAAAAATGTATTATTATTATTAATCATTAAGTAAAGACGTATCACACACATACAGAAAATATATTCTTAGGAAGTACCAACACTCAAACAGTGGCTTAGAGTTTAAATGAAGAGAAGTAAATGAATACCCTGTTCCTTAAAGGAGTAAGGTTTTTTCTAAGGGATGAACTTTTACAGAAGATCTGGCAGCCTCTCACATTAAAGGAGCAATATGTAAAAATATTAAAACATTAAAACAAGGATGTCAAACTCATTTTAGTTCACAGGGTACTGATTTGATTTCAAGTGGGCCAGATCAGTAAAACCGTTGCATAATTACCCATAAATAACAAAAATTACCCCCTCTTTTAGTATAAAGAAGTAAAACAATCTGCAAACATTCATGGGGTTCAGGGCAGGGTTTTCAAAACAGATAATGAACAATCTGAGATGTCTTAAGAAAAATAATTGTAATTTCAATAATACAAAGCACAAGTAGTGATGTATTTTATTTGAGAAATAGGAATTAATAACTTCTCTGCAATTTTCACACTTCCAGTGGGTGATCGGCCTTTCGGCTGACCGGTTTTGGCCTGCGGACCGTATGTTTGCCACCTCTGGTTTAAAATATTTTAAAAATGACAACAAAAATGAATGTGTTGTAGAGATTATCCACTGATGTTATTATGCTAACAAGCTAGCCTCGGCCCGTCCTGTCTTGTAATACCACTTTGTCCCTAAAGAGGTGATATTCAGGCTGCGAGATGTGTGCGAGCTGTGACTTTGCTACATCTCACAAGCTCCCTTAGCTTTTGAGTTGATTACATTAAACAAAACAAATTCATAAAATGCCAAGAAAGGAAGTATTCTCACAAATATTTTCCTTATTAAACAGAAAAGATACAGCTGTACAGCCTCTGAATTCCACCTCCAAGTAGCACTTTATTTTACATTACACTAATAAAAAGTAATAAGCGTACTTTGTATGAAATTAGTCAAGAGCTATAAATAATATGTTCTTTATCAGACAGTAGCTCTACCTAAATTTGACACCACAGTACACTAATAAGATGTAACAAGCCATACTTTGTATCAAAAGAGACAAAAACTAGAAATAAAAATTATTAAACCATAGTAGAGCCTTTATTAGACCCTTATTAGACTTTCTTAGAGGGTAATTACACAGTACAACAAAACTAAAGTGAAATGTGTACCTAATAAAGTCTAATGATGGTCTAATAAAAGGGTTCAATACTAAACATATATCTAGTTTTGGTCTGTAATTGGTTCAATACAAAGTACTGCTTGTAATTTCTTATCATTGTACCATTAAGAATAGATGAATCTGGCAACGTATCAGAAGTTAACTAGCTGCCATTGCTGCAGTGGCTCTCCCCACAGTATGAGCGCAAATGAATGTAAACAAACATAACAAGTTTTTTAATTGTCTAATTTTACATATACTTTTTTTAACGTTACTTTTGACAGCAATGTCCAGGAAGTTGTGAAGAAGCTGTGCAGTTCAGCTGCTCTAACAGTCATGTCAAATTTCAGCTTTGGAAAAAAAATGAATGCAAAATATACAAACCTTCACTTCATCAGTGCTACTGTCTGAGAGCAACTACAGAGGTTCACTGAGTGTACAGAGGACCACCATGTGTCACAGTGGACCAAAAATATTAACAGAGAGGAACTTTGTTCCTGAAAATCTTCAATATCCATGAATATATATTTAAATCTTTAAGGAACCTGCAGCCTGCATACTGCACCTTTAACGGCGGCTGTTTAACATCATCAGTGTGATTATTCATCTGTTACTGTCAGCAGGCAACAGCAGACATGGTGACTAGAAGGGAACCCCAGACCTATGAGATCTTGCGAGAGTGAACATTTTCAATGAAAACATGAAAAATCTCATGAGAGTCCTGCAAATTTGGGGGTCCCTTCTAGACATAACCAGCAGAAATCGAGGGTAACAGACATGATGCGCCACTGCAGCAATGGCGGCGCTACATGATGGGGGAATAGACAAAGTGGTCACCAGATTCGTCTGTATGGTGTCTAATTAGGGTATAACTACTATCTAATAAAACATGCTTTGTCTAGTTTTTGTCTAATTCATACTATAAAGTAGAACTTGTAACGTCTTGTTAGCATACTGCAAAATAAAGTGTGACTGGCACCTCATTAAATTTGACAAAAACAAAATAAAAAATGCTCCTTTAATCATCAAAGATCACCTTAGAGGGCAGGGGGCTGTGTTTCTTGTCTTTATGTTGTATAAATCTTTATAAACAAACTATAAATATCATGTTGATATAATGTTGTATTTCCCCCTTGTTTTTAGAATATAAAGTATGCAGGTAAACCCTTCCACTAAGTGTAGGCATCACATGTTGGAGTGAGATGTGCTGTATTTCCCACTGACATGTGGTCAAGTAAATGTATCATGTTTCACGAAATAGAAATAATCAAGTAAAGGCCCTTAAAATATATGGATACTTGAGGTTAATTGTATTGAGTTTCCTTCCACTTTTATATTCACGGGTGCAGTGCAGCTCAGTGTGCAGTCTCACCAAATGACATGCTGTTTGCTTAGAGTGTTTTAAGATGTGGTTTAAAAATATCTGGATTTCAAACCAAGTGCATTGTGGATCGTGATTATTAAAGCTGCCTTATTCTGAATCCAACAACGCCATCTGTTGGTTGACTAAAGTAACTGCTCTTCAATACAAAGTGTGTGGATCTTAACTTGAATTAACACACTAAAGCTGGGGTAGACAGCTTATTTTTCTTTTGGCAAAAGCATAATAACCTTTAAGTATAATATTATTCAAATGGTCTGAGAGAAAACTAAATTTTTGTTCCTCCTCTTTGCTCTTGGAGACTTTGACCAATCACAGGTCGGTAAGATAGTCATTGTTGGGTCTCATTCTCAAAACCTATATTTGACAAGCTGCATACTGCACCTTTAAGGCAGAGCAAGTGTCAAGAACAAAGGACCAAACACATCAGCACAGACTGGTCCACAGGTCTGGTACTTTTTAAAGGGAGAATCAGTAGAATTTGTCAGTACTTTTTGTAAACGCACCAGAAACACAGCTGATTGTTGAATCTCATTCCCAGGACACACAGACGTTTTGGGTTGTTAAAGTATTTGGAGCAGCAAAATAGTGAGAAAATAAGAAGGTATGAGCAGAATGCGAGTTCTCTGCAGATGCAGGCACTACCACACACATCTGGTGGACGAAACTAGGCACTGTTTTTTGGGAAACTCTTTAAGAAAAGGCCTTTGGTGCTGAATGTTGCACAGTGGAATATGTAAAATGTGTGCATTAGGTCAGCAGCAGCTCAGTCTGTGGGGACATGGGAACTGGAGGTTGGCAGGTTCAAGTCCAGCACAGACCAGTCGGTATGCAGTGTGCACTTGCAGCTGGATAGTGTTAATAGTGATTTTGTACAAAGTACTCTTCTCAAAAACTATTCAGAGTATTAGTTACTTTTTTAATAGTTGGTGCTTAATGCAGTTTCAATTGCAGCATTCAATGTAAAGGAGTTCCTCTTTCTTCAAATCTTCTGTCTAAATTTCTTCCAGCTCCTGCTCTGCTCTGATCAGTGCTCACAGTCTCCTCTCCAAACCTGAGCCTGCTGCAGCATGTTTTTATGTTTATATGTCTGGTTTTCATGGGCCCTGTTAGCCTTATTGGCAACAAAACAGCTGATGAAAGGTTTGGATGTTAATTCAAATTTTAGGTCTACTCTACACTTATGATTTTAAAAGTAACTAAGTACATTACATAGTGTAGTGAATACTTAAGTATGACTGAAATTACAGTTGAAATTTGTTGCTTCAACCCCTCTCACCATTGAAAAGTCCTCCTCCACAAGCTTTTATTGAAGCTGATCACATCCAAACTCATTTCTGTTCTGGAGGACAGAGTCTAATTTCACTCTACAGACACTGTCTAGATATGATCATGATAAAGTATTGCAGTGAAAAACATCATTCGACTACTTTATTACGGTGATGCTACATATTTTCTGTTCCTGGAGAACAAAATGCTTCATGGATGACAATATTCATCATTATGATCAATATACTGTAATCAGTGGTGGAAAGAGTACTGAACATCTGCACTCAAGTACAAGTACTGTTACATTGCTAAAATAATACTCAATTACAAGTACTGGTGTTAGAAAAATACTTAAGTTAAAGTAAAAAGTATTCATCTCAAAAACTAGTATTCCTGAACCAATAGTTGAAAATGCTGACAATTACTTAATAATAATTAATAATTTATTAGATACAAAGCATGTTTTTGCCTCATTTTCAATATTTTTTCAGGTTTTTTTTGTTTGTTTTTTTTGTAATTTTTAAAATAATTTTTAAAATAATTTTAAGGCAAAGTTTAATTGTCCTTATTCAACAAACAGCTCAGTGCAAATTGTTGCCACATGTATTGATTAAATATCCATGAAAACATTTTTAATTGCTTAAATTCTTAATGGCAATTAATTGATTAAGGATTTGATTAACATCCGTACTCCAAATGTGTGCTGCTGCAGTGTTTGGTTTTTCATCCATATGTTTTATATGTTTGTATGTATATATGTTTTCTTTGTTTTCATTGGCCGGTTTGCAAAAGATCATCTGATTGGCTACTAAAATGCAAATAAAAGGTTTGGATATTAATTCAGATTGTACCCAATTTCTCAACTATGATTTTTAAAAGTAACTAAGTAGATTACATCTTGTAATGAATTCTTAAGTGCGAGTAAAAGTACAGACTTAAAAATCTACTAAGAAAAGTACAAGTACCCCTAAAAAACTACTTAATTACAATAATCTGAGTATTTGTAATTAGTCCCTTCCAGCTTGTGTAATACACAACATCATCACCATGTTGTTACATTTATAGTATGTGTCATCTCTAAATAAGGCCAAATGTAACTGGAAGTAATCAGTTCATGTAGACACATTAAGTTAGTGCTAATAAAGGATAAGATATTTACTTGCAGAAGCTGCAAAAACATGAAGAAAACCTACTGAAGCAAACCTTGATAAAGTTTATACAAATGTATTTATTGAGGTTATCAAGGCTGTTTTTCTGGTAATTCTGAGGATGGAATACATTAAATATCCATATATTTCTCTTGTGCAAAAATACAGGACTTCAGTAAAAGCAGGGGTGGAAGTAACTAATTACAAATACTCAAATTACTGTGATTGAGTAGTTTTTGGGGTACTTGTACTTTTATGATTAGATTTTCAAGTCTGTACTTTTACTCGTACTTAAGTATGCATTACACTGTGTAATCTACATAGTTAGTTTTAAAATCACAATTGAGTGCCGAGTAAAATTTTAATTAATATTCAAACCTTTTATCTGCATTTTAGCAGCCAATTGCAAACGGGCAAGTGAGAACCAGGACATATGGATGGAAAATAAAACAAAACACTGCGGCAGCACACATTTGGAGTAACGATGTTAATAATTAATCATTAATCGATTAATTGCCAATTAAAAATGTATTCATGGATATTTAATTCATTAATTCCAAGCAGTCATTGGACCTCATTTAATGTTGTTTTGACTGGTGGAGACATTAGTTGAATAAGGAAAATTAAATTTAGAATTAAAATGTGGGGAAAAAATGCCAAAAAAAAAGAAAATGAGGTATCTTAAAAAAAATCAATGATTGACCAATTGTTTGACTTTTACTTAAGTATATTTTAACACCAGTACTTTTACTTGTAATTGAGTATTATTTTAGCAGTGTAACAGTACTTGTACTCGAGTGCAGACTTTCAGTACTCTTTCCACCACTGAGTAAAAGCACTTCTGCCAGTGTAATTGTCACTATTTATGGATTTGGGTTTATTAAATGTATTTGCTCTGTGGACTTGATGTTTGTCTCTGTGCTGCAGAAACAATCATTTTTCTTGATCCCTTCATTCCCCACCACATGGTTATCATCCTCCTTATCGGAGGGAATGAAGATAAGATGAACTGAAACATAATTATTCTATGAATCTCTGTCAGTTATCCTTTGACAGATTAATCAATGCCATGTTCTCCCTCTGCAGTCATCCTTATGTGGAAGTGTGTGTACAGATTTTTACTGACATATTTAACGACTGCAAGACAATGAAATGCACATTTTAATCACACTTTTCTTCTGCTCATCAAAACTTCACTTCGGTTTCAGTTAAGACTAATTAAAGTGCATTTTTTTATGTATGTGGGAAATCTAATTAAAGACAGAGAGCTACACTGAGGTCATTTGTTGCTGCTGTGTTTGATCAAATTTTGCACAATATTATAATAATATGTGACAATGATTCGGGGAAAATCCATTATTGAAGGACAGAGAACTAAGCTACAAGACTAGTGGCAATTATTTCTAATTTCTGATGGAGACGTTATTTATTCTTACTATAACAATTTAATAAGTTAACTTCCAAACACAAAATATTTTTTGATGGATTAGATTTTTAAAAAAAAAAAAAAAGCTCATTCCAAACAGGAAACAATGACTGAGAGGAAACTAAAATGTTAAATTATGATTCCAGCTCCATGTAAATCAGAATTTGCATTTTACAGAATCAGAATTTGCTTGTAAAGTCTTTTTGTGTTGTGTATATTGTCCTCTTTAAAGCATTTATCTGATTTTAAGAAGAATATTTGATATAATATTCATATCAGTAGTAATAGGAGTAATTCCATTTATCTGACTATGGTGTAAATCTTTTTTATATGCTGTAAATGTAGCACTGATTTTTGTCATTACACTTAGAGTAACATCAATAGTAACAGTCAACAAAGAATGTATCTGTGGGAGTCTACATAACAACAGCATTTAGACAGTAGGCCTTTTTCACCAAAGACAAAAATATCAGAAGTAAAAGTACAGATGCAAATAATAAAAAAGAATGAGAGCTGAATCATGTTTGTTTCAGTTTGAGCGTGCTGGTATTGTTCATGGTGGAAAGGTTGTCTTCATATAAATTACTGTTACATAGTGTCTTCTCAGTCAGTTTATGAGTATATTATATTGTTAATATAAAACTCCAATTCTAAAAAAGTTGGGAAATTGTGCAAAATGTAAATAAAAAGTGAACGCAATAATTTGCAAATTGCTTTCAACTTGTATTCCACTGATACAGTACAAAGACAAGATATTTAATGTACAAACTGATAAACTTTATTGTTTTATATACAGTACACATTCTGAATTTGATGCCTGCAACATGTTTCAAGAATGTTGGGACAGGACTGAAAGCTGTGGAACGCTCAAAAAACACCTGTTTGGAACATTCCACAGATAAACAGGTGAGTTGGTAACAGATGACAGTATCATGATTGAGTATTAAAGGAGCTTCAAAGGTTCAGTCATTCACAAGCATGACTGGTGTGAAGTTCACCACTTTGTGAAAAACTGCAAATAGTCCAACAGTTTCAGAACAATGTTTTTCAACACAAAACTGCAGGAATTTAGAGATTTCACCATCTACAATCCATAATATCATTAAAAGATTCAGAGAATCCACAGAAATCTCTGCAAGTAAGGGTCAAGACTGAAAACCAACACTGAATGTCTGTGACCTTTGACCCCTCAGGCAGCACTGCATTAAAAACTGCATTAAAAACCCACATCATGTATAAAGGATACTACATGGGCTCAGGAACACTTTGGAAAACTGTCATCAGTAAACATAGTTTGTCTCTGCATCTACAAATACAAGTTAAGACTCGACCATGCAAAGAGAAAGACATATATCAACAACATCCAGAAACACTGCAGACTTCTCTGGGCCCGAGCTCATCTGAGATGGACTGACGCAAAGTGGAAAAGTGTGCTGTGGTCTGACGAGTCCACATTTCAGATTGTTTTCACTAATCCTGGACGTCGTGTCCTCCGGGCTAAAGAGGAAAAGGACCATCCATATTGTTACCAGCACTAACTTCAAAAGACAGCAGCTGTGATGGTATCAATAGTATATCTCTGCAGACCCGGAGGCTGCAGATTCAGACCCGCAATTTTGGGACCGCATTTCTAGGACCTCAGGTTTTCTGCGACAGCGCCACCAACTTAGGTTTAGGCATATGGGGGGAATGGTTAGGATTAGGGTAAGAAAAAGGATAGGGATAGTCATAAGAAGGTAGAGAAAAGAGGAGAGGAACGTGAGGTTAGGTTTAGGCACAAGGAGGGATAATTTAGGATTAGGGTGAGAAAAAGGAGGGGGAAAACGAAGGGGTCTGAATGTGCGGGTCCAAACGTGTGGGTCTGAATCTGCGGTCTCCGGGTCTGCAGACACATGCTCCTTGATGGTATGGAGGTGTGTTAGTGCCCATGGCATCATGGGTAACTGTCACATCTGTGAAGGCTCCATCGATGCTGAAAGGTACATACAGGTTTTGGAGCAACATATGCTGCCATCCAGACGACATCTTTTTCAGAGATGTCCCTGCTTGACAATGTCAAGTCACATTGTGCACGTGTTCCAGCAGTGTGTCTTCATAGTAAAAGAGTTCAGGTACTAGACCGACCTGCCTGCAGTCCAGAACTGTCTCCCATTGAAAATGTGTGGTGCATTATGAAGCACAAAATACGACAACAGAGACCCTGGACTGTTGAGCTCCTGAAGTTCTATATCAGGTAAGAATGAGAAAGAATTTCACTTCAACAATCAGTGTCCTCAGTTCACAAACTCTTGCTGAGTGTTGTTAACCGATAAAGCTGATGTACCACAGTGTAAACATACTCTCATCCCTTTTGAAAGGTGTTGCAGGCATCACATTCAGAATGAGTGTAAATTTACAAAAACAAAACAATAAGTTATTCAGGTTGGACATTAAATATTTGTGAATACAAGTCAAAAATGATTTACAAACCACTGCCTTCTATTTTTTATTAATATTTTACACCATGTCCCAACTTTTTTGGGAAATGGGGCTGTAGTAAATAGAGTTAATTAGTCCAAAATTCCAAAATATATGACAGACTTTGTAGCATTTACCAGCAAGATGTCTAATTTTTTCTGAGATAGAAATCATCTGTACCCCTCTTGCTCCTCATGGATCAAAGATATTCTTTATTTTGTTAAATCAGAAAAAAAAAAAAATAGGCATGCTATAAATGGTTCCCTTTCCAAATGTAATAAAACTTGGGGAGCTGTTTTTGTAGACTGCTTAGGGGTTGGTGTTTGCTATCTAGGGGGTAACAGCTCTGCTTAAAAGTTTTCTAAATATTTATAGAAGGTTTAGAATATAAACATTTTTATATCATATGAATTTTAGAATAACTTAGTTTACTTAAGTTTTTATTTTTTTAAATATAGTTTTACGTGACCAACGTGGTACGGTTTGTGTTTATGTTGGTTTTCTGTTGATGTTAGTTATGTCCTTTCTATTACAGTATAGTTCAAGTATTTATAATGGAGTTTTTGTACGTTCCTCCCTTTGTACCAGTAGGTGGCAGCATACCGCCTCTTTTCAACGGGCAGAACCACTGAGCAGGAAAGTTCAATACAAACTGCAGCCAAGCAGAGAAGCGTCAAGCCAGCAGGAGACACCGACAACAACAACACAGAGACACGAGGCGGGTATGACCTTAAAAATAAAAGCATGGATTGGTCCCTTGATATTCTCAGTGGATTGTAAAGTAAGTAAAAGTAAAACGATGGCCAATAAATAAATAAATAAATAAATAAAATATTGGTTATAAATTTGTCATTCAATTAAACTGACTTTTACTTATGGTACTGTCCTGGTAAAAGAGTCCATCAAATAGTCACCTGCTGTTGTTTAAAAGGGGTAAACAAAGTTTACACGAATAAAACATCAAATGTGTGTTTTTTTTTCCCCTAAAACATGCCATAGCCTATCAGGAGTGTTGCAAGACACCAAAAAGCCTGTCTCCTATTTCTTTATTTTGATTTTACATATTTAATTTGTTAGTTTATCTGTTACCTGTTATATTCGTCAAAGTTCAATTCTATTTCAAGGCCCTCTGCAAAATGTTTTTTTTATTGGCCACAAAGTTGTCAAATAAATATACTGAGTGTAAAATACAGCTATCACCCACGTTTTTATCGCAGAAAATACAGTAAATTCCCTGCGGCTCTTATTTTGAAATGAGCCCGGATGTGGTGTGTTTGATTCTGTTACGCTTGACACCGGTCCGAGCAGCAGCCTGTCAGTGCAGTCTCGTAGTCTCCACTTTGCTCGCACTATTCTGGCGGGTAGCAATGTGAGAGAGTGGCTGCGGCTCTATCCCGGACCCCCCGCGTCTCGGTCTCCTCCGTCCGCTCAGGATGGATCAGAGGAGGGCTGAACCGGACCGCAGCACCGGCACCAACCTGGTTTGCCTTTACGGGGAATTCACGGTCACCGGCAACCGAAAAGTCAGGTATGCCGTGAGCCTGACAGAGAAGGACCTCATCGTCCAGAGGCTCACTTCATCACCTGTCGGGCAGAACAGGGTTGTGCTCAGCCTCAAGGACTGCGTCGGCTGCCGGGCTTACCGGGTGGATGACAACGCGGACCCGGCAGCGTACTTGACAGCCTACTTTTACCCGCTCAGACGGCGCTGGGTGTGTTCCGGGCTGTCGCGGCAGAGAGTGGAGCAGTGCTTTCGGCTCGCCGCGCTCCAGGACCCGCGAGCCAACCTGGAGGAGGCGGAGAAGTGGGCTCGCGCTGTCCGAGAGCGCTCTGCCCGGCAACAGAACCCCAGGGACGGTGAGTGTTCTTTAATAACAGAACCCCAGGGACGGTGAGTGTTCTTTAATAACAGAACCCCAGGGACGGTGAGTGTTCTTTAATAACAGAACCCCAGGGACGGTGAGTGTTCTTCAATAATAGAACCCCAGAGACGGCGAGTGTCCGTTCAAAACAGAACCCTGGAGACAGAAAATGTTCTTTAGTAACAGAATCATAGAGACGGACAGTGTTACCGTACAAACGGTGAGTTAGTACTCTAGAGACAGAGTGTTCTTGAATAACAGTGAATGTTCTTCAGTATTAGAACCTTAGAGATGGTGAGTGTTGTGTAGTAACACAACCTCAGAGACAGTGAGTTTTAACAGAACCTTAGAGATGCGTTTGTTAATAAAAGAACCTTGTAGACGTGAGTGCTCTTTAAAACCGTAGACATGGTGAGGTAGAACAGTGTTCTTTAGAGTCTTCGAGACAGTGAGTGTTCTTTGGTATCAGAAACCAGAAACTGTGGGTGTTCTTTAGTACCAGAACCTTAGAAAAGGTGAGTTTTTGTAAGTAACAGAACCTCAGAGATGCTTGAGTGTCCATTGTTGGTACCTTAGAGACAATGAGTGTTTGTTAGTAACCAATGTTAGATTGTCCTCAGTGTTCAGCTGAGTTCAGTACCAGGACTACAGTTACATGGAACTCTGTATGATGATAAAACTATCCTAGCTTACATGTCTTGAGTAGGGATGGGAATGATAAGATTTTTACGATTCCGATTCCGTTTTCGATTCTGCTTAACGATTCGGTTCTTTTTCGATTCTTTATCGATTCTCATTTGGAAAAAAGGAGGAACAAACAGGTCGGATCATTTTTCGGATCAACAAAAAAGAAAAAAATGGTGGGATTAGGATTAAATTATTTTAAAAATGCACTTGGCTTTGATCTCTGTCTGTCTGTAATTATCATCATAGTTATGTAATGTAATAATAATGATAATGGTAATAATATTAAAAACTTCAAACTTATACAGTACTGTTCTATGTATATACTATACATACATTAGATCATTATACACTGCACAGTATAATACACAACTACGCTTTGTAGTCTGGCTCAATGTCCCACCTACAGCACATCTGATTGGTTAGAATCAATCAGCACAGACACACTGTGTCACAGACAGGGTGAGACAGAGCTGCACCGGTGATCAGAGAGGAGCTGTGTAGAAGTTAACACAGCTGATATCGCCAAAGTTTCAATAATTATCACAGTCTTATGATCTGTTCTTTGATGACAGCGTAGTTACATCAGTGAAAAAAGTCATGGTCTGGATTTCACTCAAGACGATGTGACGGATTTTAAATCAGTCGCTCTTCACAGAGATGCGCTGCACAGCAGCATCTGTCCTGTCTTTTCACTGCAACTCTGCATTGAGATTTCGGGTATTAATACAAAAGTAACAGTGACAGTAAAACTATGATGCTCACTTGTAGTCCGCGGATCACATGCGTGCCAAACCGTGGAGGGCGATCCGTACGGTGGCGTCATTCGCACCCACTGGAATTGATAAGGGAATCGTTTGCAAAATTGGCAAACGATTCCAAGGAATAGAAACACTGGGAACTGGTTCTCAACAAGAACCGTTTTTTCGATTCCCATCCCTAGTCTTGAGGCAAAACTAAGTATCCATGGTTACCTCATGTTTGAGTATCGGGCTGTAACTTAGGATTATTTTCTTTGTCGATTAATCTGTTGATTATTGTCTCAATTAATCAATTAGTTGTTTTAGTTGTGTTCTATAAAATAACAGAAAATTGTACAAAATGTTGATCCGTGTTTCTCAGAGTCAAAGATGACGTCCCCAAATGTCTTGTTTTGTCCACAATTCAAAGAAATTCAGTTCACTGTCAGAGAGGAGTAAAGAAACCAGAAAATATTCACATTTAAGAAGCTGAAATCTAAACTAAACTGAAAACTAATCGATTGTCAGAATAGTTGGCGATTAATTTAATAATTGATCGATTGTTGCAGCTTTATCTGACTACGAGAACTGAAAATGTGAAAAGAAACAAGCATCTGTTTGTGTCATTAACTCAGGGGAGCCTAGGGGAAATTGAGCTGTGGTACCCTGTTAACCCCCAGTTTCTCCCTTTTTCTGTGTTTTGGAGGCCAGTGATTTTTCAAAGTGGGGCCCTGGCCCCTGGGGGGCCTCCAGTGGGTGCCAGGGAGGCCTCAGTAAAATGCTCAAAATTTTAATGAAGTGAATTATTGTAATATAATACTAGGGCTGCATGATATGGTGAAAAAGTCACATTGCAATTATTTTGACTGATTGTGACTGATATGATTGATCAGCAATACGATTAGTGGGAATCATAATTTTTCTATTTCACAATTTTCATTTTTACTGAAAAAAATAAATAAAATTGTGATGATGTGATATTTAAAACAAACGTGTTTTTTTTTCTCATCTAGAGAATTATAATGCTGTTTTCTCATACATTTTTCCTTTTTCAAAAAATTGAAATTTGACTTTGGTTCTGCGATTTGGATATTGCTCTTGGCCATATTGATAATATTGTGGTTAATGGTGCAGCTCTAAATACGCTCTCAGAGTCGACCTGGACTGCTGTGAAGCTATTCTTCAGCAGACAATGCATTCTATGCTTTGTGGCCCTCTAGCATCCTTCAGCATCACTTAAAAGAAAAGCACCTGTACAAAGGCCTCAAAAACAAGCTTTCGGTCTTTAAAGACATTTTGCCGTTCAACAACTTGGAGCCTCAACATTAGATATGCAGGTATTGTCTCAAAGCCTCTATTATTCACTGTGCTTTAGTGGTGCACAGAGTATTAACAACTGCATTTGCACTTAATCACTACAAAGTAGGGCTGGACAATATATTGATATTATATCCATATTGTGATATGAGACTAAATATTAGTGCTGATTATTTATCAAAAATCTCATTGTGTTAATGTTTTGTGACAGCACTGATAGTCATCCCTACAATATTATTGCAATATTGATATAGAGGTATTTGATCAAACATATAGTGATACTTGATTTTTTCTCGTCCATCTGTGATGGTATGTTATTCTACAGAAATTGTATGTATTGTGATATATATTGTATATGGCAGAATATCCTAAAAATATTGATATATTGTTTATATGGTATTATTGTATTATTATATTGCCATATCATCCACCCCTACTACAAATTAATTGAAATGGGAGTCTTGGGTGCCCTGTGGGTCTGGGGCCTCAGGGTATCTGCTCTCTTTGCCTGGATGGAATCCATTCTTCTGTTGTACCAGTCGTTTTTACGCAGCAGGCTGAGGGGATGTTTAGACTGACTTTATTACCACCTCCAAAATTAACTGGCAAAATAAGCTCTATTGGAACAAATTATTATTTTCATTATTGATAAATTTGCTGATCCTTATTTAGATTAATTGAATACATGTTTAGTCTAGAAAATGTCTCAAAATAGTCAAAAACCCAAAGGTTTTCATTTTACTGTCACACAATGACAGTCAGGCAACACATCCTCACAGATGACAAGCTGGAACTGGGGACTTACTTGCATTTTGCTTAAAAATGACCTAAATGATCAATGAAAGGATAGACATGATTAACTGAAGATCAGTCATAGATTAATTGTTTCCACTCTGTTGTTTCATTAGTCACTTCAGAGAAATGACCTCCATGACTCCATGGCTTTTCCATTATGATTAAATAACTGAGTAATTAAAGAAGCAGTATGTGGCCATTGCATGTGCAGAAATGAGTACAGCAGTCCAAATAGCAAGATGGAGAAATAAACTGTAGATTAAATAGGTTGTAATCTTGTTTAATATACATTCTATGGGTGAAGCGAGTTGTCCCCCTGCCCCCTCCTCCCCAGACACAGTGTTGGAAAATGCAACCATAGCGCAAATCAATATTCACTTTATTTAAGATTTCAGGGGGAGCGTATTGTGATAGACCAATATCCTTTATTGAATAATGCTCCCTCTACAGAATCATGTATACTGTAAGAATATGGGGAGCTGTTGAAATACTCTATTAATCGCTAAGTAGCACATTTTGATAGGTAGCTCATCAGAACAGCAGAGACATTCAGGCTGCAGGAGCTCCGCAGGAGCACAGGATGCACACAAGCTCATAACTTTACAATAACAAGCAAGGTCGAGTCCTCCACTGTAAGTTGATCAGCTGTTTATAACTGTCAGTTGTCTGTGGATGTAAAGTTAAGCCTGTTATCCTGAAAACAAAAGCCGACTGCTCTGAAATAACACACTCTGGACTGAGTTAAGTGGCTGCCTGTCTCACTGCTGCCAAACTCCATTAAAGTGATATTCCACCCCAGAACGATAATCCACTCAGTATGTACTCACCCCTGTACCGATGTGTGGATGGGTGAAGATCTTCAGTTCACAAAACAATCCTGGAGTTTCAGCAGAAAACAGGGTTGCAGCCAAATCCAGTGCAATTGCAGTGAATGGTGACCACGGATAAAATGTTAAAAAAAAGAACACAAAACAAACACAAAATGTCTCCATCCTGCTCGTGTGGTGTAATCCAAGTGTCTGTGAGCTGCGACATTAAAATTTAACCACAAAAGACACAATTTACACCATGTTTTTAGCCAAAATGTGAACTGTAGCCTCTCAGACTCAAGCCAGATGCACAAGAGATCTCGCAACCTTTTCACATGTGCATCCATTAAGAGATATACGAAGTCTCGCAATACATCGGCACCATGTTTACGTGCTACCTGGGAGGCTACATTAACATTAACATTTTGCCCCTTTTTAACAGTAATAAACATCTACGCCTTCTTAAGATTATTAATGATTTCTTACAACTCATAAACAGATACATTCTCATTCACCGGAAATTCACCATTAGTTTGAACTATGATTAATGTGAAACAGACATACAAAACAGTTATTCTGGTCCAGAACGGAAATTTCAAAGGAGGACACCAGCTGTAGTGTTCATGTCAAGTGAGGTGACTTTTTCAACTTGACATGTTTCCTTGATCTCTGAAGACACATTGTGGTCATTGTATGATTTATTACAGTAAATAAATTAAAGATTTTTCCTTTAACTACATTTTGGAAACTGTACAAATACTGTAGCCATACTAGGTACACGTGCCTGTACTTCTTCCCTGGTTTATTGTTGTATCAGTTTTCATGAAGCTGATTTTGCCTCATAGCTGTTTAGTTAGCTAATAATATCCTTTGTTCATTTTTTTTGTGCACAGCTTCATCAGCTATGGCTTTGCAGAAGACTATTGTCCTGTTATCTTTAAGTTGTTCCTTAAATGAATAAAACAATAGGACTGCTCTGGTACAGAGTCACATTTCAGTAACTCCAGAATTCAAACACACCCTTTCAGAATAAAAGACGCCTGAAAAACAGGAGGCAAGTACACTGCTATTGAGTTCTTATCATATGTAGATACATACCCTGTATAGAACTGGGTTCTTGTTCCTTATCTCTCACAGGATTTCATTACCTTTGACCTGCTCCTTATATGAATAAAACAATAGGGCTGGTGTTGTATAGAGTCACATTTCAGTAAGTCCAGTCTGAAATCAAATCATTTCAACATAAAAGACACCTGAGAAACACAAGGCTATATTACTGCTATTGAGTTCATGTAGTGCCAAGAGGTATAATCACTCTAGTGGGAAATGTTCTGTAATTGGAGATTTCTAAAGATAAGTTGTCTCATTATTTGTCCTCCTCACCAAGCTGTCCTGGCTCTATTAAGAAAAAAAAAAACCAAAACATTTTTTTATTTTTTTTTATTTTACCTCACATGAACTTTTTCCCACACAGCCATGGTATCACTGCCACTCTGTGACCCAGATAGCATTTCCCCATCTGCACAAATGTATTTTTAACGAGACAAAATATGCTGTAAGTCTATACTGCCTGTCATTGTCAGCAGAGGAAAGAGCAAACTTTAAGCAACTCAAGACAGTATTATCTGCTTTGACACATATTGTGATTTCGCTGCACGGAGCTGAACCTGAGACTGTGACCCAACAAGTTCTCTACAACAGGACAGAGACTCAAACACAGATGTCTCCATGGATCCACCTGCTCTGTAGTCATGTAATGGATCTCTACCTCCACTCAGTTTATCCAGACTTAAAGGGACAGTTCATCCCAAAATAAAAAATACTAGGGCTGGGCGACATATTGATTATGTTTGTTATGTTTAAGTATAAATTAATGTGTGATAAAGCTGATCAACATATCGTCATATCAGCATCAACATCATATCAGTATTTAGATCAGCTTAGATCTCAGTATAATAGTCACTGAAAGGCTGTGTTGTGTTTGCTGTTACAGAAAATAAATGAAAAAGTCCTTATTTATGTAATGTTACTATGGCGTCTTCCTGTGTTCTTCACAGCAGAGGTGATCAAGGAAAAACTAATTTAGCTAGTTAGCAGCTACAAGGTATTTTCTACTGTGGTGGGGGGAAAAAAATCACATGGATCACCAGTTACATTTGCAGCTCTGAAAAGTATCTGCAAGATGTCCGGTTTTAGGCTGTTTTAATTGTCTTTAGTCTGAATTGCAGCAGCAAACTTGCTTGCTCACTTTCACAACAAACTCCTCTAGACCTTAAAGCGATATTCCTCCCCTAGATGATAATCCACTCAATATGTACTCACCTCTATGCCGATGTGAGGATGGATGAAGATCTTCAGTTCACAAAACAATCCTGGAGTTTCAGCAGAAAACAGGGTTGCAGTGAATGGAGACCACGGATAAAATGTAAAAAAAAAAAGAACACAAAACAAACACAAAATGTCTCCATTCTGCTTGTGTGGTGTAATCCAAGTGTCCGTGAGCTGCGACATTAAAATTTAACCACAAAAGACGCCATTTACACAATGTTTTTAGCCAAAATGTGAACTGTAGCCTCCCAGGTAGCATGTAAACATGGCGTCGATGTATCGCAAGACTTTGTATATCTCGCGATATTTTCACACATGCATCCATTAAGAGATATACGAAGTCTCGCGATACATCTTGCAACCCTGTTTTCTGCTGAAACTCCAGGACAGCCATATACAAGGGAGGTCCTTTGTATATGGCTGTGGCTTCCTGACCTCTTCTGACACATTCATTTATTTATTTATTAGGGTGAACTTCCATGTTTCGCCAAAACACATGAAGTTGTATTACCTTTAGTGTACATGGTCAAATCTCCCTGAAACTTCATATAGTTGATAACAGTCCAGGCCTGAACATATGATACAACTTTCGTCATCCTTTAAACAGCAGGAGGCTAAACAGTTTCACCATATTTCATATTGAGGCACTCAGTGCTTTAAGTGGAAAAAAATAAGTGCCGGTACTCCCCTTATTCGACTGTTGCCAGGTAAATTAGGCGGTCGGTAACAGCAGATCATTAAATGATATATTTAAATACTAGGACATGATACTGATTTTTAAAAAGAAATTTATTTTTATTGAGCTTTCAACTGGCCCAAGGGAGGTCTTCAGCGGGGCGGCCCCCAGGTAGCTTAAAGGCTGATGCACACCTACAATTTCCTGTGGACACAAACATGAGAGAAATAAATAGATAGAAGATGGAGACAGTACAAGGAGAAAATTGGAGAAGTGAGCTATGCAGTTGACAAGTAAATCAATTAGGCTAAATGACATACTCCTGTGTTTGTTTCTATCATAACAAAACAGTAGACAATGACTGTTTAATATCTTAGACCTAAATATTTGATTGTAGTGTAACTTAACTGAGCAAATTCACAAATTTAGGAGGACCATCAACATGATATTATTGATGAATAAAATCTCCATATACTTACACAAATGCAACCAAATCCTGGACAGGAGGTTGTCCATCAAACAAGGAAAGTGGTACTGAACATACCCTGTGGACACACACATGAGAGAAATAAATAGATAGAAGATGGAGACAGTACATGGAGAAAATAACACCCAGACCCAGACCCATAATAAACACAAAGAAGAATTATAATTTTTCAGACAACAAATGTTAAAAACTACTAAGCTTTTTTATAGCAGAATTCATGGCAGTGTTGTTCTGGTTTACATTATATTGTACAGATGTGTCAAAAGAAGTGGACTGAGTATATAAGACAATTGTGATTATATTTAAACCTACTTAGAAAAGGCTCCAGCAGGTCTTGGGGTCATCTTTGCTGGAACGGCTTGGAGCTTCACATTGCCTCTCTTCTGCACTTTGTCTCCCCTTTGCCAGCCATGACATCACATAGCTTTGTGGACTGAACTGTTCTAATGGTGGCCCATTACATTTCAGAAAGATCAGGTTTGAAAGTCTGGTAACAGCAAGGGAGTTCCTTTTGTCAGTAAGAATGTTGTTCATACAACTGAAGGCTCGCTCACATTCACTGGTAGACACAGCAATGGTGTGGACAGCTTTTAGCAGAGGCTTCATAGCTTCTGGTGTCTGGGATCCCCTCAGCTCCTTGTATTCCCGAAATCCTTGTATACTTCTTCTCCTCTCCACTTTTAATCTGTCACATAAGCGGAGCACCTCTTCATCCCTGTGTTGTATGTCCAGTTCTCCCTCAGGCCAAGTGTCTGGCTGAAGAGCCTTTATGTCTGTTATCAGCTGACTGTCACCTCTGTGTGAGGAGCTCTCTTGTGTGCTGACATGAGAGGAAGTTGTTGGAGACATCCTGCATTTAATATTTTCAGCCATGCTGCGGAAGAACTGTGCTGCGTTGATCTTCACAATTCTCGGATTGTCGTGCAGGGCTACATTCTTGAAGGACCCCTCTGTTTGAGCTTGAAGAACTATTTTTGTGTATGGGCCTGGTAAGGAAACCATTGACTCAAAGACTCGAACCTGGCGAGCCAGCAGTTTGTCTGCTTCAGGCAGTGTCATGTCTCTCTTTTGGAGCAGCCTTGACAGATCACTGAGTTCTATGAGGGCAACATACATCACACCAAGATTGAGAACAAAGGACACTGAGGTTAAAACATCATTGAGTCCCTTGTATTTTGCTCTCTCTGTGGAATCTCTTGAAACATCACTGGCAGCACTGGAAAAGTGTGCCTGAAGAGCTCTGTAGCTTTCCCATACTGCTTTCACAGTCCTCTCACTTGAAGCGACCCATCTTACTGACAAAACTCGTCCAATTGTAAGGAGATGTTGCCCAACACTATGTGCACAATGACTCAGTTCTCTTTTGTTTTTGGGTGAGGCATGATACAGAGTGTAGAGCTTGTCAAAGAAAATCTTAAAATGGTTCAGTCCACCGACTTCCTTGAGAACATCCCCAACTGCCAATTCCAGATGATGATTGGAGCAGTGCCACACAAACAGGTTTGGAAATCGGGCACAAAGTTGTGCCGCAACCCCAGCTCTTCTGCCAAGCATTACTGATGCTCCATCACACACAAATGCCACAAAACACTCATCCAAAAAGTGGTCATCGAAGCCATTTTTATGTAGACATGCCAGCAGTTTCTGTGTTATGTCATTTGCTGTGGTCCCATCCAACTCAACCAGGTCAAAAAATATGGCGTCTGGCTCTGCGTTGGCAATAGCTGACCGCAAACACACCACCAAGACAGACTTTGCACTGATTGTGGTGGATTCATCAATCAACACACACAATTTTCGTCTGTTTTTGACTATGTCATCAGCCACTTTTTTCTTCATCTCTGTTGAAACATGATCGATGATATCAGCACATGTGTTATTTGAGTGCAGAACTCGACCCATGTTGACTCCGTTCAGCTCCTGCAGTCTCACATCAGTTGGCATATCAGTGAATGGACGTCCATGCTTGGCAATTTTGTATGCTGTTCGGAACACTCGGCAACTTGTCTCATGTTCAGTCTTGTGCATATCTTGAATGTGTTTTTGTATTTCGTTGCGTGATGAGATTAAACATCTACTCCACTCATGTGACAACCTCAGTCCCTGATGTGTTTGGGTAGCAAGGGAGTTAACTTTACTACATACCTTGCACCCAAGCCTTTTGTCCTTACTCATAAGCCACTCATTCTGTGAGCAAAAATACCTTATTTGGTCGTTTGACCAGCAGTCTGGCCATTCTTGTTCTATGGAGTTATTGTTGACATCGCTGGCAACAGGTGAATCAGAAGCCACGTCTGTGTTAGCAATAGCGCTAACGTTACTGCTAGCTGGCTGCTCTTTACTTGCAAGAACGTTAACGTCTGTCTGTCGTCCTGTGTCATCTTCAAAGGGTCCATCACTAGTCCGGGTTCTCTTTTGGCCCTTTTGGAGCCACGCCAACATTTGTAGCTACAGTTTGTTCACTAAATCATCTCAAACCAACCGGCAGATCAGACTGGTCTCAGCTCGCTCTGTTTATATTCAACACCCGCGAGATCTCTTCTTCACGTCCTTTTTCTGGCACACTTGACTCGCGAGACCTCTTACGAGTGAGGGGCAGGCGTGTGGCGCATACCAGTGCACACTGGGTAATGTAGTATAGCCATAGGAGTATGAGTATCACAAAGCGCAAGAGAGAAATAGAACAAGAGAGGGTACTATGGGCTCATGTGAAGTCCCGGTACGCCGTAAAAAGTCCCGGTACGCTAGAGGCTAAAACTGAGAAGTGCCGGTACTCCGTACCGGTGCGTACCGGTGCATACCGGCCCACTTAAAGCACTGGAGGCACTCCAAAAGTAACAGAAAGTAATCAAATTGCATTACTTTAATACTGTGATACTTGGATTAGGTTACTGACTACACTTTTTAACAGGTAATTAGTAACTTTGAATACATTTTTAAAGTAACCCTCCCAAAACCTGCAGATACGACTGCAGACAGAAAACAGTTCCTACATGAAACTGGAGAAAGAGACATTGCTGTTACACTTATTTTTTTACCACAAACCGTGTGCCATTTAGTTACATTATAGTCGAGAGAAGACAGACATTTTAAAACTCTGCAACTCACCAAAACTGTTTAGGTGGACAAACAGATGAGAGAAAAAAGATTTGGGATGAATGTCCCTTTAAAAATTTTAACACCAGTAGTTTTACCATTTTTGGTACATTTCTGTACATGATTCTAGATGCAGAGAATATTCTGCTGCTCTGTATGAGTGGTGTCTTTAAAAGTAGTGTTAAATGTTTGATGACCACAGCCACACATGCTAACAGCCACACATGCTACCAGCCACGCACACTCACACCCAAACAATTCACATGGCACAGTTTGTTTGATATGAATGTTGTTAATTTGCTTGTATCCTCATACTGTTTAAATGGAGTGAACACACTCTCTGTGGGCCTAAACAAGCTCTTTTCTGTTATATTAACCATGTGTTTCTTTGTCTTTGACTTACTGTGCTTGTTGGGGACAGTTCACTTCCTGGTTGAGCAAAAGGTGTGTCTCAGGGGTGGAGCCTCTTAAATCTGAAAGCCAGCTCATCAGACCAAACCATGTGCTGCCAAGTCAGAGGGGGGGTCAGGCTTTGGTTAGTTTTTGCCTTGTAGTAGTTGTAGTTGGCGTCCATCTTGTTTTCCCCTTGTGTGTTATTAGGTTTGACTTGGTCACTATATATGTTCACTGCTGACTACACAACAGTGTGCTCCTTCCTCGGCCACAGAGACATGAAAGAGGATTTTTATGGACTCACAGGTACATTTAAGAGATACTTAAATAAATAAATATAGAAATAAATTGTATAAAATTATTTTGAGTGTTAATGTTAGAGGTGACAAATGGAGGATAACCTCTTTTACTTTTGTAGCTTTGTCCAGTCTGCACAAGACAGACTTCGTCAGACTCTAATGTCTAGTGTCATTTAGTTTATTTGAAGTGTAGTTTTAAGTGTCTCATGTTTGTCTCAGACAATATAAAATGACACCTTCCACCATTCCTGTAGTCCACAATGTCCACATCACCTGTAGCAGGTTTCTACATTAATGTCCTGTTGAAACCAGTGAGACCAAATGTCCTCCTTTCTACTTCTACTGATTTCTCTCGTTTCTCCTACTTTCCTTTGAATGCTGTAGTAACTGAGGTTGACTGAGGTAAATGTGGGAGGCAGATTCAGCAAATGTAACTGTTTTTAAAGATGCTGCTGTGAACATGTCACAAAATCAGTCGGCACATGTATCATGTCCAGGTGTACAAAAAGCCTCTTGGAGCCGCAACCCTAAACCCAACAGGAAGTCTGCAATTTTTTAATTTCGTGGTCAATTTTGGCATATAACAATGTCCACATTGAAACATTGCAATAGATAATGATACTGTTGCTAATTCTAAAAGGGTCTTTATCAATGGACCACGTTTCTGTAATTTAGTTGTTTAAAAAAGAAAATAGTGAACATGACATTAGGGACATAGTGCAATGAACAGCAGCAACAGCCTCTTTATTTTCTCTCCCACATGTCAAAAAGAGAAATTAGGCAACAACTCTATAGCAACTTTGAGAGGACAAACTACCGCAAATACAGAAGGCTTTTAAATCTTGATGTTACGGTGGTAGAGGTTTCAGCGGTCGATGACTGTCAACCATTGCCCAACCCTAGTATGCACTGGCAGGGGACAAACCTGGACTCATGACAAAGTGAGAAATGCCTGCATTATTAAATTATTTAATACCCACTGTTCTTTAAATTCTGCTGATAAGTGTTCAAGATCCACACCAGCAGAGTGAGCATGCTGAGCATCATGAGCAGAACCTGATGGTGTTCCATGACGTGTGATATTCAGGTAGAAACTGGACTGTTTTTTGTCTTTTAACCTGCTGGCAACATTTTCATCACATGACTTTTGTTTACAACTTCTGGACAGTTTGAATTTTGTCTTTGTGAACGCAAACCAGACCAGATGGAAAATAGAAACACTGTATCATCAAGTCAGGAACCGGACCCTTGGGTGTGAACCTGCCGTAAATGATGAATTTGGCAAACATAAACCATGTTTTTCAGGCAAGAGTTTGCTGGTTCCAGACCCTGAAATCCATTATGAAAATACACATTAGTTGCAGCCCCACTGAAAACCTGTGGCGGTCATATTTTCAGACATTTGTTCTCCTATAAGGCCTAAATTTTCAAACTGTCGTACAAGTACCACGGGGGGTATGTGTGCTCCCTCTAGTGGTATGTGAAAGAATGTCATAAATATTTTTTTTTAATGAAAGAAATTCATTTATATAATACTATCAAAATGTTAGAAAGTTTTGAATGGAAATGCAGAAAAAATGGGAACACTGAAATGTTTCAATATCTGCCTGCTATGTAGTCACAATGACGCACGTAGCATTCGCATACAGCACCCATCCAGTTGTTACAAGCTAAACTGTAATGACAAGAGAGTAAGTGGAGGTAAATAAAATAAGAATAAAAAAAAAATAATGCTTCAAAAACACTGCAATTGAGGCTCCAAATGGGAACTTTTACAAAGAGGTGCAGATCGGGAGGAGACTATGCAGCTGTGTTGAAAACAAAGTGAACGCCAGTTAATCGTCTACTAAACCTGATCGCACCAAAGGTGGTGCTTGGAAAGCTCAGTATTTTCTGAGGTGGCATGTGGTATAAGAAATTTGAGAAACACTACTCTAAGAAGAGCTGGCAGTCCAGAAGTCACAAAGTTTTCTTTTTAATTTATAGTAGCTGTAGAAACAGTATGGAGGATACAGAGTCAAAGAGAAGCAGAGGTTCTGAGCACAAAATATGCACCGTATATATTTCTCGTTCTTGGTTACCTGCTGAAGTGTCAAATTTCTGAGCATTTTCATGGTCAGTGGCGTTAATTTCAAGCCTCATTCAGGCTGCAGGGGTCTTTGGTATCTCTGGAATGTGATGACAGGATTCTTGTCTAAAAAGCAGTGTACAGTAAGTTACTCATTACGCCTGGGGCCTTGTGAACCGTACTAAATCTTGTTCAGAAGCTCTGCATCCAAACCATTAGTCGAGATGAGGTCAGGGCTGCCTGTCTGACCTCTCCATCAATACTGGTGCATGTGTCACTGACTTGACTTCCGGGGTACTCACAAAATTATACACATATCTGTTTTCTCCAGATCCATTTGCCTCTGACAGGTAGAGGCCTGCCTGCTGAAGATTTGTTGTCCAAGTGGGAGATATTTTTCCCAGTTTTATTTAAGTTGAATCAGTTTTAATAGATTTCTAATAACAGTCTCAGACATGGGATAGGTGTGGGACGAATGCTTGTGTACGTAACTCCCATGAAGACAGAGGAAAATGTATCCACCAATGCTCTCACCCTGTGAGAGACAACATCAGTGTCTTCCTGCTCCCTGGGACCAGCTCGGTTTTGTTGTACCTTTCGAGACTCGCAATAAAACTTAATTCACTTCACCTGGTGAAGATTCTCTTCACCATTAGGGCTGCATATAACAATTATTTTCACCATTGATTAATCTGTTGATTTTCTCAATTAACTGGTTAGTTGTCTGGTCTATAAAATGTCAGAAAATTGTGAAAAGTGTTGATCCATGTTTCCCAAAGTTCAGAATGATGTTTTCAAATGTCTTGTTTTGTCCACAACCCAAAGATGTTCAGTTTACTGTCAGAGAGGAGTAGAGAAACCAGAAAATATTCACATTTAAGAAGCTGAAATCAGAGAATTTGGACTTTTTATTTAGTAAAAAATGACTCAAACTGATTAACTGATTATCAAAATAGTTGGCAATTCATTTAATAATTGATTGTTAATCGCTCAATTGTTGCAGCTCAACTCACCACATTTGTTTCTTTTCATTTTGTCTTTCTGCAATTTATAAAGTTCAAATACAAACAGGTATTAGGTATGTTTGCACATGCTTAGGTTGCCCAGCGTTGCTTCCCTCCTCCAGGAATCGACTCCACTTTCATAATAATGCCATCAATACTAGTTTGCATGATAATGATTCAAAACAGTGACCCGACAAGATGTCAGCTGGCCCTGGGGCACAGCTGGGCTGCCTTTGGCCAGTTATTTTGCAGAGCAATTTCTGGTGAGAGAGCTGTCTGATAATACCAGTGCAAAGCAAGCAATTTAACAGTACTGTTGTGTTTTTTTTTTTCTTTCAATGAAAATGATTTTGTTTCTGAGTGGAGTGATTAATCAGTCTAAATACAGAAGGGTTTCCTAGTCTGCTGTCTTTGTCTTTCTGTAATGATTTTGAGCCACTGGATTATAGACTGGTTATCAGCAGAGATGTGAGGTGTAGAACTGCAACTATAAATTGATTAATTGATCAGAAGAAAATTAGTTGCCATCTATTTTCATAATCAATTAATAATTTCAGTTATTTTTCAAGTAAAAATGTCAAACATTTGCTGGATCCAGCGTCTTAAAGGACCAAAAGGTAGAAATTGCATGTGCAAAAATGAATATTACAGTCCAAATAGTGAATTGGGGCCATAGACTGTATATTAAGCTCCCCCTGAGCTTCCCCTCCTCCCCAGACTTGGGGAAACTCAGACAGGCTGCAGGAGCACAAGGCGAATGCAACATTATAATTTGATGCTAACAAGTGAGGACAAGTCCTACATTGTAAGTTGATCAGCTGTTTGTAACTGTCAGTTGTCTGTTGATGTAAAGTTAGGTCTGTTGTCCTGAAAACAAAGCCCACTGCTCCAAAATAACACATTCTGGAGTTGGAGTTCATTGACTGCCTATCTCACTGCCTGTCTCACTTCCTGTCTCACTTCCTGCCAAACTCCATTAACATTTTGCTAAATTTAACAGTTATAAACATGTACGCATTCCTTGATCTCTGATGACATATTGTGGTAATTTTATGATTTATTACAGTAAATATATTACAGATGTCTTCTTTAATTGTTAGAATTTTCTCCTTTTCTTTATTATTTGTGACAGTAAATGAAGAGTCTTTGGGTTTTGGATCGTTGGTGGGACCAAAGAAACAGTCTTGATGAATATTTGTCACAATTTCTTGACATTTTATAGACTAAATAATTAATGGCGAAAATAATCAGTAATCAGCAATGATGAAATAATCTTTAGTTGCAACCTGAGATGATGCGTGCATCTGTCTTTGTCGGCACTAGTTCTTTGTCTTTAAATTTCATCCCAGGTCTGACAGTTACAATTGACAGTTCAGATGCATTGCCAAGTATTTCCTAAATACTTTTGATCCTGCGTCGTCAATAAATAGTTTCAGTTCAGCTGCGGACAGCATTATCATGATCATGAGTCAGGTGATGACAGCAGGCGGGGAGGTTACTGGTATTGATTAAATCAATCACTGAGTTGTCATCTGGCTTGAGCACTTGGCAGCAACTGTCCAATGACAATTAATTACAACACACACTAGCAACTAATGTGAATTAATCTGTTGTGGTTACCTACAATACATCTGATCAATCACACAACACTGTCAGCCAGGAGATACATTTTGTATCAGGGTCAAACACAGTAACAGATCAAGTATCTTACCATGCTGCAGTGATGTGTAAATTATAGGCTGTCTAATATGTTAACTCAGTAGCAGTATGATGAGCTTTAATATAACTATACTTAAATATTCTGGTCCCACTTTTAAATGATTCTGTAATGAGATCGTGATATTAGCTTGGACACTTAAGGTAAAAAATACAGATAAGGGAACTTTATCATCACAGGGACCATGACTTGCACTAATGCACTATAACTGAATAAGGCCGTTAATAAAAGTATGAAACCATGGAAACGGCAGTGATGGAAAGTCAGATGAGAAGCACCTTAGTCCCCATTCTCAGGGGGACCGGCGATGCTCCTTTTAGCATCAAAATCCAGGCCTCTCTCAGCCAGTCAATGCTATTACTAATACATTACATCTGGCCGAGGCAGGGCTGAAGCTGGGACAATGGTGTTTGTGTGTTCTGTTACACTCCATTTCACACATGCAAGCAACAAGAAGAGGTTTATGTTTGAGGTTTTCTCAGTTTTTGACTTTTATATCCCATTTTACATGCATATGCCGCACTGTGACTTATACTGTAAGATATTTTGGTAACACTTCAATTTCCAGGTCCCATAATTTCATGGTAAATAGGTGTTAATTACCAAATAATGTATCTGACATTTCTTAGAAATGACCCACAAATTGCCTCCAAATTATCACCAAGTTTCATGGTTAAATTTGTGATAATTAGCAAGTGCAGTTTTCATGCTGTTGGTGGTAATTACAAAGCAACACATCTGAAATTTCTCTGAATATACCTGCAAATTAACCCTTAATTTCATGCCAGGTGATAATTTGCAAGTGTCGTTTTCATGCAAGTGGGTGATAATTAACATTTGCTTATTTATACATAGTGGAATATGATTATTAAATAGTATTGGGGTAATTTTCAATAAAGTGATAATTATTTCTAAGAAATTTCAGTAATGATATTTGCTAATTATCACATATTTACTGTTAAATTTGGGGTAAATTTGTTTTTAATTTCAAAGAAAGTTCAAATATGTGAAATGGTAAAATCATATACTTACTGTGAAATCTGGGGGTAATTTCAAATATGTTACTTGGTTAATACCACCCACTACATGAAAACGGTATTCTTAATGATCACATAATTTACCATGAACGTTTGGGGTCATTTGGAGGAATGTGGGTCATTTCTGAGAAATTTCAAATGTATTACTTGGTAATTACTACCCATTTACCATGAAATTAGGGGCCCTGGAAATTGAAGTGTTACGGATACTTTAAAATCCTGAAAGGGTGAAAACATGACTAGTTTGGTCAGAAAGGAGAAGGCAGTGTCATGGTGTGAAGCTGCTTTGGAGGTGATACAGTTGTATGTCAGTTGGTCAGCTCACAGAACATGTATCAGACAAATTCAACATAGCTGAACAGTAGTTGAAATCATTCACTGAGTGCTGAGTGGTTGTGATTCTGCTTTGATGGCAAAGGGAGACTTTTGAGAAATTCAAGATTTAGAAACTCTGTTCAAATTCTGTATGCATTGACTTTACACTACTTAGTTTTTGTTTTGTATCTAGTAACTTAATCCATTTTCCCTTATTTACAGGAGCTGCAACACTTACGGAAATCTGTAATATATTTACTATAATAAATCATAAAATGACCGTGATATGTCATCAGAGATTAAGGAAACATGCTAAGTTGAAATACACATGCCTTTGAGCTACAGCCATGGTGGTTTCATGTTAATCAGAGTTCAAATTAATGCCGAATGTTCATCGATTGAGTAAGGTTGTGTTTATGAGTTGTTAGAAATCATTAATAAACTCGTAAAAGGCATAGATGTTTGTAACTGTTAAATTGAGCAAAATGGTAATGGAGTTTGGCAGGCAGTGAGACAGGCTCCAATTCCAGAGTGTGTATTTTCAGAGCAGTGGGCTTTTGTTTTCAGGATAACAGGCTGAACTTTACACTGATAGAAAACTGACAGTTAGGGGATCAACTTACAGTGTTGGACTCATTGTCACTTGTTATTGTCAAATTGTACTCATCACACACTCATCTCACACTACAGTGTTCCTGCAGCCTGCTTGAGCTTCTTTGAGTCTGGGTAGGAGGAGGCAGGGGGAAACCTCTTGCTTCAACCATAGACTGTATATTAAATAGGATTTCAATCTACTTAATGTAATGTTTATGGCTCCAACTCACTATTTGGACTGCAACGCTCATTTTTGGACATGCAGTTGCTACATATTGTTCCTTTAATTAATTAATTGAGAAAATTAATCTGCAACTATTTTGATAAACAAAGAATCATTTTAGTTACTTTTTAGGCAAAAATCCCACACAATTTGATGCCTCCAGCTTCTTAAATGTGATAATTTGTTACTTTTTCTTGTCTTAAAGTGATATTCCACCACAGAATAATAGTCCACTCAATATGTACTCACCTCTATGCCGATGTGAAGATGGGTGAAGATCTTCAGTTCACAAAACAATCCTGGAGTTTCAGCAGAAAACAGGGTTGCAGCTAATGGCAGTGATTGGAGACCAAATGTAAATGTAAAAAAAAAGAACACAAAACAAACACAAAATGTCTTCATCCTGCTCGTGTGGTGTAATCCAAGTGTCTGCGAGCCGCAACATTAAAATTTAACCACAAAAGACGCCATTTACGCCATGTTTTTAGCCGAAATGTCAACTGTAGCATGTAGCCGGTAGGATGTAAACATGGCGTTGTTCTCGTGATATTTTCACACGTGCGTCCATTAAGAGATATACGAAGTCTCGCGAGATCGACGCCATGTTTACATCCTACCTGCTACATGCTGCAGTTGACATTTCGGCTAAAAACATGGTGTAAATGGCGTCTTTTGTGGTTAAATTTTAATGTCACAGCTCACGGACACTTGGATTACACCACACGAGCAGGATGGAGACATTTTGTGTTTGTTTTGTGTTCTTTTTTTACATTTTATCCGTGGTCTCCAATCACTGACATTAGCTGCAACCCTGTTTTCTGCTGAAACTCCAGGATTGTTTTGTGAACTGAAGATCTTCACCCATCCTCACATCGACATAGAGGTGAGTGCATATTGAGTGGATTATTATTCTGCGGTGGAATATCACTTTAACATCATAGTAATATGAATATTTTGGCCAGACAAAACAAGACTGTCTATGAAACTGTAATATACATTTTTCATTGCTTTCTAATTATATTGAATAACACTTAATTGATTAGAAGAAGATAATCAACAGACTGGTCGAGCAAATGGGCCAGAAATCCACTTGCCCCTGTTCAAACTGACTTATTTATTACAGGTTATAACAACAACAAAGACTAAAGTTAATTTTCAAGTTTAATCCAGGGCTACAACTTTTCAAAGTCTGAGGTCATGTCTTTAAATGTATTATTTAGATATTTAGTTTTAATATGATAATAACTGGAGAAAAGCGGGAAATCTTCACATCTGAGAGGCAGTGTTTTCTGCAGTTTTTTAATTAAAAATTACCTTAATGATTAATTGATTATTAAAATAGTTTAAAAGTCTAATTCTTTTTTAACCACTTGCCAAGTCGGGCAAGTGAGCTACTAGATTTACTCGCCCAACATGGCATTTTGCCTGCCTGTGGCATGCAGGCACTCCTTATTTTTGAGCCTTGTTAATGATGAAAGTAATTGTTGGTTGTATCCCTGTTATTTACAGAAGCCTAAAGAAAGAAGAAGAAACACACTCAGTCTTTTGATGGGCACTATATAACTTTCAATACTGCAGCTCTGCTCAGCTTCTGTGACAAGTTACAGATTTTTCAACATTTTAAGTCTATTGCGAAATGAGAATAGTGACTCACAGTGAGCTGGATTTATTTGGGTATTATGTGAACACGCTCACTGTTACATATTTTCACATACAGTGTGTGTGTTACTGCACGAGCTAATGTGTCTGGGTGTGTGAAGGTGATAAGCATTAGTCGTCTGGGGCGTGCGTACCAAACACAAGGTGCTGGTCATGACAATTGCATGACTGAATAGAGGAGCTTAGTGTGCATTCACCCAACTTTCAAACGTGTGAAGCTGATAAATATGCAAGCGATCCCATCAAGGATCACACCCTGGTGATTAATCAGTCTAGAACGTTGAAACTTCCTGATTCTTTTACAACCGAAACCACGTTTCCCTCCTGCTGCTGCAGTTCAAAAGGGAAAAAAAAACGTGACGTTATTAGGTTGTAATAAGCATATGAGCACGGGCCCACACTGTAGTGTTTTCTCTGGAATATTAGAGGCATCTGTGCGTGTGTGTGGTGTGGGTGTGTGTGTCTAGTCAGCAGTGGCAGCAGCAGTCCTCTCCCTGAGGACTCCTCCTCATTGGATACATGCTGTGATAGAGCTTGACGTGCTGTTGAGACCTCTGATTCAGCCTCTCTGGAGCTTTCTTCGGTTATGGGGCCTCGCAGCAGCTCTGTGTCTGTAATGACAGTGTCCTGCCCGCTCACTCTCACCATGAGCAACTCTAAATGATGGAGTACGCTGCTGAAATTTAGCAAAATACACTCCAGCCCAAACCCCATCACACTCCTGTTGTCGCTGCAGAATATCTGGAGGATGACTCTCTGTGCTTTGTCCCACCAAGCATAAAGAGCATTGGGTGCTCACCCAGTTTACTATTCTCAGAAACAGCCTCTCGACTCATTCTGTGATACGCCGTCAACAACAACAACCACTAATTGACCATTCAGCCTGCAGAGCAGCTGGTTCACCTCAGAGAAAGTCCGTCTTTGCCTGGTAGAAGAACATGTGGTTGTGGGTTTTTTTATGGTGGGAAGTCCATTTCCTCCATACACTTGCACACAGCACTTTTTATATGCATTTAGCTGTTTTTACAGTTTACTCTGCTGTAATCTCATGTTTTGCTCCCATGTCTTCTGTTTTTATTTAAATCAGGCTAATAGTTGCTGGAAGTAAGCGTCCATTTGAAAGTAGTGCCAACTGAGCTTATGTTAATTAACAATTTAAGCTCCAGTTCCCATCAAAAGAAAGCATGAAGTGGCAGTGTAACTGAGTGACTTTTGTAAAGTTTGTTTTCATGTAGCAGCCTAACCTTCCCTCCCTGCTCTGACCCTGCAGCCTAAAATACTCCTATGGGACACACATCGTTCCACAGAGACATGCGGTGGTTATGTCCTCTCTCTCTGCCATCCAGACCTTCCTCTGTCTGTCTCACATCATGCACATATTTTTATTATAACAATGCAGGGAATATACTATACACAAGTGGTCACAGACAGTGCAGGATGATTTTAATAAAAACCTCAATGTCATAAACTCTCTGCCTTTCCTAATATAGATCTACAGCGAGCTAACCACTGCCACCTCCTCCTCCTCCTCCTCCTCCTCCTTCCACACCCTTTGTGGTTGTGGCTCAGCAAAAATCTGCTGTGTGCTCGAGCAGCTTCCACTCTTTGATTTACAGACAGCGTTAAGGACAAGAGTTATTATCACCTCCCTGCACCTCTAAATGTTTCTGCAGTTCGGTCTAGTGAGATCTTATTTAAAGGTGCAGCCTGTGGTTCAGCTGTAAACAAAAAAGAAGTAGAACCACCACCAAACACGACAGGTGTTTTATCACAGCAGTAAAACATGCCAACATTTCTTTATCATTATTTCTTTTATTATCAGATTTATCATCTGATCATCAAACCAAATCCTCTGTTGTATTAGAATTAACTCATTCAATTGGAGAGAAGGCAGACATCTCTGCAGCTGATATCTCCAAAACTCTGCAACTCACATCAGAACTATCTAGATGGATAAACAGACATTAATGACAAAATGAATCATTATGGTATAGGATGAGAAAGGAAGTGCTTTTGGAGATTAATTGATTTCATTTTTATTGGCATCTCATGATTATTACTAACTGCTCCTTTAAATCAGTAGTTTTTTTTACCCATTAACAGTTTATGTTCTACTACTAAAGTACAATATGTACAGGAGAGGAGGACTGTAAAAATACATAAGTATTATCAATAGAATTTAAGATGAAGTATCAAAAGTAAAAGTATAAGGATTATTGTTATTATCAAATTAATTGATTAATAATTCATTAAACTATCACACTTTATATTTTGTTGGGTAATTTCATCTGTAACAATGAGTCATATTTATGTAGTAGTCATAAATGGAGTAAATGTAGCTGTCAAATACATGCAGTTGTGTAAAAAATATATTTTCTATATGTAGAAAGTAGCATAATATGGAAATGTACAGTACTTGACTAAAAGTACTTAAGATAGTTACATTCCACCACTGAATAAAGTGTAAGGATCACTCAAGCGTTTAAATTAAAGGTCCATAAGTTTATGTACATTTGCATCTTTTACATGCGTCACAGTGCAGTGACAAATAAAAGTTACAAAAAGAGTCAGTGTAGCTACAACATTGAAGAGATCTCAGACTTGCTCTCTCTGCCTTAAAACTTTTTTTCTCTCTTTTTTGTGCTGTAAATAGCTTTGAGCAGAGAAAATCAACAAACAAATTATGGATAATGTGTCAAAATTCCACACCTTTGTATGCACTTGTAAGAATGTGGTGACATGTAACTGCACTTGCAACGCTCGAACACAAGAATATATTCTTACACAGAGTGGTGACACATGATCCACTCCACACTGACTTGCAGTTAGGTCCGGATCCAAACCTTGAAGCTCCAAATAAAGCATGATACCATGAATGTGAGTATAAAAACTGAACCTCTAATCATGATGGCTGTGTCTCAGACATTGTGCCGTATCTCTAAATTGCATGAGGTTACAGTTGGTATGAAGTTAACTACAGTACTGATGATAAACACATCCGCAAAAAGGATGTTTTCAGAAAAATGTAGCACAACAGTTGCATTCACGTGCTCACAGTTAACAGATACATGTTTACACTTTTTTCATTGCATTTGAAATTCCTCTTTGTTTTAGGTTCTTCCACATACATCAGACTATGTGTCTACTATCTACAGGCTGTGTGAGATACATAGTATCATGTATGAAGGAGAATCTGGCTGTGTCCCTCAGATGGCCTGGTGGGGACAAAGCTAACATTTAGAAGGTTGCGATTGGACGTATCTGTCATATTACAGAGGGCAGGCAGAGTATAAATGCCAGGTCAAATACATGTTAATCCATTATTTCCTTTAATGTGGAAACTGGATTCCCTCCTAATGGGTGTTTGTCAAGGCTTAGAGCTCGCATCATCACTGAGCAGGAAACAAAAAGAAACAAAAGAGCAGTTTAGGACATAAACCTGTTAGTGCGCACAGTAGGTGGTAGTTAATGGGCGTCCTCTGTCATCATGCTCTAGGTCTGTTTTTGTGTGAGAATAATTAAAAAACATACTTTTAATAACCAGTGATCAAACAGTTCAAAGTGCGAGTTAACATTTTTAGAAAACAGTGAACATTTTCATCTTTATTATTAGGGCTGTCCCAGACTAAGATTTTTTTTTTAGTCATATCAGATTTGGCAGTCAAATACGAATATTTGACAATTAGTCCTTTTTTAGCTGACACTAAAGTGTGCTGCACTAAAATCCTCAGCCTACATGAGTGTGTTTTACCACTTTCTTTATCATCTGTGAAGTGAAAAAGTCTGTTATGAAGTGTACGTCCTCCTATAGTTCAGTTATAAAACCAGTAGACCTGCCGAGCTTCTCTTCGTGGGCTGCTGACAGCGGTAGCTGTTGGAACAGTGGAAAGACAAACCAAGATGTTTTTGCTGAGTTTGATTCGGTTTCTGTCGAGTTTGAATGAAGCTGATGATGATGTTCTGTAAAAGGAGTCTGGTGAGTTTGGCGAGAACATTCTTCATAGCGATCCTTTTCATAAAGCTGTCAGACACTTGCGGCTTGTTCACACCACAGGCTTGAGCAGTGTGTGGACGGCACCATCACCAAACTGCTGCAGCTCGCACACGCTGTGGTGTCCACACAGGCTGCGTTTCTGCTGCGAGGCGGCTGCTGAAAGTGCCATCTTTCTACAAGGAGCTTGCTGAAGAATTTAAAGAGAAGAAAATAAGTTTTCTGAAGTCAATTATTGATTTTCCCTCTTGTCCAGGGAGGTAAGGATGAATGTTTGGAGAAGAGAAACACTGCCCTGCACCCGACATATTGCACAGATATAGACAATGAAACTAGTGAGAGGTTTCCTGTTGCTGATATAATGTATAATGATATGACTGTCACAGATCAGTGTATTTTTGCTGAGAACTGCACGTGTCACACAGAAAAAATAGGCGAGCCTCCAAATTTCTAGATGAACCTTGGCTACAGCCATGCCTGACACTCGAGCAGTGCCGCACATGCAGGATGTTAATATGTGCACCGAAATAAAAAACAGCAGGTTAAAGTCCTATTTATTTTCAGTCTCATGTCTACCACCTGGAATTTGATGAAAGATAACAGTATGAAATCACAGGACAATCTTAATGAATCTTAAGAAGGCAAAATTCCTGTGTGAAGTTCTTGTTAACAGAGAGGCAATACAAGGTATCCTGATAAGAAACATCACAAACAGGCATGGGAAGTACACAGTCCCTGCAGCCGTCCAGGACATCATTGGTATCCATCCACTGAGCATCAGTGATACTGGGGAAGTGAGGTGCTGGTGTAGAGCCTAAAGTGTTTTAAAAGACAATATTCAACCCAGCCACAGCCTGTTCACCCTGCTGCTGCTGTCTGGCAAGAAATACAGAAGTATCTGCTGCTGTACCACCAAACTAAAGAGCAGCTTCCTCCTTCAGCCTGTTCGCCTTTTTAAATTAGCGTAGCGTAATAGTAGATGTACTGATTGAACTGTACTTTACTCAAGTACAAGAGGAAAAAGTGAAGGCTCAAATGTACTTAAGTATAAAAGTAAAAAGTCGTCCTCTGAAGGACATTTCTACTGACTGTTTCTGTGCAAAGCTAACCGAACCTCACCTTTTCTCTGCGGTTGAATCTTTCTATCTTGTCTCTTTCATTTTGTTATGTATTTTACATTGTTTTGGTCTTGTTACATCTGTCATGTAAGATACTCACACAGGAATTATTTTTTCTATGTGTTGTTGTCCCATCCATTTAGGCTAAATCAGTCTTGATTTTGGTAAGGTGGCGCACAGTGACACAAAATAAAAATAATCAGTAATTCCCCTCAAATGCATTAAAACTAAAATAAGTAATTGTAAGGAGTGGAGAGCATAGATGTCTGTGTGAAAATGTCTGGGGTAAAAGTTGTTAAAAAAATAGATACTCAAATAAAGTACAGATACCAGAAAACTCTACTTAAGTACAGTAACAAAGTATTTGTACTATTTGTACTTCTCACATCTGCTTGGCTGCTTTTAATTATGGCTTGGTGCAATTTAAAGTGAACATGTAGTAATAAGAATGTTGTTTTTTCATACCAATGAAATGCACTTTCAAACACAAAACAAAACATGTCCTGATGTCTCTCACTTTAAATCCCTGATGACACCAAATCTGGACAGAGTGGGACTGGTCCCATCTGAGTATCTGAGCAAATTTATGCTGGGTGAGTGGTGTGGGCTCAGCCGAGCGTGATGAAAGCCTGGAATTATTTTATCAAGACTGCTGGTTCACTCCTTCATCACAGACGGTTGATGCTTCGTCATGCCTTGCTGCTGATGGGGAAGTGATTTCACAGAAGCTGAGTGAGACACCAGCATGACTGACTGACGTGCGCGCAGGTCATTTCGATGAGTCAGCATGAGTCGACAAGCAATGATAATGCTTTTCATAAACAGAGTGTCCATGTAGGGTCAAGGATTGATTACATAATGAGGATATAACATCCTGAGTAATGTTTGCATTTTACCCTTGTCCTATTTCATGTAAAATATAGGACATCAGTCAATCAGCTGTTCTCGAGAGTTGGACCAAATCATGTCCTACCAAAAAAAAACTTTAAAAATGAATACCAACACTATATATATAATATATGTAGATAATTCATTAATTTTTTTGGTCTATTTTAAACTTCAAATTTCTAAACTTCTAAACAGCCTTTGTCTCAGACAAGAATTCACAACTTCAAATCTGTTAAAAGCCTTCAAAATCTAAAACTAACAATACCTGCTGATAACATGGGTATAAAAATGTGCTATTATATATACAGTATATTTTTTTAAACTTTTTTTTCAATGAAAATGCTGGCCCTTTAACATTGTGTCCCAGGTTTTGGTCAACTCTGTCAGATTCATACAAAAAGATGATTTAATCAGGCATAAAAAGGGTTAGCTGTACCCTAAGAGCTCCTGTCTCACTTCCTGATTTAAAAAAAGTTGGGAATACTGCTCAAGCACTGGTTCTCTATTTTTTGATGAATGAATTAAATAATATTTCTATCAGATGTGTCTCAACCATAACATGTCAACCTGTAGCTCTTCTAAATCAAAGATAAATAAGAACTATGGTTTAAAAATGTGTATTTTGATTCACATTAAGAGAACTCTGAGACACTGTAATAGAAATTCTGTAGAAATATAATACTGTTTTATATCTCTCGAAAAGAGAAGTGCAAACAAATCAAAACATAAATGTGACCTGTTTTGAGGCAGTGAGAATGGAACAAACCCTTCCTTGCAACATGTTTACAGTTTCCTTGATCCGTGAGTCTGGTTAATAGAAGCTGACATGCTGCTGAATGTACTGGAGAGTTGTCACACAAAGCTAAGAAAGTCGTCTATTCTCAGAGCCTATAGGCACCCAGATAGCTATTATAGGGAACCTTGCCGGAAAATGTGTTTTTTCCGGCCCCTGGTTTTTCCCTTTCATTTAGGCTGTCATTTCCTATGGCGAATACCTCAGTAGTGATTATTCCATTAAGACGCGGGACAGTTCCCATGCTGCTGGTTTGAAAAACGCAGATGAGACGTTTGTAATCACAGATCAAGTGAGCACAGTTGAGATGCAGAGCGGAGCTTTGTTGTTGTTTCATCTTTTCCTTTGGCTGCTCTTTTGTGAGGATGATGATTCAGATTGGCTGTTCCAGTGGTGTCATCCACCTTATCACTTCATCATGGACAGTGGTTTACTTTTTCTGCAGTTGTTTAGTCTAGGTCATTACACTATTATGTCATCATTCTTGGACATAACTTTTGGCTCAGCTACCAAACTGATAACGTACTGTAATTCAGAGGTTTTTTTTTTTTTTCAGACGAGGATCCCTTGCAACAGTGATTCTCAACCTTTTTTCTTTGCAGCCCCAGCTACTTGTATCTAAGCAAAGCTAAGCACCCCCAGCCCACACACATACACCAAGAGAATAAGTGATTAAATCCAAAATCCAAAGCTTTACTGTCCAAAATAAACATCAATTAAATTGTTACTATTCTTAGAACCTTTACCTTTGTACATTTTTTTAACAAGCCAACAGAGTAGGTAACAGTACACACTTATCCCCACTGATCATATGTCATTATCACAGAGCTGAGGGGTCACAGAGGTGTGGCCCACTAAGTAACTATTTTTAACTGAGGACAAAGAAATGTATCTTTTTGAATAGTTTTATAAACAGGCTTTTGTATAAATTGTGATTTTAATTAACATTTGTGAATAGACCTGGGGACCCCTGGGATTTCTGATGCCCCCTCCCCCAAGGGAAGCCCAGACCCCAGGCTGGGAACCAGTACCTTACTTAATAGAAAATAACACTTAAATATATATTTATTAGGAATCATATACTGTTAGATTAGAACATAATCTGTGCTTAAAATGTCCTTAACTTAGAGTGTTCATCCGTAGCAAATTTGTATATAATTGTGTAATGTCACACATCACAACAGTCAGGCCTTCACTCCTCCCATACAAGCAAATAGGGGTGCAACGGATCAGAAAACTCACGGTTCGGATCATATCATGGTTTTAGTTATGGATCGGATCATTTTTCGGATCAGCAAAAAAGAAAAAAGTGGTGGGATTAGGGTTAAATTATTTTAAAAATGCACTTGGCTTTGATCTCTGTCTGTCTGTAATTATCACCATAGTTATGTAATATAATTATAATGATAATAGTAATGATAATGGTAATAATATTAAAAACTTCAAACTTATACAGTACTGTTCTATGTATACTAGATCATTATACGCTGCACAGTATAACACAACTACGCTCTGTAGCTGGCTCAATGCCCCGCCTACAGCACATCTGATTGGTTGGAAGTCATGAGAAACGATCAGCACAGACACACTGTGTCATAGACAGGGCGAGACAGAGCTGCACCGGTGAGCAGGGAGGAGCTGTGTAGAAGTTAAGGCAGCTGATATCACCAAAGTTTCACTAAACATCACAGTCTTATGATCTGTTTCTTTGATGACAGCATAGTTACATCAGTGAAAAAAGTCATGGTCTGGATTTCACTCAAGACGATGTGACGGATTTTAAATCAGTCGTTCTTCACAGAGATGCGCTGCACACAGCAGCATCTGTCCTGTCTTTTCACTGCAACTCTGCATTGAGATTTCGGGTATTATAACTTATACAAAAGTAACAGTGACAGTAAAACTATGATGCTCACATGTAGTCCGCGGATCACGTGTGCCAAACTGTGGAGCGCGATCCGTATGGGACACGGGTCAACTGCGATCCGTTGCACCCCTACAAGCAAACCAGACACATTTATCTGCTGTCATAAGTCACCAGTCCTCATTGAAGAATGATAACCTGCATTTTCATTAAAAGTTCCTCTGCAGGATGTCCAGCATGGTGGATGTTTATTGGTTGAGGAGGGTTGTAAAGTACTGTATGTTTTCTCTTCATATCTATAGATTTCAGTGGGCTGTGTTAGATGTATGTCATAATTTGGCTCCGTGCCATGACGTCCCTGCCCGCAGCCGAGTTAATCACAGAGGAGGAAATCCGGAGCGTGGACGGACAGAGACGAGTAGATAGATAGTGCCCTCTGGAATGTTTTGAGAAGGGGAGGGGTGGCACACAGGAAGTGGCATGGGGTTGGATTTAGCCAACAAGGTCTGCGTGGGTGTTGGGGCACAGAGACAGCAAGGTCAGGGCCTTCAGTGCCAGCTGTCAGGCCAGCTGATTCATGAGGGCACTTGTGTGGTTTTCCCTCAGGACTCCAGTTCTTATGATTTTGAGATGATTCCATCATCCTACAGAGGAAGTGGCTGCGCCTTTATAAACCTGTTTGAACGATACAAGAAATGTGAATTTGTTGTTTTGCAGTTAAAATATACACAGCACATATACCCTATATAGTATATACCCTTGATTTATTCTAATTTACTTGATTTCTTTGTTATTATTTCAACAAACTATTTTATTGTGCTTTTTCACTTTGACATGTAGTCAGGGCCCAAAATTAGGATTGCCTGCTTGTAATTAATGGTCATTTTGTATGCAAAAATAGCAGGAAATGTTGTTTTCAGCCTGTAAATATAGAGATTTACTGCTTTTTCTGTTTATTATTATATTAAATTGAGTATATTTTGGTTTTAGACTGACAAGACATCACTTTGTGTTTGAGAAACTGATATGGACATTCATTATTTTCTGACATTTTATAGGTCTAGATTAAACTTGTTGGGCAAGTAAAAAATGATTTTGGGCAAATGATTTTTTGATGGAAAAAATGTCCAAATTCTCTGATTTCAGCTTCTTAAATGTGAATATTTTCTGCTTTCTTTACTCCTCTCTGACAGTAAACTGAATATTTTTGAGCTGTGGGCAAAACAAGACATTTGAGGACGTCATGTTGGGCTCAGGGAAACAAATTTATCACATTTTACAGACCAAACAACTAATCAATTAATAGAGAAAATTAATCGATGATAAAAAATAATCATTATTTGCAGCCCTAACGGTGAGAAGAATCTTCACCAGGTTTCAGATGGGTTTAATCGAGAAAGTAATTGGCCAATTAATCGACCAAAAAAATAATCATTAGGTGTAGCCCTAAAATACCAGCATGAATATTAAACTGAGGCTATTACATAACCAGTTAAAACTTCCTTCCAGTAGCTGAAAGGTGTGTTAACGTGTGAGCATTTTTCTGACCTGTTTGACTGCATTCCAGTAGTGTCGCTGTGACTCAGCTGGAGGTACGCTATCCAGCAAAACCAACCCAGCCAATTAGGTTTTGAACCAGTTAGATGTACCAATCCCCAGAGCATCTGCACGTCAGTTGTTCCCACCCATCCTTACTCATTTATCAGCTGTCAGACTTGTTTGGATGGTTCGCCTCCCCCCACGCTCACAGTGTTTTGATCTGGAAAAAAAATACAGCAGACAGCAATACAGAATGAGATCCGTCTCTCCAACAGGAGTCTCACTGCAGACGTTCTGCCTAACAGGCTGCTTCACTGAAATGGTTTGTTCTGTCCGTGTGACATACAAAACAGTCTTACCGGAGTGTGTCCTTTCTGCAACAGAGAGGACTTTGTGTACCTACATGTGACATTATTCCGCAGTTGCAGTGTGTGAAATGTGCCTGATGGCTTCCTGTTTCACTTCTCTCTTTTTTTATTTGACTTCTTTTCCCTCTGAGACTTCCCAGAGACATGTTGTAAGGGAAAAGGAGACAATTGATATTTAATTTGCTTCAAATTTGTAGGAAGGGGAAGAACTTTTTCATTTCATTTTATTTCAGTGCAGGACTGCAACTAGCTTATTTTAATCATTAATTAATCTGTTGATTATTTTCTTGATTAATTGATTATTAGTCAATTAGTGGTTTGGTCCTTAAAATGTCAGAAAATGGTGAAAAATGCTGGTCACTGTCCAAGCTGACATCCTGTCTTGTTATGTCTTGTTATTAAGTGTATTCGTATAAGAAGACTAAAGAAACCAGAAATTTGAGAAGCTGAAATCAGAGAATTCTGACATTTTTATTGAAAGATTAATCAAAAAGATTAATCAAGTATCAAAACTGTTAGTAATTAATTTAATAATTAATTGTTACAACTCTATTTCAGTATATTTTCCAGCACCAGTTTCACAAACTAAAACAAACAACTTATACTTTTATATAGTAGTATATATACATATACATACAACACACACACACACATGTATGTAATATATGTATATATATATATATATATATATATATATATAATATATACACACACACACATATATATAATATTTTAAATAACTGTCCTGACAATTTCACAGTTTCACTCCATATACTGAAAAGACAGTAGCAGAATAAGTGAACACTATAAAATATGAGATGCAGACAAATCTAAAGTTTTCTTTACTTCGTTTAAAATTCCAAGACTTTTACACACTTTTCTCCTATGTGAGATTTTCAAGAAAATTTGTGGTCCATTATAACTTGCAAAAATTTAGCTGCAATTACATGCTCAAAATAAACTCTGCCTATTTTCATTGTGATATCACAATCCTTTTTTTGATTACCCAAAACCATACATTTTGTTGTATTCCAATGCAAGGATAGTTTGTTTATATCAATCCACCTCTTAACTTTGACCACTTCACATGCAGTCTATAACCATCTATAACTATCTATACATCAGACTCAGAACAAAAAATATTTGTACCATCTTTGAACAGAAGATGCTGCAAACTTTGGACACTAAACAGATCTCATTAATATATAAGATAAATAGCTTTGGGCCCACAACCGTCCCTTGTGGGACTCCATTCGAACATGTGAGATGCCTTCTCCTTGTCTTCATTATCACTTCCCACTCAGAGCTATTAGCATCCTGAGCACAGTTCCATCCTCTCAGTATTTTTATTAAGTTTTCCCCCTCTCATCTCAGATATTGAATAATAATTCATATTTTGGCAAAGCTCAGTCTCCTGCAGTACTTAATTAATCCTCCTCAGACGTTGTAGGACAGAAGGCTAAAAACCAGCGTCTTCCAGTTCATCTTCAGCCCCATGCTGTGTCTCTGAGAGATGGTAATCTTCAGAGTGTTTTAAAAAGATTTGGGATCTGTGTAATGTAAGATCTGTGTAACCCCGTGTACACTCTCTCAAATCTTTTTGATCCTTCAGATATTTTGCATCAACCCTGCAGTTAAAATTTTACCAAAGCGGCTGCTCCCACTGCACTCATCCATCTTTACATGCAAGCAGTGTAGGATTGTGTATTTGTGTAAGTGTGTGTTGGATGGTGTGTGACCACTGACCTTTGTTTTTGCTTGTATCCACAAATCTCCTGTCAATTCTATGCACATTGCTCGTTTTTCTAAAGGGATTTCAAAATATGATATACAGCACTGCAGACATGAGATTAGATGAAAGTGCAGTTGGGTTATTGCAGCAGTAGATCTGATGCACTGAAGGGCCTCTGCTGCATGCCATACTCTTTTTCTCCCTGTGTTTTCTGTCTCTCCTCACTGACTCTTAAATAAAAGCAAAATGTTGCCAAAAATTACAATTTTTTAATTTATTATTTTTTTTATTTAATGAGGTAGTCCCTTGATATTGAGATCTGGATTAGGGGACATGTATGAATACATTGAAGAAATCACAGGACAGTCAAAAAAAACTCAGTTTTCATGAACAGATTTACAGGTTGAGGTGGTCACACAACCAGCTGTGGGAGAACAACTAACAACTAATGTACATTTTCATTGTCGATTAATTTCTTAATTATTTTCACGATTAATTGGTTTGTTGTTTGGTCTATAATAATGTCAGAAAATGGTGAAAAATGTCATTCAGTGTTTCCTAAAGCCCAAGGTGATGTCCTCAAAGGTTGCATTTTTGCATCAATCAATTAACCCCTTAATCATTAATAAGATACAAAATGTGTATCTTTTTCTCAGTTTAAGTTTTATTGAAACATTTCTAGTGGTACATTATTTATATGAAACATTAACTCATGAGGCACAAACAATTTCAATAAAATTGTAAGGCTTTTGCTTGAAACCACTGCTCCTGTTTGCCTGTCCTTATTTAATCAATGGTTAAAAACAGTGTCAAATGAAGCAGTTACTTCCCATCCTACACTAACAAAACAACATGAGAATGGGACACAAAACATACATTGTGGGTTTATCAATTTTTAATCAATTAAATTCTTCACAGCAGTTAATTGACTGTTTTATCCTTAACATACCTAGTTTAGTGTCATAGAGGACTAAAGAAACCAGAAAATATTCATATTCAGGAAACTGCAAGAGAATTTTGACTTTTTTCTTTTTACTCAAATTGATTTATTGATTATCAGAATAGTTGGTGAATAATTTAATAGTTGACAACTAATTGATTAGTTGTTGCAGCTCTACTGTTTATCAATGTCTTTCTGTAGAGACTTTCATCACAGAATGAAATAAAAAGCTAGTATGTGTAACTGAGATAAGAAAAAAAAGACTGAGGTAAACTTAAGGTGAATTTAAATGTGAATCTTACATTTAGTGCACATGCATGACAAAGACTACTGGCAGAGACAGTATGGCTTTCACAGCACTGCAGCGAGATGAAAGGAGAAATAATTACTTGTAGTCGTGTGTGTTTGTGTCTAAATATATGAATCCAAAAACTAAAACTGGGTCTGAAAATAAATAAATAAGTTTGAGGTTAAAGTTTCCAAAGCTGAACAGTGCTGTTGTTCACACTGCGATGAAGAAACCTGTGCACTCTAAATGATATGAATATGATAGGCCGTGCTTGATTTGAAAATGTGGTTTTTGGTTGTGGAGAAGCAACCGTCTTATTAATCAGTTGCATTCAAATTTTGGTGTCAGTATTAAATTAGTGCAGTGAATGTAACTGATTTACATCCTGCAGCTGTAGGATGTGGTGATACTGTGATACTGTGAGGTGTGAGTTATATTTTCATTTGACTTGTTTTTCCCCTTAAATTTATTCAGTTATGCAGAAATATTAACAAGTATTTTAAAGCTGTGAGGTTTTTTTTTTCTGTAAAAAAATGTCAGCAGAAGTTTTCAGATCAGAATCAACTTCGAGTTCTGTCATCAGACGAAGACCTACTCTGAAATGTTACAGTATAATTTAGTTGAGCATCTGTTTGATCCTTTCTCTGTTTGTTGCAGTCATTCATCTTTGGTCTTGTCTCTGTGTCTGTAGGGGTGTTGTTGAGTGAGTTGTCTCGCCCGTGCCAGGTGATGCTGCTGGTGAACCCGCAGAGCGGGAAAGGACAGGCGCTCACTCTCTACAACAACACCATCCAACGAATGCTCAACGAGGCGGGAGTTGCACACACGCTGGTTATCACCGGTGAGTACACACCGCACACAGATACACAGGACTGCAGGTCTGCTCACACTCATTCAAGCAGAATCATTTTTGTTAGAAAACTGTAGCTGAATATTCTCTGTGGGGAAGCTTCGTTCGTAACCATGACTTTTTTTTGCATTTCTATTCATTCTGTTTAAACTCAAATTAATTTAATATTTAAAAAGCTGAAACTAGTGAATCTTTTGCTTCATAAATTTCTCTACTGTTAATCGATTAGCAATATTGGTGATTTAAGTGCACAAGTATTTTAAGAAAAGTTTGCCAACTAATGCACATTACAATAATTAGTTAATGAATTAATTGGAAGACTTTATTAACAATATTTTGGCTGATATTCTTTTTTGTTTTTATTATATACGCAAACATTTTTGAAAAAGTTCCCTTAAATTCCATCGTTAAATAATTTGTGAATAGAATTCAGTTGGATTTTTATAGTTTCTTCAGGTAAAAAATAATTTTGTTAGTATTCACTGGTGGACAGAATATATGAGGCTACACTATCATCATTATTATTTTTATTGTATCATCAAACAAACCAACAAACATCATGTACTGCTTCGGAAAAATATTAGACTGTAAATACCATCATTATGACTGAAGTTAAAATACTGTAGCGTAGGCCTGAGCTATTCAGCTTCAGACAGTTCACACAGGAGGAGGCAGCTTTATTCCTCATAAGAAGATTATTTATTGTTGACTGTTGTCAGTCACAGACACACTGCCTTCATAATAAGGCTGTGGCTCACTGCCATCATAGTTTGGCTCCTCACAAATCATGGATGACATACACATGCTACTTGAATGAACGGGACTACATAACAGGCTGACACTGAAGCAAAAATTTACAGGAATGAAATTACATTTCAGCTATCTAATAGTATTTTAATTTATTTAATTTTAATTACCACTAGAGGGATCATTTGAGAATCTAGGATTTATATATTTAGATTCCAGTGGTGGCTGCATGGGATTTTTTCTGGTTTGTGAGATCCAAGCATTTTCAGTAACTCCAGAGCACTGTAAAGTCCTAAAATCAACATTTATTGAAAACAGACATATGTAATCTTTTCCAGAATTCACAATATGTTTTCATCAAATGAAATATTCTGTTTCGATCCATATTTGTTGCTGTGGAACCTTTCAAAATCAACATTTTCAAAAAGCACACACACATAGAGGCATGCACCTGTATTAACCAGGCATTCTACATTTCTGCTCATGAAACTGAAAAGTTATATTCATCAAAAGTCATGTAAAGCAACAATAAATCTGTGTTCTGAGTGTGTCACGCCACAGAAACATGTCATTAACCACCCAGCCAAATTTGAACGATTTAAAAAAAAAATCTCTCCGCTGTGAAACGCTGGGTGTGTGCCTGCTCCTCTGTCTCAGTGTCAAACACCACTATGACCTGAAAACAACCTGAACCATGGACACTCTGTCAAGCAGCTTTATTGGACATGTTTTAGCCACCAGAGTCAGAGAACGGTGACAGATTGTTTTTTTTTTTTTTCTTCTGTGTCAGGTTGTTGGAACTGAAGTGAGCTGGAGTACGTTCTGAACTGACCGTGAGGGAGGGTGAGGGGAGTGGGAGGCGGTGTCGTTCGTGTGTCTGTTGAGGTTTTTGTTTGAGGAAGGGTGATGACATCTTAAAATATGACGATGGATGTGCTGCTTGGAATGTAAAAAAAGACATTTGGTACAGCTCTACTTCTCTCCTATATTTTTTTCTTCTATTTTTTACACTTCATTTGCTTCTAATGTACTGTACTGTTTGGGCTACAGGACAAACTAGTGGTTCATCAGTCCATCCAAGCAGGCTGGGCTCAAGTGTCCTTGAGCAAGATATTTAATCCTTACCTCTCCAAAAGTGGCAACAATAAATAAATAAAAATCAAAGTAGCCTTCATCTTCCTGGATAGTTTGTATTTCTAAAAATGCATTTCCACTAGTATGGCAGTAAAGGACAGTAGATGATCACGCTACCACAAACACCACACACACACACACACACACACACACACACACACACACACCCACACACACACACACACACAGCTCAGCACAAGCCACAGCAACAACAACAGTCACACCTCCCTCCATGACCCTGCTTCTCTCTCTGTCGCTCCTCTGGTTTAAATCCTCTCTGTGTTTTCATGCTGTCACCATCATTATGCTGATCAACTGCCTCTGACCCATATGCATGCAGAGCTGTTATGTAATAGATATATGTACACACAGACAGACACACATATGGATAAAGACACGTCCACAATAAACACACATTTGCACAAAATCCCCTTTTGCCATGATTTGATTTGATATACTCATGTTTATGATCACTGGGTGGTAGTGATTATACAGCGCAGCATGACAAACACTCACTCATCTCATACTGTATCAGAACAGGAACACAGACGCTCTCTGCCTGTGATCTTTTCTGTTATTCGGTGGAGTTTTCCCTTGTCTTTTCTTTGGAGTTCCACCCTCTGCCTGGGTTTGTTCATAAATCAGTGCGGTGTCAGATTAGAGACAAAAAACACGTCTTTCATCGCAGCGCGAGGTACACAGGCAGAAAAGAGGGCAGACAGAGAGCGAGAACTACAGAGAGGAAGACAGACAGAGACACGGGAGAAATCATCTAACTGCTGCTGGGCTGGAAATGTGGGAAAAACACTGAGCTTTGTGTGATTTCTGAGATGTACTTTTTGACATGTTAATCCTGCAGAATACATAAGAATAGCTTTAATCCCCAGATCTACATCTACATAAAAGAGCATGACTGCTGAAAGAGAATTTGGATACCACAGACAATCTTTTTGACAGACTTCTAAAATAAAACCTTTTCTCTAATCTCAGCCCTAAATGATGCCTCAGCAGAAGAGTATTAAGAGTTTGGCTTTTACATACAGTCTAGTAGTTCCTCAATATTCCTAATTGTGTGCTATGTTATAGCTGAAATGTGTCATACTTTTTATCATTCTGTCCTCAGTATGAGTGTGGTCTGGAGACACTTTCTGTTGTGTGTTCTGGAGAAGTTTCGATCAGATTTGTCAGGTCACACTGTGCTTCAGCTTCCTAACTTACCTTACTGAGGTCTAGGGCTGAACAATTAATGGAAATTTTATCAAAATCACAATATGGTCAGCTGCAATTTCCAAATTGCAGGGTGCACAATATTTGTGTCAGAATAACATTTTAAATGAAATATTGTGGTGCTGCAGAGGTGTACTGGCCAACACATCATTCTCTGGACTTCAGAAAACATCTTTGTTTAGTTCAGATCCCTGCAAAAAACAACACACCAGATTCATTTTAATGTGTTTTTCAATGAAACTGAGAATAATGATGTACAAATGATCCTTTCCTCTAATATCACAAATCGTATCGCCATTGCAATATCAGTCAAAATAATTGCAACTGACCCTTTGCTAAACCCCGCCCCAAACAGTACCTGTCCAGTCATAGGTTAGCAGCCATAACTAGAGCAGTCAAGCTTTCCATTTCTCTACACGGTGAAACAGTGTGCAGGAGGCTCTGAGGAAAGTGATACTGGATGTTCCATGAGTCTGGGCGGTGGCATCTTTTTTATCGTCTCTCAAAAACAGGAAAACGCAAGAGCACACGTAGGCTTGGGCAATAGAGTTGAAAAACCTATCATGATAGTGAAGTTTCATATCATTCAATATCGATAATTATTGATCATGCAGTACATGTTGCGTAGTTGAGGGTGTGGAAGCATCTAAGCTGATAAAATGAGTGAAAATCACAATATTTTTGACCAAGAACCTTGATATTGTGACAATATTGTACAGATGACTACTGGTGCTTTCACAAGATATGAGCTTTTTTGATGAATAATTATCAGTAATGAAAATTATATCATTTATCATTTTAGCCTTTAAAACCTGGAAAAGACAACACTTATACCATATCACGATAGAACGATATGCAAAATCTATTACAATATCTATATAATACTGATATATTGCCCAGCTCTAAGCACACGTGTGGTGAATGGATTAAACTCCGTCTTCATCTGCTCTATCATAAGCTGCAAATGTTAGCATGTGTGGCTAACTAACATTAACTTACTAGTTGCAGTAACTTCACCTCCAGACAAACTTGTTAGATCCACTGCATCTGCATTTGTTCTGTGGGGGTTTGAGGAGGAGGATGTGGGCTGATGAAGAATCAAAGTGGGCTGAAGACAATGCATCACTCTCTGGCTCGCTTTCTCAGGTCTAAGCCAGGTTAGCTTAGCTCCTGTCTTTGCTGTCTTCTGTGATCGTGGTCCGGCTGGTCTGGCTGGGTGACCGTCTCATGATCTGCTGCACTAATTGAGTCCCTGCGCTTCCTTTTCCCACGTTAATGAGTGTATTTCTGTCATTTATCATGTAGATATACTAGTCGTATTTTACCATCTGACCAATGTTTGCTGAGATGTTTTAGCCTTGCTTTAGCCTTGTTTAGTGTTAACGTTATATCATGTATGCAGCTGATATGCAACTTTACATAAACACTTTCACCGGGTCCTTGTTTTGAAACGTGTCATATGGAAACATTAAAATGTCAGCTGGAGACTTAATTACATCATCCAGCCACACAAATCTGCTTGTGAGTCATTATTTTAGCCAACAAAATCCACAGTCGTCAGCTAGAAATGAGAGGCTGCTTTTGTTTACTTCTCGAAGGAATCACAGACCTCATGGTTCAACAATTACTCCCAATTTCGACTTCAAATCTACCATCGTTGAGAATGGAAAGCTCGATCGACTTCAGCCCTACTGAGGTCACAGTTAGGGCTGCAACATGTTTACCTTGCAAGGAAGCTGGATTTACATGATCACAAGATCATGCAAGAATCCATCTTGCCTGGCTTCAATTTATCTGTTTGTTTCTGCACCAAAAGTGAGGCAGCCAATCTGTGTTGTAGGGTTTTCAGTGTGACGACAGCAAGAAGTGTCCATGGAAGCATTGATCTGATTAGTTGATGTTAGTTTCTGTATAACAAACCATCTGGCTTGTCAGATTAGCAACGTGTCAAAATGTCAAAAAACATAAAAATGTTGATCACAATTTCCAAGAGCCCAAAGTGATGTCTTCAGATTGCTTCTTTTGCTCAACCAACAATCCAAAACTCAAAGATTCTTAATTTACTGTCATAAATGACAAAGAAAGGTAAGAAATCCTCACATTTAAGAAGCAGGAACCAGCAAATATTTCACATTTTTTGCACATTACCTGGTCAGACAAGAAAGAAGCTACAAATTTCAGTGTAAATCTTTTGTAAAGTTTATAGCACTTTTTAACAAGTTGTATTGAATGATTTTTATAGATGGTTAATTAATCATTTATTAGTGCTTTATAGATCAGTTATCAGCCAATGACAATAACTTTTCAATTCCCAGGTTGTAAAAATTCCCTCTGGCTGGTGTGTATCCTCCTCTACCAGCTAATTTCTGTCCCTTTTTTCACTCTTTAGTTCATCACAACGACCCATTTAGAGATGTTAATTAATAATCATTAATTGATTAATCTCTGTTAAGAATTTAACCAATTAGAAATCTATTAATTGATAATGTATGTGTTATGTACCACTTCTCTGGAGCTCACAGGTTTTCAGGTAGACCAAAGCAGCTGTTTCGAGCAAGAGACTTATTGCTTTATTATTCTATTTGTTTGAATTGTTTATGCTTCATGAATTACTGTTATGACTGACTAATTGATTCATGATCAACTAACATGATAGCATGATCAACTATTTACTATTACATTTACAGCTCAAAATTTGCAACCTTAGACCCATCCAATGGATCATTGTACCACTTCTGGAAAAATGCTGTGACCCATTTAATAAAAACGTATAAACACCTAATATGGTTAATTAAAGATTATCAGGGGGTATTATTAATGGTTATTACTGGTGAGAAACTGTGGTCATTTATATTTGCAAAGGGATGATTCCTGAATGACTTTCATGGCCTGCAACTGACCTGTAACACATAATTAAATGGTTTATTAATCCTTAGTAAAATCAGTTATTGTGAAATTCATAATGGAAAATACACTCAAATGAGCAAAATAAGCTTAACTAAATTAAATAAACTCCATATAAAGGTTCCTTATTACAAAGGAAACACAACAGACAGCTGTGTGCAAAAAGCTGTGTGCAACTAAACATTTTCCACCCAATGTGACCACGCTCTGCTTTTTGCCAGGTGCTTCTCCATCTGTCTCAAGTGCAGCATTAGATATGAGACACTTATACTTTAGATATGAAACAGTTTTGCTAATCTCTCTCTAACTGCATTTGCAAATTTAATAATGCAATAAACCCTAAAAGTGACTTCCAGCTTTAATCAGAGTGGTGCTGATGGATTCCAAGTGCATCAGAAATGAGAAGTTCTGATTTAGATGCTGCAGATTGACCCCAGATAAACTCCTGAAGCTTCTTTGGCACACTTCATGTGGGTGATCCACTGAAAATGTGCCAAAGAAAAACACACACTGTTTCCTAAACAGCACTGAGTGTGTTATGTGACATCACGGGACATGTGAGGACAGCATTCCTCAAAAGTGAAACAGGAACAACTTGATCCATTTTTTCCTTGTAAACAAGGAACAAATGCGATTGTGAACCAGTTGCTTTTCATGACAACACACTTGCATCCATCACTTGCACTGTCTCTTCAGCAATTTTGCTTCCATCAAGCAGAATTTGATAATCCTTTGATGCTGCTTAGTTACTGTAGCTAAGTCAGTCTGATTTACCATTCTAGCTCTGCACATGTGCAGTTTTGTAGTCTTGGCAAACGTATCTCAGGTAAATTCCCCTAAAGCTCGCTAATGTTATCTTAAACTCTGATATGTCAACATCTGCTACTGGTGGTACACTGGCTCCTATGCAGTGGATGTGTCAGTCCTTAACCTAGCATTTTCTAATGTAACTTGTAACACCACATAATAATGTAGACAGCTAAAGATATGCCCTCGGCCCTGGGAACTGTTCACATTCGAACCGATATGACTCTGATACCAGTACCTGGAATTCTGTACTTTTTTGGTACTTTACTCTCTCTGAAATATCAAAAATGTCATTTCTATTATAAAAAATGAGCCCAAACTGCTCAATTTTAACATTATTATTGATTTTGTTATTTATTCAGAGCATTTTACACGCAACATGAAATAAAATCCCTCCTTTTCCCCTCTTTGTCAGTCTGTCACCGAGGCAACACTGTTGTTTTTGTCGCAGAGGAAGCACATGTGATGTCCCTCCTGATATGTTGTTGTCGTACTGTAATATTTCCCTGCTGATAGTATGAAGTACTAATGTTTCGGACATATTAAGAAGAAAGTCATACTGCAAATATTTTGACTGAAATTGCGATATGCAATACAATTAGTGGGAATTATGCATGACAATTGTAATTTTTACTGAAAAAGAAAAACAAACATGTTTTCTTTCATCTGGAGAACAAGATTTTTAGATCAGGTCATCTCTGCAGCTCTTCAGTACTTCAAATCGTTTTCTCACACATTTTTCTCTTTCGTTAAAAATTGCGATTTGGTTCTGGTTCTGTGATTTGGATATTGCAGTCTGCCATGTTGCGATTTTGATAATCTCTCTCTATCAATAACCCTCACAAACTGTTGTGGCGTACTAAATATCATGTTGGTTGTGGTTTCAGATGCAGTCTGTCCAATGTGCCAATTAATCACTTGAAGATGTCACTGAAGTTGTCCCAGACTGTATCTAGGTGCTATTTTATTGTCCCCAGGACAATGGGACATCCTTATTTCAACCACTGCCAGGAAGTTACAATGCAGTACGACTGTAATGAGGTAAGCTAGTTAGCCAGATATGCTAACACTAGTAGCTCCTGTTACAGTAGACAGACACACCTTTCAATCCATTCCTTACTAAGGTTGGGAAAAGTATCTAAGTATCGCTGATTTTTCAATACCACATGTTTGAAGCAATATAATACTGTTATTTATCATATCAAAAGTAGCAAAGCTATTGAAAAAATGATTCAAGACCTTTATTGTCCAACTTGAAGTTTGTCTCACAGCAAAACTAGACAGTATTCAGTGATTTTTTTCTGTACCACTCCTGTGTGAAAGCTGTTAGTCCTAATAAGAAACAAAAAAATATATTCTATTCTATTTTGTGTTTCTGGGACTTTTTGTTGCCTTGGTATTGAAAGAGGTATTGAATATTGTTTTTTTTAATTACTGGTATAATAAAAATAATGATAATAATAATTTTAAATAAATTTATATAACACCTTTCATGGTACCCAAGGCCGCTTTACAGATAAATAAATAATAAATAAATAAAGGTATAGTATGGTATTGAAGTTCAAAATTCCTGTGTTGTAACTTTTGTATTTTTCACTTTTGAAAGGTGATTAAAAATAAAAGTAACAACCCTGCTCACTCTTTGGATACTGAGTGTCTCTCTGACTCGGAGCCCATAGTAACCATTTGCTGAGCTATGATTTGACAGTTTTTGACAGTTGCTGGGATACACCCAATTTGAGTAGCACAATACCAAAGAAGAATGTGTTTCATAATAAAATGTTTGGCGTAATATTTGATAAACAGCATGTCTGTCTGTTCCTGTGAATCTCCTGTATCACTGCGATCTATGTTGTTGTAAGTCTTTGGCATGCGGATGTTAGCAAGAGAAGACAGACTCATTATTGGGTCCTTGGCTGTGTGGCAGCTGTGGGCACTGCCAGGGGTGGAGGACAGATGAAGGATGACTGCGCTGCTGTTGGGGTCCGATGCACAGAGGGAGTGTGTGTTTGTCTGAGTGTGTTTTTTGCATTTGTTAGTGAGTTTGTTTATGTGGTAGTAAAGACGGCACAGTGATTCCTTCGAGGCAGTCTCCCTCGCTGCTCAGGCACCCTAAGATGTCTGTCACACAGTATTAATTAAGTGACAGCAGCATGCTCGTCTTCCCCTCGTGCTTGGACTCATCTGTTTTGATGCAAATTACAAATATTTACCAGAGGAGACAGAAATCCCCTCCAACAACCTCTGTGTGCTGCTCTTTTTATATCTTTAAGTCTATTGTTCATTTATGGCAGCAGTGCACGCGCTCTCTTAAAAAATATCATGGCTTATTTAACAATTAGGTGGATGCTGTGTTGGAGCTTCTCTTTGTGCCGCAGCCTGTGTGAGGATGTGAAGACAATTATTGTATGAAATCTGGCAGAGAGGGCAAGGAGAGGACAGGAAAATCCTAGATCCTACAAAATAAGCAAAAGAAGCCATCAATTTTGGCTGGTGACGCTTAAAGGGGCATTCCACCAGGGCTGCAACTAATGATTGTTTTCAAAGTCAATTATTTGCTCAAATATTTGATTTGATTTGAAAGTAAATGTCAAAATTTAAATATTTTTCATTTAAAACTGCTTAATTTTTCAGGCACTAAAAAAAGACAAATCAGGTTCACAGCTCACTTTTTTAGTTTCTAAAACTCAAAGATTCAAGTTTATTGAAAGAAGAAAAGTCAGTTCTCTAAACTAAGGATTATAGGTCAGCAGAACTTTTTAAAATTTATTTCAAAACTTGGAGTTGGAGTTCAAAACCCAAAAATCTATTACAGTGCTTTACCTTGAAATTTTCAGTCATCTCGACTATTTTTTTTTTGCAGTGCATCAACTTCTGACAAAATTTCCCATTGCTTAGCCTAGATTATTTGCTCAAACCATGATGGAAATACGAATACGAATACGAATACGAAATACTTTATTGATCCCAAGGGAAATTCATTAAGTGCCTAATTTTCATTTTCTTTCTTTTTTTGTTTTTTGGAACATTCCAAAAGTCCAAGCAAAGATGCTATCAGGTTGCATCATTGAAACCGCAGAGTCCAGTGTTTGTGGTCCTGAGCTCATATAGAAACCTCTGCCTTTGCTTCCTCAATTTGACCATTATCGATAGTATTTTCTTTTGCATGTTCCCCAAGGTTATGAAAGTCTAATATTAAATCTTTGGAGTATCCCTTTTAGAGAATACAAAAGAAAAGAGACAAAAGCCTTCACATAGATTTTTTTATTTTCTCTAAATGGAGCATGCTCTCACTTCTGCTTTCTTTCTCTGATGGTTTCAGCGCTGTGAAAGATGACAGCCATCCCTACTCTGTAGACTCAGTGTTTGTAAAGTAGGACAAGTCTTTCCACCATCATTCTGTGACCCAGAAGCAATCATTTCCAGGATTTTAGTTGTTTAATGTGGTTCTTACCACTTCATATAATTGCTGCCTGGTGTAAGTATACTTTCTAAAGTTCAACTATATTGTCGCTCTGTTTAGGTACTTTTTTCCACTGGCAGACCACAAAAAGATTTCCGATGTTTAAGCTCCTGTTAGCTGGGTCAGGCTTGGCTGAGAGCAGCATCAGAATAGGAAGTGTCTGTCAGCGCCTGTAACCATTGGTACAACCCACCCGAGTCTCTCTGGAACTCTGATGAGGTGTGTTTCTATCATTGTGTGTCTGATATCACACTGGGCTGGACACAGGATATAACTTTGTTCACATGTGTGAGAGTGACATGGGAGTGGATTTTAACTCCTGGCCTGTCCCATTCCCATGACAGAGTAAAAAAAAAAAAATTCCTGTCCTGTCCCAGTCCCAGAGGAATGACTCCCGTCCCGCTCCCATCAGTCCACAGTCCGCACATTACACAGGACCACTGCTGGTCTTTTGGGTGCCCTTATGTAATTGCTTTAGCATAGCATAGCCTACAAACCTGTATAATTAAGCAATGTCTGTGTTGACATACTTTTCTTTTAGAAAAAGAAAATATGTCACTAAATTACTTTTAATTCAAATAATTAAAATCTAGAAAAATAGGATCAGACTTTTGCTTTGAAGGCATGGCTGACATTAAAAGAATTTGAACTATGTATGAAAACAATCTTAAATAGCCTAGATACTAGAGTGGTAATGTGATTACTTTGAGATGTGCTTTTATTTGAGACACAGTGGGTTAATATGACGTATGCTTTCACTGTTACAATTGCCGTCAAATACTGTAACACTTGCCCCCACCAAGGGGACAACAAGCTTCTTGAATGAAATTTAATATTACAGTCTTGACTTAATTGGTGAAAATGTATCAATTGTACTATGAATTAGTGCACATAAATATGTTTCTCATATCAAAACATGACTGTTGGATCTCAAGTGATCTGTGAGCTGTGAATGAAAATGTAAAAAATGTTACACTCGCCCCAGGTCTCCCCTATCTCAAAATATTGAGTTAGTCTGTCAGAATAATGATAAACTTTGTGGAAAATGATTTCGTATCTCAAAATAATTACTTTGTATGCAAGTCATTTTGAGAAAGTTATTCATTATTTTAGATGCTCACTCAATATTTTGAAATCTTAAATAATTTATTATAAGTAATTCTCATTATAATGACTTAACAGTATCATATATATTTTTTTCCATTATATTGGCAGAAATGAGCTTCTAAAAATACGGATGAGCAACATGGATCAATCTGTCTGTTTCTCACTGGTAACAGACTCCAGCCTGCAGTGTAGTTCACACACTTCACTGACACACCACAGAATTACAGAGAAACACAAGGCTACATGATCAGAAAAATTTTTGTGTCACATTAACACTTCTGTACATATTCACTGATCCTGAGCTTGTCTCTTGTACGCTCTGCTGCAAGTTATTAAGTTGGTGTTTTTTTGTAAGACTTACTATGATCAGACTCTTTCAAAGCCCCATCCAGCACTTTGTGCCCTATGCACAGTGCCTGATGCGTGTATATGTAGTGTCGTGTCATTACACACATTTTTATATATAAGAAACGTCTTGTTCCCGCTCCCGCCTGCTCCTGCTGACTTTTTTCCTGTCCCGTCCCAGTCCCGTGATGGATAGCGAAATTGACTCCGATCCAGCGGGAGGGACGAAAAAATGTCAGCCTCTGCTTTAAAGGTGCAACAATTAATCAATTAATCAACCATTAATCAATGATTAATTTAACAACCATTTTAATAATCGATTAATCGTTTTTACTTAAAAAATGAATTTCCGTTCCCCAGATGTGAATATTTTTTGGCTTCTTCAGTCCTCTTATGACAGTAAACTGAATATGCTTGGGATCTGGACATAAAAAGACATTTGAGGACATCAACTTGGGCTTTTGAAAACTTTTCAACATTTTCTGACATTTTACAGACCAAACTACCAATTAATTAATGATCGATTTATAAAGAAAATAATCGGCAGATTAATCGATAATGAAAATAACCGTTAGTTGCAGCCCTGCTCTTCAGTGGGATGAAAGTAGAACTTCTTTGGTGGTGCATTTAAGAAGCGACTGACTCGTGTGACTGGCCAGCTTGTGCACACTGTGACAATCTACTGTGTTTTGCCATAAAACAAGCATTTTATCTGTGTAAACACAGCTTCCCTAAATCTGTTCAATGGCATCTGATGTTCACCTGATGTACGAGTCATTCTCCATAGTATTGAGCGCCACCTGAGGCGCTCCCTCGTGTGTAGAGACACTATGAGGTGTGCGTGTACAAATTAGTGTTTTTATCAGTGTGGCTACACCCTCAGGCACCTCCCAGCAGCTGAGTAAGCTGTCACAGTGTTTATGGTGTTTCCTGCTGTAACAGTGCACAGAGAGAGAGAGAGAGAGAGAGAGAAGAGAGAGGAGAGAGGACAGGGAGAGGAGAGAGGAGAGAGAGAGAGAGAGAGAGAGAGAGAGAGGGACAGAGAGAGAGAGAGAGAGGAGAGAGAGAGAGAGAGAGAGAAGGCGGTGCCTTTTAACTGTCATCACCTGCTGTCACTTTGGTGGAGGAGTGCTGCAGCCATCAGACTGTGCTGCTGGAGGAGAGCTGCAGTCAGGATGTGTGTGGCAGCAGGGTGGAGACCTACAAGGTCAGCATGAGGACAGAGCTTCTTGTTCTTATCTGACAGTGTGCAAGACAGCGTGGAAATTATCACCTGAATCTGCAGATCCCTCCGGCTTCACAGAGCTTTGTAGCAAGTTTCAGTTTAGTTGTACGGCTGCAACTTTCCCATTGATCCCTCTGTCTTTTTCAAACACAGCAGACAGTTGCTTTAGTAAGAAAAGCTAAAAAGCTCCACAGTACACTCCCTGCCCAGGAGGAAACAGCAGACAAAGTCAGCGACTACAGTAGCTGGTGAACTTAGTGAAACATTTAGCAGCTAAAGAGGCCGATATTCCCCTCAGGAGGTGGTAGAGACCAAAAATAGAGCTAAAAGAGAGTGAATGTTAGACTCATTCACCAGTGGCAAGATATGACTCTATGAATCCAAATGAATGATAGTGTTGCTCTGTAATTGTTCATTGTGTAAAAAAAAAAAAGCTTTTTTTTTTTTTGCAAACAATAAATCCTTTAAAAAAAACCTCCATCATAAATAAAAAGGTGATGTGTCAGTGCCCTCAAGTGGTCAAAAATCCTCATGTATACATTTATCGTATATGCATTAAAGGGTGATTAAACAATCACCTTGTGCCGCGCCCATGTGAACATGCATGCGCTTCATGTAAACACACCAAAGTACTTGCTGATTAACAATACAACAATAGTTTTGGAGTTTTTGGAGCCTATAGGCTCACCATTGAGTTAGATAGGCAGGGAAAACCCTGAGCGTGGGATCATGGGAGTTTTTGTCTTCACTGTTAAACAGCTACCATTGCAGATGAAAATATATGTGATGTGATTGAGGCAGAAATCATGTTTGTCGACTTCCTGCCTCAGGCTTTGATGTATCCCTGAAACTAGCAACCACATGAAACACACCCGTAACCTTGAATAAAATTAATTAAACATGATTGGAAATATCTGTAATCACTGAAGTACATTTATGTAGGTCTAGTTGTTTTTACACATTTGAATGCAGAAATGCATGCATTCAATACATTAAAAAGAGTTATTGGTCAGTTTAAGAGCTTCTCTCCATGCTGTCCATGAATCCAAAAGCTCCAAAAAGTTTAGCTGAAGCTAATATGAAGCTTCAGCAGTGCACGGTTTGTGAAATAAAGTTAGTATCCTCCAAAGTTATATTAATTTTAAGTCAAAGCTGGAGATATATTGGCTTTTATCTACTGATGGCGGCCCAGCATATTCTGCTTGTTTAATTACCAATTAATCTACATTTGTTTTCTCGATTACTTGATTAATTATTCAACTAATTGTTTCAGCTTCTCAGGAATTAGTGATGTAATAGTGATGCAGTGTACTGTCGAATCCTCCAGCAAACAAGGATGTAACAATGCTGCTTGTACATGCATAAGCATTGGAAGACATACTATGATACTGTAACACTGATCTGCAGTCTTAGTTCTCCTCACAGGAGCTCAGGGGAGAGGGGTTACTCATGTTGGTATCCTTCTGAGGACATTTTGAGAACGTGCTCCACAGTCTCTGTCCAGGCTGTGACCAGAGGCCAGTAATGAAGCAGAGATCTGCATGACTGTAATGAGTTAGTCACAATCCACTGCATCTACCCACAGGGAGAAACTCAGCTGGACAAAACTACCGCACTCCTCCCCTCTCTCCTCATCTCCTCCTCTGTTTTCCTCTGCAGCATCATTACAAGCACTGTGCAACTTATCTGCGTCCCTCCATCCCTGATATTTGTTTTCCCTCATAGCTTCATTTTGCCATTATCAATCTAACTGATGAGGGATGTTGCATACTAAAACTGCTCTCGGCTCTCCTCCCTCTACACTGCAGTGTCCCGGCTCCGCAGCTTTGTTGCTGATTGGGGCCCTTCAATCCTTTTTAGTGTACAGCCCCTGCATAGATAAGGAAATGTGATGTGACTGGACTGATAAGGAGGAATCGATTCCTTTATCCTGCAGAGTTTAGGGAAGGGAAGAGGAGAAGAAAGGCCAGGAAATCAGATCCCTCTCCAGAGGAGTGGGTGTGTGTGTGTGTGTGTGTGTGTGTGTGTTTGGATGGAACAACTGTGCTGTTCTTCTGTTGGGTTAAGACATTAACAACAATGGCAGCATTAAGGACAAGGACAAGGTAGTTACACGGAAGAGAAACCAACAAGGACAGCTTATTTTCAGGTACCTGAAAAAACTGGAAAAACCTTGTGGGCCTTTAAAAATGTAGAATTGTTGAAATAATATAAAACATTTTACAAAGTTATAAAATACAATCATATCCTCATACCTAACAGTATTGCTATTACCTTATTCATAAATTTAATCATATTAGAAGGGTTAGTGCTGCACTGATTAATCACTTAATCAATTATTAAATTAATCACCAACTATTTTGATAATCGAATAATCGGTTTGAGTAAGTTTTTAAGAAAAAAGGTCAAAATTCTCAGATTTTAGCTCCATAAATGAGAATATTTTTTGGTTTCTTAACTCCTCCGTGACAGTAAACCGAATATCTTTGGACTGTGAGTAAAACAAGACATTTAAGGGCGTCATCTTAGGCTTTTGGGAAACATTGATTGACGGTTTTCACTATTTTCTGACATTTTAAAACAAACAGCTATCAATCGATTATTTGATAAAATGATCAACCAAGTAATTGATGGTGAAAATAATCGTTAGTTGCAGCTCTAAGAAGGTTACACACAGAAAATGGTCACTGAGGGATGATTACATAGTGAACTCTGCATGAAGAAAAGAAAGAAAATAAGAAAATAATGAAGGGGTTTACTTACAATACATTTGAATCAGATTCTTCAGATGTGATTGGATCATTAAAAACATACATGGATTAGTGAGACACAGTGAGATGCAGAGCTGTAGAGAGACATGAAGCTCAGGAGCTGCAGAAATATATTGCAAAATGTAACTATCCTACTGAGATATCACAAACAGTGAAGAACACTTCTGTATGATGGGCAGGTTGGCTAATCATCCTCAAACCACAAGTCTGGGATGAATTTATTTAAACACACCCAAGAAGGGTCATCAAACAAATTTTACATTTTAAGGGGAGCAAAAAGAGACACAAATTTAGCCTGTAATAAATGAATAATCAACACAGAGACGCTAGATTAGAACTTGGTTAATGTGTTTTTCATTTGACTGTATCTTTAAAAACTCTAGCTGTATGTTTCAGATGAGGAGAGAGACTCTGGTAAAGATGTTTTAACTGATAGGCATCAGAGAGGACAGTTCTGTGCTGGCTTTGTGCTTTTGGGGATTTTCAGACAAACAACATTTCCATGAGGAAGCTGTTCAATGTTTCTCCTTTATTCTACTGTAGCTGCCTCAGTCACTATAGCTAATACCACACTATGTATTGATTAGTAACCTACTGTCATTAACAGCTTCCTTAGGGCAGATCTGGTGTATCTTTCTGTCTAGGTTTGCTACATTTACTGTTGGCTATAGCTGAAATGTCTTTCTTTTCTGGAACAGTAACTCGCTGTATTGTGATAGTTGAGCTTTGTTATTCAAACTTTAAAACCCCCCTCCAGTGAAAATCATGTTTTTAACTTTAACATGTCCATGTAGTGTTTTTCATGTGTTCCAAGAGAAATCAGGGGTGAAATGAGCAGTAAACACCACGTCTGAGCAGTTCTTGGCTGTGTTTATGATGTCATAAACCTAAGGAGCCAATCTCACTAATCAAGGGCCTGCAGGAAAAGCCGGATGTATCTAGTTACCTTGATAAGCTAGCACAACAGAGGAGAAACAGGTGCAGCTGTGCAGAGGTAGGGGTGGGGGTTGGTTGGGATGTGGAGAGGGTGGGGACTTTATGCATATTCATGAAACCTTGAATATTAAATAAAGGCAAGGTGTAGAGATATGTAAGCCAGTTTAACAAGGTAAATGAACCTATTTTGGAAAACGAAAAAAACAGCAGACACAATTTCTTACTTCTTGCAGAGTAAGGCTGAGCGATTTTGGGGAAATATCTTAATGCATTTATTTTGACCGATATTACAATTGCGATATGATTTGCAATATTGGAAGAAAGGATAATTTATACATCATTATTCTCAGTTTCATTGAAAAACACATTAAAACAACTGTGGTGTTGTTGTTTTTTTTAGGAATCTGTACTAAACAAAGATGTTTTATGAAGTTTAGAGAATGATGTGTTGGCCAGGATGCCTCTGCAGCAATACAATATTAATTTAAAATGGTATTTTGAAGCACATCTCACCTTTAACATCTATTGTGCATCTTGCGATTTGAAAATTGCAGTAGACCAAATTTAATTTCAGATTTCTGTAAAAAATGAATTAATTGTTCAGCCCTATTGCAGAGCATTTTATATCGTTTAAAACATGACTGGAGGTGGATTTTAAATGGACAGTTCACCCAAAAATGAAAATTGAGTCATTATCTACTCACCCTCATGCTGATTGAAGGCTGGGTTTATTTTGTTAGTCCACAAAACACTGCTGGAGTTTTACAGGAAGACAGTGTTGCAGAATCTCCCAAACAATGGAAGTGAATGATGACCAGTTTTCAAATGTAAAAAACAACTGGAAAAAAGAAAACAAAACATAAAATGCCTCCACATGCCGTTCGCACACTGTCACAACACACACACACGCCCAGTTCAGACAGTGTGCATGTGTATGTGAACGTGGCCCCAAGCTAAAGATCTACGGTGAAGATTCAGGCTAAAAACATGGTGGAAATAACATTTTTTAGTCAGCTTGGCATGTCGGGGCTTTAGGAGACTTGGATTACACCAGACAAGCAGTATGGAGACATTTTATGTTTTTATTCTTTTGTTTTTTTGTTTTAAAACTGGTCACCACAGTCAATTTTCATTTTTGGGTGACCTATGTCTTCCAGAAATTCCAGTCTGAAAACCTAACGCTCTTAGCTGAGTCTAGTCAAAAATATCAGCAGCAAAGATACCTAGATAATGTAGATACACACATTGCGATTTGAGCACGGGGTTATGGCTAAAGTAAAATTCATACATACTGCATGAAAAACAGCTTTATCTGCTCTTAAAACAAGAGGAACATTCATTGAGCTTATTTTCTGAATAAACCCCTATTTTTAGAGGACTAATAATAAAAAAATCTACTTAAGAGCCAATAATCAATTGCTTTATGGTCCTCTCATGCACGCTGTGGCTGCAGCTCTGTAGATGTTTAAGTCTTGAAAGAAATGCATCAAATGCTCCAAGATTGTTTTTAATTTTTACTTTAAACACACAGCTGTGCACGTCAGGTAAGCTTCACCTTGTGTAGAAAACAGAGTGATAAAAATAATATTCAATAATTGCTGTTTTTAACAGTGAAAGAAAATCAAGATTTGTGTGAAAGAGTAGAGACAGAAAGAAAAAGCTTCCAGTGTTGCTGAGCCTCAGCAGGTGAGAGTTGTGTCAGTCTGCTGCACTTGACTGACTTTGCTTCACACCTCACAGCTCTCCTTCTGCCCTCTCACCCTCAGACAGAGGACAGGGACACTGAGAGGACACGCAGATAGAGAGGGGGATGCATCCCTGCACAAACACAGACTATAGCAGAATTTTCAGAAACCTGATTCCAGAGAAATCAGACATGAAACTGTGTTAAGATGATATTTGTCTTGGATGCAAGAAAATTAAGATAAAACTTTGAAACAGGTTTAGTTCAAATTTGAAAGATCAAATGGAAGAAGAAGTTTTGGTAGTTAATATTAATATGTGGTTTGTCACATTTACTTTTCTGTATTTTTAATAATCCTTAATTTTTTCATATGTAATTGGTCCTGTTTTGTACTCCTTGTGCGCACTGATAGTGATACAGACAATCTCCAGTTCCTCTTGTCATGCACCTGAGGAGTAAGCTGGCCCTGTCACCAAGACTCCACTTCATCAGATTATTCAGCTCCAGATTAATTTGACAGAGTGCTCCTGGGTAATGTAGTCGATGTGATCTAATTGGCAGCTTGGTAGACGCTTCATTTAAGACCATATACCAGCTTTCCCTCCCACGGCAATACTTTAATTTGGCAGCTGAAGGAAACAGAAGAGAAGATTACAGAGAGGATGAGGACTCTTTTATTACCTGATCTCTTCTTGTCATTACTTAAATAACTTTCTGTGAGTGTCTTGTGTAACTTGAGCTGCTGATAGCAAAGACCTGCGGAAGTGTCCTTGAGTGAGACTCCGAATGTCTCTCACTCCTCCATTAGAGCTGACCGTGACCTCTGGCCTCTGTGTGGAGGAAGGAAGCTGACAGGATGAGTTTCTCTTTTAGTGTAACAATCAGTCTCACACTTTCACTCATTTATGTGTGTGTGTGTATGTGTGTTTTGCAGAGCGGCAGAACCACGCCCGAGAGATGGTGAGGGAGGCCGACCTGTCACAGTGGGACGCTTTAGTCATCATGTCCGGAGATGGACTTCTGTTTGAGGTGAAGGGACACATGTTCACTATATTCATATCTCAGCACACACACTGCTTTGCTTTGCATTAGGGTAAGACACTAACAGACAACATCACACACTTCCGTCATCACTATAACGTAAAATGTGTCCTGCTGTTGTGTATCTGTATCTTGTGTATGTTGTTATTAATTTCTTTGTAGTAGTATGTACAGTATATGCATACTGTATATGAACTATTTAGGATTTTATGACTTGTGATTGTCTTCACAACAGGTTTTTGCAAAGTAGCTGTTGATTTGTCACTTTTGTCAGGTGTTTATGCATCTGTTTAATGTTTTTTTGAATTGGTGCACAACATTGCTTATTGTGTGTCTGTATATGAGTGTAAAATATACATTAAAATGTGTGAGGATATTACTAAAAACCTGAATATACTAATAATAATATATAAACAGGAGAAAAAATTCATTGATTAATCAGTTGACTGAAGATTAATCAGCAGCTCTTTTAATAAGTTAGAAATTGTTTTCTAGGAAAAACTCCAGTCATTCTCTGGTCAAAGCTTCTTCTCTCTGTTTTATATCATCGTAAACTGAACACCTTTTTTGAAGTTGCGACGGCCATTTTTCAGAAAGTTTATAGATCAAACAATTAATTGATTAATCCAGAAGATCAATGGCAGATTCATCTGTAATGTAGATAATGGTCCAGTGCAGCCTGACATGTAAATATAATGTGTAAATATACAGTACCTGGCCAAATACAAGTCACCACCTGGATTTAATTAATCAAATAGTTAAAAACCCTCCACTGGATAATTACTGCAGTGATGAATATGTTTCAGCTGGCAACAAGTTACTGAACTCTAACTGATGCAGTGAGCAGCTTCTCATTTCTTAAACAACCATGTCAGAAGACATATCCTGTGGTCGTGGAAAAGATGTGACTCTGTTTCAGAAGGATCAAATTATTGTCCTGCATTAAGCAAAGAAAACACCTGAGGAGACTGATGAAACTACTAAAACTGGGTTAAGAACTGTCCAACACATTATGAAACCTGGAAGGATAGTGATGAACCATCATCTTCAAGGATGAAATGTGGTCAGAAAAAAATCTTGAATCTTGATTGTGATCAGAGATCACAATCAACAGTAGAACTCACAACTATGTTTACTAGTGAAAAAAAGCATTTCCACACACACAATGTGAAGAGAACTCAAGGGATTGGGACTAAACAGCTGTGTAGCCTTAAGAAAACCACTTATCAGTGAGGCTAATCAGAAAAATCATGCCTAGTGCCTACTGTACAAGCCTGTGGGGGCAGTGTTATGATCTGGAGTTGCTTCAGTTGCTCAGGTTGAGGTTCAGCAACGTTATGAGGCCAAAGGTCAGCTCACGACCTGAATATACTGAATGAGCAGGTTTTTTCCATCAGTGGATTTTTTCTTCCCTGATGACACGGACATATTCCAAGATGACAATGCCAGGATTCATCAGGCTCAAATAGTGAAAGAGTGGTTCTGGGAGCATGAGACATCATTTTCACACATGGATTGGACCTCACAGAGTCCAGACCTGAACCCCATTGAGAATCTTTGGGATGTGCTGGAGAAGACTTTACACAGCGGTCCGACTCTCCCATCATCAATACAAGATCTTGACCAAAAATTACATACAAAATTACACATGGCGAATGTGTGCTGTCATCAGAGCACACGCATTACATATTACAACAAAATATTAGAGTGTGTGACACTTTTTGACCAGGCAGAGTCTATGTTTTGTATTTGTTACTACAAGGAACTTTCATATTTGGTGGATTTTGGATGCTCCTGTGGACAAAAGCAGTCATTTTTTCACCATAATAACCAGAAAACAAATGTCAAAAATAACATTATCTCAAGAAAAATCTCCTGCTTCTCTTTACCCGGCTAACATACTGTTCACTGTAACTGGGGAAATGTAAACACAGGTTTGTTTCATCTGATTTGAAGGAGTATTTGTCCTGGTGTTAATGTTGTGTGGTATCAGTGATTAACCCTCATGACAGGCTGAATACTGCACCCAGTGCAGATTAGTGATTACAGGTGACTTTTCAACTAGTCAGCTAATCTGTGAAACCTCTGACATTTACACATTATATTTTATTTTACATTTATTTGACATATTTTTTTTTTTTACAGGTAAACATAAAATGAGTGTCAGTGTGTACCTGTTATGAGGGCTGGGTGTCATTACAGTGGTATTGATCCTAATGCAGTTCAATTTTTGAACTTCAGTACTGAAACTCATGATTTTTTTTTTTTTTTTTTTTTTTTTTTGTTAATTTTGGGTCATGTCTATGCCTGTGAAAGAGACTGATCATTTTAAGCAGACCCAACCTTTTTACAACCCTAACCAATGTTTTTCTGTCCCTAAACCTAAGCAGATCTTAATCAGAGTTGCAACATTATAAAACAGAATTACGTTAAGATGCACAATGAAGAATTAAGAAACAAATCTAATTAGAGTTTCTGCAAATCCTGGGTTCTTATCTAGACATGACCTTAAGTTTGGCTTAGTTTGTTAAATGAAAAAACAGTTTTGCTGAAAAACTTGTTTATATTCTTAAAAAGTTTAACACATGAGCTGTTCCTAAATAATTACTCTCTAAAATTGCTAAAACTATGATGTTAAAGGAGAAATCTGTAATACAGTTACTGTAATAAATTATGCAGTGACTATGATATGTCAGAGATCAACGGCACATGTTAAGTTGAAATACTTGCTTCACTGAAAACCACAGCTGCAGTGTCTTCCTTTGAAATTTCTATTCCAGACTGTTTTTGTTGGCCGTTTCATGTTAAATAGAGTTCAAATTAAAGTTGAATGTTCACTGAATGAGTAAATGTTTGTAGTGATAAATCATTAATAATCTTGTAGAGGGAATAGGTGTTTATAACTGGTAAATTGAGCAAAATGTTAATGGAGTTTGGCAGCAGTGAGACAGGCAGCTACTGAACTCATCGTCTAGAGTGTGTTATTTTAGGATCAGTGGCTTAACTTTACATTGACAGACAAGGAGGACTTGTTGCTTGTTATTGTCAGTTTACAATGTTGTGCATGTCAAGTCTTGGGATAGGATCTCAACATATACAGTCTTGGCTCAAACTCACTATTTGGACTGCAGTACTCATTTTTGCACGCTCAGTTGCTACATATTACTTGTTCAAAGTTCACTAAAAAAAGATGAAGAATCTGGTCATCTTCCTTTACCAGAGAGTGTGTTTCTTCAGTTACAGCTAGAAAACCCTGAGGAGTTAATATGTATTTGTATCTATCCACCTGATCAAATCTGTGTTGTCTGTGTGTGTGTGTGTGTCTATGTGTGTCAGGTGATAAATGGTCTGCTGGAGAGACCAGACTGGGAGGAGGCCATCCAGACCCCGCTGGGCATCCTTCCTGGTGGATCAGGCAATGCCTTGGCTGCATCCATACATCATTACTCTGGGTGAGTCAAAACCTCTCTGTGACAGTTGTAACACTGTAGGTTTCATGGCTGGTTTAGAAACCTCATGAAGTGCACTGAGACTCTTAACTTTTTAAACTGCTTCTAATCCTCTAATTATGTAAATCATGTATTATGACATTTATATTACAATGAAGGTCGATCTGCTCAGTGCTGTAGATGTGATATTGGTTCTCTCACTGCTGCACCAACACATCAGGCTGGGCGAGAGACAATTTACTGAAGACCTTTAATGATTAATCAATTAGTCAATCAGTGGACTTAGAGCTGAAACGATTAATCGATTATTAAATTAGTCACCAATTATTTTGATAATCAATTAATCAGATGGAGTAATTTTTAAGAAAAAAAGTCAAAATTCTGGTTTCTTTACTCCTCTCTGACAGTAAACTGAAAATCTTTGAGTTCTGGACAAAACAAGACACTTGAGGACGTCATCTTGGACTTTGGAAAAAAATTATCAACATTTTGTACCATTTTGTGAAACTAAGAAAATAATCAACTGATTAATTGACTATGAAAATAAATTTTGCTGTCCTAGACAGACTATATACTAATCTGCAACTATTTGATAAGCAAATAATCGATAAAGCAAAAATGCCAAATATTTTCTGGTTCCAGGTGGATTATTATCTCTTACATGATAGTAAATGTAGATATCTTTGGGTTTGGACTGTATTACTCCATCATGACTAACTGACTGCTTAGGGCTCCACAGAAACCAGTCTAACCAGTTAGGTCACATACTGATTTGGGCCACATCATTCCAGGCGCTGTGCTGTGAGTTTCATTTGTGTGCCTGCAGCAAATCTGGTTGAAATCAGATTATGCAGTGGGGTGTTTCTGCCAAACAGTACGATTGGTCAAAGATATCAGCTCATCCCCCGTCAGACCGAGCTACCTCTGCTTTAAGAGGGAGAAACAGAAAACTAATGCAGCTGACAACACCAGTACTTCTGTCCATTTTTATTCTCATGCACAATGAATAGTTGAAGCTCTGCAGACAAGGACATGCTGAATATAATGACCATAATCCCTTCAGACACTTCACTGGAGCCTATAGTATGGATAATGCACAGTAATATTAACTCTATATGAGTGTAATAAATGCAGCTTCCAGACACTACTGGGTGAAGATGTTGTGATTAATAATGAAATGTAGAACTTTTTTTAGTATAGATATAATATCATTTGTATAACTGAGCCTCAGACAGACGTAGATCTGCCTCCTGGTGCTTTTCAGTGTAAAATGCACTTATCTCATCTATTAATTATTAATGATTTGCTCATTTGAGTGATTGAGTTCATTCAAGCAGAGCAAAGAACAGAAAGGGGAAGTTGAAGGACAGAAAGAAAGGAGGACAGAACCAATGGACCAATGAACAGTAATGACATAACAAAGAAACTTCTGCTGGGTCTGAAATCACTTTTATTTTAACCATTGATTAATCTGTCCTTTATTTTCTAGATTAATCAATTATTAATCGATTAGTGGTCTGGACTGTAAAATGACAGAAAATGGTGAAAAATGCTGATCACTGACTGCACAATGCTTATGCTCACTCTCATAAGAGGGCCAAAGAAAGCAGAAAATATTCATGTTTGAAAAGCACCTTATTGACATTTTGACCACTCATGAATAATCATCATTCTGTGACAGAAATGACATTTGTACAATATGTGGACACTTAAAAAAATGTATCCACTGTGGGTATTTTTGAGGGCATGACTTTTCACAGAGGAGAAGTAACTAATTACAAATACTCAAATTACTGCAATTAAGTAGTTTTTTGGGTATTTGTACTATTATAAGTACATTTTCAAGTCTGTACTTTTACTTGTACTTAAGTATGCATTGTAAGATGTAATCTACTTAGTTACCTTGAAAATCATACTATGAAATTCATAGTTGAGTACTGAGTACAGTTTGAATTAATATCCAAACCTTTCATCTGCATTTTAGTAGTCAATATTAGTACTTGAGTACAGATTTTCAGTACTCTTTCTACCGCTACTTTTCAGATCAAAGTTTGGATAAACAAGCCCGTCTGCAGCCACACTAGCAGCTCTGTGAGACTGTACTTAGGCACAGGGGTGTTTAGTGTTAAATGCTAATGTCAGTACTGGAATTTACTCATAATGAGAATGCTACGATGCTAATGTTTAACGTATAATGTTTACTATATTCTTCACCTGAGTTTAGTATGTTGACATACTAGCATTTGCTAATTGGCACTTAACACAAATGTTTAGTTTAGTTTAGTTTAGTTTAGTTTACTTTAGTTTATTGATACCCATTAGCTGCAGCAAATGCTGCCACTGTTCTTCCTGTGGTCTGAGTGTACAGCTGAGACTGAGGGGGATGTTGTTGTTTTGCAAGTATTTGGTCATAGACCAGCGTGAGGATGCATATACTGGATTTTTGCTGATATCTGATATGTTAATATCTTCCAGCTCATTTTGGCAGATTGCTGAAGCCAGTTTAGATATATGCACATATTTTTTCCACATAATTGCAGAGAAAATCAAGTCTCTCCTATAGAGAAATTAACATATTATTCTGCCTAGGGCTGCAGCTAACAATTATTTTCATCATCAATCAATCTGTCGATCATTTTCTTGATCAATCGATTATTAATCAGTTAGTGTGGTTTGGTCTGTGAAAAAAAAAAAAAGAAAGAAAAATGTTGATCACTCTTCAAATCCCAAGTTGACGTCCTCAAATGCCTTATTTTGTCCAAAACACAAAGAAAACTAAAGAAGACAGAAAATATTCACATTTAAGAGTTGAAATCAGAGAATTTGGACCTTTTTATTAAAAAATGGTAAAAAAAAAAAAACAGTTTATAGTTTAGTAATAGATTAATAACTGATTAATTGTTGCAGCTCTAATTCTGCCCACTCTTATCATGATGGTCCACTGGCAGATACAGTAATAATATGCAGTGTTTATTAAAATGTACACATACATTGAGCAATGTTAGAAAACTACTGCTGACAGGATATTTTTCACTTTTCACCCTTTGTTCTTCACAAATTTATCATAATGATCATAATGATGTCTGATAAGATATAGTGTTGAAGGAATGTGATTTTGCTCCTCCTCATATGACTGACGCTGAGCAGTCATTGCAAATAGCAACTTTGCTCCTCCACATTGCAGACATACTTGTGTGCTTCATCATCCGGAAGCAGAATCACTTTATTCACCAAATGTACAAAGTACACAGGAATTTGAGCTGGTGATGCAGCGCAGTGGGACAAGAAGATAAAAAATTTAAAGAGACTTAAAAGGTTAAAGAGTTGAAGTTAAATAAAAGAATTATATACAAATAAGAGTATTATGTACAAATTGAAAATAAAAGGTAAATAATTAAGTATGAGTGAAGAACAAGTTAAGAGAAAATATGCTCTACTCTGCTACACATTGTAAATGGCATTATGGGATGCTGTATCTGCAGCGTCAACTACAAACTGAAGAAAAACACAAAAATGAGTTTGAGAGTGCAGAAGACGAAGAAGAAGGTTTTTCACTGTGATTATCTTCACAGTCTGTGGTGCAGAAAATGATGTGAATCTCTCTGCTCAGACAGTACGGAGAGTAGGCAGCTGTAGTTTCATGGAGACGTTGCTTCTTGGACTGCTCGCTGTAATATTTGTGTTTTGTCTTGTTTGTTCTGATACTCTGATGCCCTTTCTGCTCTGAAGTCACCTGATGTCACGAGGGGACTTTAAAAACCTCATGAAGCGCTCAGAGGCTCTTCTTTTAAGCTGCTCCCGCTGTTTATAGGTCACATTAAGCTTTATCTTGCCCTTTTACTACTTTATTTATTTTGTAATCTGTCATCTTGTATCTCTGTGTGCCTGCTGGGTTTTTTGTGCAACCTTTATTTAAGCCTTTGTGCTGTAGTTATTTTCTCAGTGGGATCCTGACTAAATAAATGATAAATTAGTCACAATAACATGAAATAAATCAAAACACCTTCCACTGATGGTTGTCTTCACCAGAGAGCCACATCCATTCATCACCTCCACCACATCTGCCAATCAGCTTCTCATCAAACAATGGTCCTCCAGCCACAGCGGCAGCAACAATGGGAGGAAGGGACCAGACTGTGTATTGTTTACTCTCCTCTCACACTCCCGGGGCATCCAGAAAATATCTCTCTCTCTCTGGGTGCTGCAGGCTGTCCTGCAGTGGCCCTGACCAGAGTGTATTTGGTATTATTCCCAGCTGAATGTAGGGTTCACCGAGGCTACGTGGATCAAACGAGTGACAGCTAGAATGTATCTGGTATTATGCAATGCAGTGAACAGGTTCGCTGAGTGAGGCTTTAATGTGTTTCTGTACACAAACAGAATGAGCACGAGCTGGAACGTCATCTGAACGCTGACGGTTTCTGGAGTGACAAGAGTGACAGTTTGACGTGAGTGAGAGTCTCCCTCCCCTGGTGGTTTACAGACACTACATAAACAGATTCAAATACGTGGAAGAGAGCTTATTTAGACTCAATAGCCAGTTTGTAGGCACACCTACCTAAAACTAGAGCAGTCTAGCTAGGGCTGGGTGATATATCTGTATTATATTGATACTGAGATATGAGGCTATAGATATGGTCTTGATATGATTTTGGATATCATTATATTGTGATGTGTATGTGTGTGTGGTCTTTTCCTGGTATGAAAGGCTGTGTTACAGTGAAGTGATGTAATTTCCTTAACTCACCGGACTGTTCTAGCTGTTCTATTATTTGTTTTTAGCCACACAGTCATTATATCCACATTACTGACGATCATTTATCAAAAAGTTCACTGCGTTAATATTTTGGGAAAGCATCAAGTCATCCCTTCAGCAGTCATCCCTGCACAGGGTTCTTGCTATGTCCTTCAGAATCTTAAATCCAGTTATCTGAATTTTAGGCTTTAAAATGTTTTAAATACAATTTTGACAGGTCATAAAAATTGATTTATGAAGCTAAAAGTACTTTTTATCAGGCTGGATTTAACTTCAGCCTCGCTTTTAAATGTATTTCTGGATCAAAAAATATTTATTTTAACACAGTAAATGATGTAGTAAATATTGCAATAAAAAGCAGGTTTCACATAATGGACAGCTGAGCTCTGCTCGTGACTGAGTTGGCCAGCTGTATAGGGGGGAATCTGAAAGCGCATCTTCAACCCAGATCACCACTGCACAGACTCTGGCTCATCACCAGCACAGGATGGCAGCACTCATGTCCAGGATATTTTGGATTCATTTTTGTATAGTAGGAGGAAGTGGGGAGGCTGTGTTCATCTTCATTTACAGTCAATGGTGGAAAAGGCTTTCTTAAGAAAAAATGTGTGAGGAAATAGCATTATAAAGAGGTACTGTAGAGCTGCAGAGATGAAAGAAAACATGTTTGTTTGGTTCAGACCTCAGTACCATATTTTAACTTTTTTTCAGTGGAGATGAAAATTGTATGGCAAAACCCGACCATTCCCACTAATTGTATCGCATATTGCAATCGCAATTCAGTCAAAAATACGGCAATATGACTTTTTACCAAATCATGCAGCCCTTGCATGTACCTCATTATTGTACTTGAAGTGAGTAAATGTATGGTTGCAGTAGACAACTTTGAAATCACATTTTTTCTTGACCTTTAAGTGCACAATGATTAAAAGAAATGGAGCTGTAGAAATGCAGATGAGACTGTTTGGATAAACAGGCTGGAGAATACTTTGAGGATGAATATGGAGATGTTATCTGCAGGGCCACGGCCACTCAACTCCACTGAGACGTCCAGTCGGTGTTGTAATTGGCTGTGGGTGGTAACAGCAGGCAAATCTGTGTGTGTGTGTGGTGTGTGTGTGTGTGTGTTTGTGTGTGTGTGTGTTGTGTGTGTGTGTGTGTGTGTGTGTGTGTGTGTGTGTGTGTTAGGGGTGTTGTTGTGACCTTCCACCCCTGCCTCCACTCTCCCAGATGGGGTTGTCTTTGTTGTCTGACTGGCCTGTCATGTCTGAAGCCCCATAAGCTGATTCTGTCCCACCTCCAAGATTTGTCCTCAAGCCTCCTGTTTTATTGAACCCCCCACCCAGACTCCCCATACTCCCCCACCCTCAACCCACTCCCTTCATAGCTCCTCATCTCCCTCTTATCTCTCCTCTTGTGTTTTTACAATGCACAATAAGGTCACAGTTAGCCCAGTATTGTATAACACTCCTCTTATAGCTCACTCCCCAAAACACACACAGGCCTCGACCCACTTCCCAACCCAGAAATATTAACTGCACCTTCCTGCTTTTATTTTGGTGTCTGCATCTTATTTTTGAAGCCAGATTCTGTAGAGGTCTGCTTGTAGGACTGAAATGATAGAAAAAATCAAACATCTGTTGAGAATTTGTCGCTTGTTTATGGGTCAAAATATGTTATTTAAAGACATGATTGGGCAATGGGAAGATGCGATGGCCATTTTTCATTATTTTCTGACATTTTCACTATCTGAAAGATAAATCAATAATGAAAATAATCATCAGTTGAAGCCCAGGACTGGTGTCCAGTCTGGATCGGGTGCATCTCTGCCCACTAAATGGTCATGACGACCTCTGACCATTTAATTACAGATGCTGCTGCCTTAAAGACAAGCTCTCGTACATCTAAGTATGGAAGCTGTAAACACAACCTGTCACACAGTCAAGTGCATTTGGTCGGAAATATTGACTAAAAGCACCCCGAAGTGGAAGCAGCTCTGTGGTGACTGTTGCAGCAGAAAAAAACAAAATCATGTTCATCAGGGATCTTCATACTTGCCAACCTTGAAAGCCTCAAAATAATTTTTGATACCAAAACATTTGAGAGCCTCTTGTATTCTGGTGACTGGTGAATAAAAATAGCTAAAATAAATAATAAGTACACTGCAACAGCATTTTTATGTTAAAAAAACTTTTTGTTTTACTTTAAATTCTCAGGGAAGAATACAAAACAAGTCACGCCTCTGGTGTTAACCTGCGTAATTCTCTGGCATAAACGAATATTAGTAATAATCTTAAAACATGCATTCACCTTTCCCTTGAAACTTTCCTTAAAAAACAGGAATTTTTTTCAGGAAGTCTGGTTTGGTGGAGCTGTATTGATTCCAGGTGGACTGTTAGAGGTGTACAGGGTTTATACAAGCTGTACAGTGTCAGAAACAGGTTGTGACAAGGACAAGAAAGAAAAGTGTGTCTGAAAATGAGAGTAATACAGGAGAATTGTGATCCTGGGAGTTAATAGGGAGAGGGCGATGAAAAATGGGAGTCTCCTGGGAAAATCGGGAGGTTTGGCAAGTATGGGTTGGACCCGTTTTTATTAATTAATGAACCAGTTGTTTCATCATTTTTACCAGCTGTTATTTAATTGGATCTATGCTTTCTGACTTTTTTTTAATCAGTGCATCTCATCAACTCATCTGGTCCCTAATGAATAACACTTTTATTTATCTTTTATTTAACAGATGAGTCTTTTGAAATACACTCAAAGAGAAACTTGCCCAACATATAAAGCAGCATAAAGTAGTCAGCACACAAAACACACAGACACACACATTGACAGCATTCACACGTATAACCTGAAGTAAGGATGGGCTGATCGATTCTGTAGGATCAATGCATCGATTCTCACAAGCTACTCATTTGATATTGATTCCTTTTAAAAACTACTGATAATAACATTACATACATACAGAACATGGTTATGAGACATTTGAGCCAATAAACAACCCTAACATTTTTATTTAGCTGGTCTGTGTCACATGACTGTGGAAACCTATGAGAACAGTGGCTGACAATCACACACTTCTGCATCAAACTTTTGAGAGAGGACAGGAAAAAAAAGTATAGTGTAGTGTGGTGCAACTTTTTACTTGTAGATAAAAAAAAACAGCAAGATGAACTGTTTGTGACCAGAAAGTTGTACATAGCAGCAACATGAGGGACCTCCTCAAACATTTAACAACACACCCTGAAAGTTACAACAAAGCTGAATAAAAACAGTATTCCTGTAGAATCAGAAGAATCAGAAAGATCTTTATTGCCATTATACTCAGGTACAATGAAATTGTGAATGGCTTCCATCCATGCATCAGAAAAAAAATACATATAGATAAATATGAAAATATAAAAATATAAAACATAATTCCTCTCATTTTGTAGGTGAAGAATCAGCACAATGTACATAACCTTTAATCTAGACATTTTATACTCTTATTAGCACAAATATTTTTACTGTATTTATATATATTAACTATATTTTTTTTAATCAATGAGCGATATGTGTCATGCAATTTCCAGAAATTGGTCATTTTTTGAAAGAATGACATACCCACTAAAAAATGATCCGTATCAGTAAAATTGTGACAAAAAGTATTGGTATTATACTGGATTTAAAAAGTTTGGTATCACCCATCCCTAACCTGAAGGTCTTGAAATGGAGAGCCATGATAATTTCATTTCATTTTTTATGAAACGTGTTAGGAGAAACTGAAGGCATTTTAAACAACGTTCACATGTAATTCATATGAGCACAACTCCCAATCACTGCAGTTCAGACATCACTTGAAGGCAGCATCAGCTGATCTTGTGATTTAAGTCCAGCTCTGCCTGTTTAACTCTGGTGTCTCCTCCTCTGTTCCTGCAGAGCGTCTCCAGTATCCAGTGAGGAGCTCCTGGTCAGCTGTGGTTTCCTGCTCTGTAAAGGACTTGTCTCCCGGATGGACCTGGTCTCCATCCATCTGTCCTCTAGCCCTCGTCTCTTCTCCTTCCTCTCACTGGCCTGGGGCTTCGTGGCTGACGTGGACATAGAGAGCGAGAAGTACCGCCACGTGGGAGCCGCCCGCTTCACCGTGGGCACGCTGGTGAGGCTGGCTTCTCTCCGCGTCTACAAAGGCAAGCTGGCGTACCTGCCCGCCACCGAGGACTACAACAAGGAGGAGGGTTGGAGAAATAACCTGACGCTGCGCTACAACAGCCAGGCGTCCTCCCTGACTCCGGCCCCTGTGCTGTGCCGTCCGTCCAGAGACTCTCCCTGCGAGAACACCTTCCATAACTCCTGCCACTCCAACAACTCGCTCAAAGTGAGGAGGGCGGAGAGCACGCCTTCTCGAAGCGCCAAAAAATCCCTCACCGGCCCGCCCGACTCCCTGCTGCATCCTCTGGACCAGCCTCCGCCCAGCGACTGGGTGGTGGTGCAGGAGGAAGACTTTGTCCTCATGCTGGCCATGTACCAGTCCCACCTGGCTGAGGACCTAATGGCAGCGCCGGGTGCCGCCTCGGATGATGGCATCATCCATCTTTTCTACGTCAGAGCGGGAATATCCCGCACCGCGCTGCTGAGGCTCTTCCTAGCGATGGAGAAAGGTGCACATCTGTCTACTAACTGTCAACATCTGGTGTACACTAAGGTGCGGGCGCTCAGGCTGGAGCCGTATTCACCCAAAGGGATAATAACAGTAGATGGAGAGGTGGTGGAATATGGGCCAGTGCAGGCGGAGGTACACAGAGGCCTGGCCAGATTAATCACTGGATGAACTGAAACAACATCTCCACCAGCTCTCATCTCTGCTGTTAATGGCCCAATAAATAGATTTGAAATCAGAAATATGCAGGTACACGAGCAGCGTGATGGATGTAAGACTCAGTCACTGTTATCTGCAACCGCAGCCTCTCAACGGTACACAGAAACCCCATGATTCAGTGGAGAGTAATGTGATGTAGACGGGGATATGATGCAAAACAAGTGGCATGTGTGCAGACCCAAAGTGTTGAATATGAAAAAAAGTAAGACATAATGAAATGAATAAAAATATTACAGAAATAAATACTGACAATAATAATACATAATGTATCTATGAAATTGTAAAATAACCAAATATATTTTTTAACTTTAGCTTATTATTATGAAACATTATTTAATCATACTTCTTTTCACAATAAGAGCATCTACTGTATGGCAGGTTGTTTTTTATTTCAAGCTGTCCTTTTTCCATGTTTGTTTTTATGTCACAAAGTCTTTCTCTGTCAATTAAGACAAACAGGACAGAGTCAGTTATGTGATTGGCTGTTGTCTTGTTCTGTTTAAGCAGGCAGCCAATCACATAACTTGCTCTGGCCTGTGTCTTCATGGAAAGACAAAGGTTGTGCTCAAACTTTTTTTTTTTTTCTTTTTACTTAGGAAGGTTCCAAACTGACTGAAATGACCCAGATGGATCCATAGACTGTAGAATTAGTGAATGGGGCCGCTGTTTTGTGGAATATTGCCATCTTGGTTTTTTTGCATCCAGGGCGTGTGCAGTACAGACGAGAGCTCGTCCATTCATCAGGAAACAAGGCGGCCTGCCTGGTCGTGATCTGTCTCATACAGTATTACAACCGAACAGTCACTAAAGTAGAAAACACTTTAGGTGGTAAATAGGTAATGTAATGTCAGAATATTGATCTGTATTTAATCAACACTTTGGTTGAGTTTGTGAGCCCTCTGTGTTACACTGGACGAACTCAATGAGAATGACTTGTCAATCACACAGTAGCCCCGCCCTAACGCGTACCCTGTTTTATCCTCTGGTTCACTCTAAATGGGATCATAATTTAATAGATTAATATAATGCTATGTTGAAGAAAGACTTAAATATAGACCATAAATTCATTAAATAACCATTTATTGAGGTCATAAATCAAGTGAGAAGTAGGCTAATTTTTTTAAATAGACTTTGATATAGTTGGACTTCTTTTTGCAGCCAGTGGAGTCACCTCCTGCTGGCCATTAGAAAGAATGCTGATTCAAAGCACTTCTGCACTTTCCACTATTTATGTAAGTGTTAACTTTGGTAAGAGCTGGCTGAAATTGACTAAATCCTATGGAAAGGTGCTTCACTGCTTCTTTTCTTAACTTCTTTAGTACTGGGGTCACTGGACCAAAGTTTATGAAAGGAAAGGAGATAATCCCTTCCCACAAGTCCTTAAAGGGAAACACCATTTGGCCATTCAAGAGAAAAAAAACTTGGATATCAAGCCCATCATCTGAACATTGAAGTTTCACCACGATAGACACACTTCAGTAACATCTGCCATTGTACAATGATGTAGCTCAAGTAGTCCTCATGAATTCACCTTCACATCTTTCCTTGACCTCATGACGTTTTTCATCAAGGCCAAGGTAAAGCGTTGAGGATGTATTTTATGGACTATTCAACTGCAGCCACTGACTTTCTAAGAAACCCCCTGAAGTCCTGAAATAAGATGTTTTTGTGCTTAACTTGTGTGCACAAAAAAAAAAAAAAAAAAAACATTTTTCAGAACTTCAAGGACTCTGCACTAAACTGGCTATTGGAAAAAAATCATTGTGAAATAAAAACAGGCTTTTGAAATTAAAAAAAAGTTGCTGGATAAAAGTAAAAATGAGCTGAAACAGGCTACAATTTTACAATAATGGGCTGAGGTTTAAAAAATGTATTGGATTATTTCACAATTTCATGCCTTATTCAGTTAATACTCAACACTTTGGGTCTCCACCACCATGACTGAGCATCAATTTGCAGACAAAACTGAAACACACTCACACACACACACACACGTTGTTGAGCCTCCATCACCATCTTCAGCCTCCAGAATCTCATCTTGTTTGTGGCTGTGAAGAGAGTATTTCCTCCTCTGTGCTGAAGCTGACACATCAACCTGAATTACAGCATCTTATGCAACAGAGTGGTGTGGATTTATGCCATCATGGCTCCTCTGTCAGAGACTGTGTGTGTGTGTCTGTGTGTGTGATGCAGTAAATGTGAGGTAGCGGGTGTGTCATGGTGGTTTTAACAGAGGTCATCAGGCTTTTCGACTGTTTATTGAACACAGAGAGCCTCAAACACTCAATTAAGGCCAAAAGTGTCTGACTTGAATTGTTGATGGGTCAGTGGGTGGAGTCAGAAGGTGGAGGAGTCTGGGACACTGCTGAGTGATGTGAGGGCAGCTTCAGTTTGTGCTCCTGTAGAAGCCAAATTAATCCCAAGAATGCATATAGCACAGAACCTCAGTAAATATAAAGATTAATATTTACTATGACAGTTATTTTCTCATATCTACAGCTGGTTTTCGCATGTATTTGATGTGCCGCGTTGAGTCCCAGTTCAGACAGGTTCGACTGGTTGCCTTAAAGAGACACTCGCTCCGTTCTGGTTTCTTGAACCAGCCGTGTTACCTGAACTTCACCTGAGAACAGATTCATATCCGTCAAACCAGTTCCTATAGCTCCTATTTTCAGTAATTAGATTTTATTCTGATATAAAGAGACAGCTTTAATAGAGAAGTAGTCATATTTAAGTCTCGAGGGTGCTTCAAAAACAAATGTAAACAGTCTGCTGATTGTATTAAAGGACAAACACACTTTAAAGGTTCCCTGTGGAGTTTTAGACCTTTAATAATTATATAGAGCTGAAAAACAGCTCATAGAGTGTTGCACCATTCTGTATTAAAGGTACATTAAGCTGCCAGCAGTGGTGGAATCAGAGTCTAATCAACCTCTGTGAAAAATGGTGGAACCAGAATGCCGACATGCTGTCTGAAATCACACACTGGGGCAAACCCTCTTTACTGCAGCAGTGTGGGATCTGTGTTTAAAAAGGGTTCGACCAGGACTGGGACGGTAGACTTACCTTCTGATTCAATACTTTCATGATACTTGGGTGCCAGTTCCATATGTATTACTATTCTTAAGTATTGCGATTCAATATTGCAATTTATTAGGATTTTTGTTTGCTTTTTTAACACAAGACCATGTGAAAAAGTTCAGTCACACACTTCTAGAGCCTTTATGTCATGACTTATACTTCCAAAAACAATGTAGATCACGTCAGTTTTATTTCAGCAGCATCATTATATAAAAGTAATAAATAACCTACTTTTTGAAGTAAACTGCTACATGTAACTTAACAGGCTCATCAAGATAGTGTCATAAGAAAATAATTATTAATTTCTATGAGTGCATCAATGGGAATTCCCATTACATGTTAGCATTTAGCTAACTGACTTTATATCTTTTGCACAAGGGCGCACTATTCCACTGATCAACAGGTGGCAGTAATACACCAAGATATGCTGCAGTGTGCCAGCAAAGGCAGAGAAGAAGTAGACAATGCGGAATTTAAACAAAAACAAACAAACAACAAAAAATCAGCTTTGTAAATGTTTTGTTTACAAGAAAACTCCACAGGGCCCCTTTAAAATGCTTCAGGTAAAGGATAAATTCACCCAAATTACAGAAAATATTCTCACAAATCTCTGACAGATTATTTGTCCATGAAGTTATTATTGCATTATTAAAAAATAGCAATACCAAGAAAAAGTTAATAGATTTCTAATGATATTTAGATCATTCATGCAGTCCTGGAGTTGGGTTAATATATAATTCCATCGCCAATGTTGCCATTTTGAGTCTTGAATAATGTCAGATTTTCAGTTTTTCTCATCCAGTTTTGCTTCTTTTACTTTCAGTATATATATATTTTTCCATTTTAAAGGACTACTAGTAATTGGTTCAATTGCAAATACCAGGACTATTACTTGTATAGAAAGTAGTTCCAGTGAAAACTGTCCACAGTGAGGTAGACTATCCAGAGAACCAGAACATTCCGACATGAAGAGATGTTGTTTTGAACACCTGTTCTTATCACATCACAAACAAAATACCATTGAGCAGCTTATCAAGCCAGCAGTCTCAATATCATGACACTAAAACCTGCTCGGATGAAACCAAAACTACCCACATGACTGAATACCACCAGACAAAAGTGAAAGAGAAAATATTTTTCTTTGTAATTTGGGTGAAATCAATCTTTAATCCACCTTTTTATTGCATCATGCATTATCACCTGGTCAGTTTGGTGCGGTGACTGTACTGTCAGTGAGTTCAGATAACTGAAGTAAACAAGTAAACAGGAGGCAGGAAAGTGGTGCTTCAGAAAAGCAAATTACACCTGCTGAGAAATCAGCGGTGGAACGTGCAGACTGGTGCTCACAGTGTAGACGTGTTGGGTGGCTCCTGCAGCTCTGCTCCTGGTCGGGTGATTAATGTGTTTTAGTGCCTCCACGGCTGCATCCTCCATCCTCACACACCTCTCTTCTTCTCTTCTTCCTCTTTCTCATCTGCTTTCATCCATCCATCCGCTGCTTTAAGTACTGCAGTGCTCTGCAGAGCAGTCCCAGACCTGTGTGTTTGTGTGTGTCTGAAAAGCAGCTGAGGCCACAAACACACAAAGCTGTCCTTACGGGAGATTTATTAATAACCATCACCCAGGTGTCCTTATCATTGAGCTTTAAGTCATGTAGAGGGAATGATGGCTGAGGTTTCAGGCCTGTACGGGCAAGAAAGTAAAATTTTAAATGTGTTTTTAATTGTGAATCAAGCAAATCTCCTCATCTGTGTTACACAAATCTGATCTGTACAAAAAGAGTCAAAGTGAAATGAACTCTGATGCCTTAAACAAGGGTTTTGGGGGGAGTGAAGCTGGTTAAAACAGCACGTTGGCAAGTCAGGGGAGGGAGGAGGAGGAGGAGGAGATATCGACTTGTTAAATGCTGCATGAGGGAGGCGGCGTTGTGTTCCTGACACAGCGCCCTCCTTCTTCCTCCCCACCGTCATTTGGGAGCATTAGCAAACTGTCCTGACGCAAAGAGAGGGAGGGATGTGTTTCATTTCACCTCAAGGCCAACACACACACACACACACACACAGATACATACACACACAGTATGTGTAAAATTAGCAGCTAGAGTGAAAGAAGGACATCCGCTCAACATAATCAAACCACTTCATGGTGGTAATGTTGTAAAAGTAACAACTGACTGCAGCTCATCATTTTAAACATGAATAATAATAATAAGAAGAAGACAGGTCAGATTCTGAAGCCTCGATTTGCCTGCAGGGTCACAAGAGTTTCATGTTTTACATTTTATGTCTTCACACCATAAAGACCAACATTCATTTCTTCCAAAAGATAGTCTACTAACACTTTATATTAAGGTGCCTGTAATAAGCATTAGTTAGTATGTAATAAAGCCCCTTTTTAAGAAGTTTATTAACATTAATGTGTTAATAAGACTGTGTATTGATAATCGCACAATAAACATGTTTCTCGTTAGATTATAAGACACATATAAGCACTTATAAGAAACTTGTTTACAGTTCATAGACTGCTTAAGAATGTTGATAAGTAAGGGATAATATACAGTGAGCTCTGCTTCATGTCAGGGTCCTGCATCACCCCGTCAGCAGCTGTTATTTCACAATAATGACCTGCTCACTGTACATTATCCCACTTATTACAAGGTTACTTACCAAAATAAATCAATAAATTCACACAAAATATTGGTTTTAAAAACATTTTGTTGATTTAAAATTGATTTCATTGCTCCCCCAGAGTCCATGATTGGAACTGTGTACATAGCAATGTCCTGTTGTTCATAGCAACGGTCTGCTTTGAAGAAATAACAGATCAGAACTGATTATTTAACAGAGCCATGTATTAAGTTTTAGCAGCAAAGTAGCAGCAAACACATTTATTGAGTTTAACTAACTTACCTCTGATGTTTGTTGTTGCTTTAAGATTTCTACATGTTTCTTAATGCATTTACAAGCAGTTAACTATGCACTTATTAACAGCTGACTGGAGGTACCTCATCTCAAGTGTGAACTGTGCTTATTCATGTTAATTAATCCTTTATTATGCACTTACTGATGATAAAATCATTGTTAACTCTATTATGCACTTAATAAGTGCATAATAAAGGATTAATTAATGTGAATAAGCACAAAGTTATCTGTTAAGAAGCGCATCGTTAACTGCTAGTAAATGCATAATAGTGTGTAGAAATCTTAAAACAGCAAATTACATAATAGGTAAGTTAGTTAAAGTCAATAAATGTGTTTGTGAACAATTATAAGAAACTCATAAGGCTTTTATTAACATTCTTAAGCAGTCCAAACTGTTAGCAAGTTTCTTATAAGTGCTTGTAAATGTCTTATATTTTAACAATAAAATTTAATATACTATTATTAACACTTATAAAATCTTAATAACACATTAATGTTAATAAGCATCTTATTATCTGTTAACTAATGCTCATTACTGACACCTTAATAAAAAGTTATTTTCTTTCATACATGTTTTTGGACAATCCAAGTTGTTGCCAAAACCGTTTCAAAGCCTTCATGAGAAGCTGATGTCGATTTTCTGTCATTTAGTCGGTTTAAATCATGTTTACTCATGAACGACTCAGCTGCCGAGCGACAAGCACATAAGGTGGAAACAGTACTTGAAAACATGCTTGATCCACTTTTGCTTTCAGTGGAAAATGTGGTCTGTAGCACCAAACCCTGATTTAATGACTGTTAACAGAGGACAAACTGCACATCCAACACAGTGATTCCCCTTTTTTGGCTCATGGGCCCTTCAAATAAAGCAGCCAAAGAGAGATTTCTCCTGCTGAGGTTGTTCCACTTGAAACATTTTGGGGGCCTTAACATGTAAAATGATCCCTGTAATTAAAGACAAAACACTTGGATTTGAAACAAAGTGCTACTGACCCAGCCCACCTTCATATTCACACACTTTTCTTTTCTATGCAAAGTCAAACTTCCTGTGCGTGATGCAGTGGTCCTTTTACTGTTAGATGTGCCTTGATTGTGCTGCCTCCTGCTGGTGTGAACACAGTGGTGCACTCGCAAGCTGCTGGCTGAATTTGAAAATCAACTCATTTGTTTTTTTCTCCATCATCTTTTGAAAATTCAAAGAAATGGACAATCTGTAGTAAGAAGAAAACATCTGTCTTTATATTCAGCTTGTCTCCAGAGTGTAACGTGACACAGTGCTCTTTTGTGAACATTTAGACTTCTAGAAACTGTTAATACTGACGCCGTGGTGCCACCTTGCATTTCTTTCCATCACGGTGAAGAAACTGGAGCTTCAGCATGAATCCAGTTTCTGTCTGTGATTGAAAACCTAAACGAGTTCAATCAGACTGATGAAGGACTTGATGGACATTCTTCTGTCTGCAGGCTGAAGACAGATGAAAGAAACTTTGTCTCACTGTTTAATTACGTCTTAACCTGCTGCTTCTTTACTGTTGTCGTCCTGTGTGTTTAAATGTTTATTATGGTGAAGGGAAAACAGTTATTTTTTTCTTGCACACTGAAGATTGAATGATTGATTCTTTATTCACAGAGAGATCTATTTTTCCATTAGACAAATGTCTGTAATTTTTCTATTATCAAATCAAACATTCTGCTGGAGTGTTTCTGGTTGAAAAATAAATATGACAAAGAACTTGTCTGGTGACGTCTTTCTTTGTGGTTTCTGGCTCCAAACAGTAAAGCAGTTATAATCCTGATCACTGAATTTAAAGGTACTGTTTTTTGCTATGAGGAGGGGGTTCTCTTCTGTCATGTTGCAAGGGCGAAGTCAAAATATTTTAATATTTTGACATCTAAAAATGTACAAAATAGGAGTCAAAAATGTACAGAAAGGTAGTTGTGTGTATCTAGGCCAGGCACAGGATGACAGATTCAGTGGACTGAGAGAAGGCAATAAACTTCTTGAAGTTTTAGTCCAGAAAACATTTTAACTCACAGAATCTATAATACTGTCCGTGGCCTAAATGGCAGGGATGAGATGCACAGTTACCTTCTATATAAACTCAGTAAACTCAGAGAGAAAAAAAAAATCACGAATAATCATGTTTGGCTCATTAAACCATGACAGACATGAATGAGTTCACCTTCCCACCCAGCAGCACTTCCAGGCTGGGTCATGACCGATGGGTGGGTCACAACAGACATTTTATTTGGGTCGCCAAATAAATAAAAGGCAGGAAGAAATTCTGCAAATTTACGATTTATATCAACAATACATGTTTTCTAAAGCATTTAAAATGTTTTTACTGTATAACTGATGAAAAAATGAGTCTGTTGATTCCACCTGAGTGTTCTTATTTTATCTCACTTATGAAATGTCCTATATTGCTTTCCTGATTGAAAATAAATCAATTAAAATAAAAAATAGATGGCCTGTGAACTCAGTCTAAATGTATTTTAATGTGTACAGTATATGCAGTATATGTTTTCAATAACATGCCTCAGGACAATATGTGGAAATCATCAGCAGTAAAAACGGTCAGAAATGCTGAATTATGGTCAAATTAAGTGGGTCGCAACAGTTTGTTGTTATTAAAAAGTTTGGGAAACACTGATTTCGTGCCCAAAGCATGTTCAAAAATAGGGCCCAGGTTTAAAATGACCAGAATTCTCCTCTCATAATTTTATACTAGTATCACAACTGTCATGTGCTGCTGTTGGTTCAAAGCCGAACCTGAGCTTCAGTGTTTTGTTGGCGCTGTCCAACCCGTCACAGCAGAAACAAACAGACACTCTTTGGCACAGATATTCTATAAAACACTGCAGCATGTTAAACAAAATATTACAGGAAACCATTGCAGGTAACCTGTAATGCAGGTTAGATTTTCTTAAAGCACAACTATTCTGCAGTCTAACATACTGAAACAAGTTATTTTAATGTGTGTTAATGTGGCATTATACTGCACTATATGCACTGTACAGCTGCATTATGACAGAAAAGAATAAAAATAAAACTAATACATGTCAGATCAGACTCTTTGGGCAGATATTCAATATTAAATGATATTATATAAAACTGTGCACTGCTCTTTGTCTTTGTCTTCCAGGCAAGTAATGCTAACAGTGACCAGAGGCCATATATGAGCTTAATGTCAGACATGGTTTGTTTTCTATCAGGCTTCATCTTTAACAATGACTCAAGTTAAAGGAGCAGACTGCTGTTATTCTGTATTTTTCATATTGACCACAAATCTCATAAAAAGACCAAAACCAACATCATTTATTGTTAGTTTGTCCCTCAACTGTCTAACTTCCCTCATCTGTCCAAGACACTCTGCCTCAAGCTAATTGTTTAGGGTAACACTATTTAATAAAACCTGTCATGAACAAAAACGAGTCTTTTTGAATGCTTATGGCTGCTGTCATGTAAATGTCATTATAGCAAATAACCATAGTGTTAAATATGCCATAGCAGGCCTAATTATCAAACTAAAAGAAACACTTTAAAGATAACACTATACTGTCATATGTGGTTGGCTTTGACATTGGCTGTCATTAGAACATTATAAATGTTTTTCTTAATGTCAACTACAGACGTACATTGCATTACAATATTTTACAACACTGTCATGAAAAGTTCTCTTCACCTCAACTACAGCAGTAAATCTGGACTTCTTGTCATGTTGGTCTCATGCACACACCTTCAGATAAAGTGTTACCATCTTTAACAAAAGCTCACAAATATGTAACTTCAGTTCAAAAAAAAAAAGAAAAAAAAAAAAAGACTAGATTGTGGCAAATGTTTCTCAAATAGGAGGAAATAGTGTAATTGTTTGGGACTATGTTCAGCAGCAGATTAATATACAGTTGGCGCTCTAAGGCATATTACAGCAGCAGGACCTTGCATGTGGGACTGACTTGAAATAAACTACAGTGTGTGTGTTCATCATGATGAAGAAACATGACAGCCAGAAAGTAGATTCTACTGCTGTTGAATTTTTCAAAATGTATTTTTTGGGAGGTCCATTATACTGGGGAGAAGGCAGTCATCTCTACAACTCACACTAAATGGATAAAAAACTCCACAGGCCTGTGTTTTTGATTTTGGGGTGAACTCTCCATTTAACAGTTTTTGTACAACAATGGAACTACTTGTTAAATCATTGTTGGTTTTGGCGTTTTCATGTGATTTGTTACTAAAAATAGAGAAAAACACTGGGCTTATCCTTTAATATCCTCCTGAGGAAAAGCTGCCAACAGGGATCCAAATAAATAAAAGCCACAATGTAACTATGGTACTGCTTGCAAAGTTTAATACATCACTATACAGTTGTCTTAACGCAACAAAAGTAAACCATTAAAAAATGAAATCAGAAGTACAATAACACACTCAGCATTTTGTACATATATGCCCCAAGCATCCACGTGACTTGTTAGAACTCAGGTTTGTGTTAAATATATATACTGTGTGTATTTATATATTTCAATATAGTCATGACGTCTGTACAGAGGGAATCAGGCTACAAATCATAACTTTATTAGTTCTTTTTTTTAATATATCAATAACAGGCCACTGTGGAAATGTAGACATCGTACAGTCAAGTCTTGTGTGTAGCCCATTCAAAAGGCTTAAAGCAACATGTTACATGCTTTGGCTGTAAAACAAACTTCTCGCAGTAATAATAATTATAATAATAATAATGGTTTAAATCTGAATAATATACACACATACACAGAAAATTGTACATAGCATCGTGTGCTTGATATCCTGCCAGATTTTTTGCTTCCAGATCTAGCGAGATAGCTTCACATTTTCTGTTTCTGCGACCGCTGACAAATGAGGAAGATGGAGCGATAATGTCACCTCTCAACTCCTGGTGAGAATTTTCCCAATAAAACTCTGCAAACAAGGCCAATACTTCTTAGACCGACCATTTCAAACGCCTCCAAGAGTCGAGGAGGTGACATTTTACAAACAGCAGCATGTGGAGGAAAAGAGAAAAGAAAAAAGAAAAGAGAAACAAGAAAGCAAACATGGCTACATGCTACAGCAGCCAGTGAAGAAGACGACACATCCTCGTCCGTAGCGGTAAAGGCAGCGAAATAACAATGAAGAAGTAAAAACCAGGAAGAGGACAAAATGTCATGGATGCCTGATTGCCACATCTGGAACAGGAATGCCAGTTATTTTAAGTCGTGGGGGGAAAAATGGAAGACAAAGCAAAGCAAAATACCCTCATTCAGGACCTCGATTTTTTTATTAAGTCTCTTTAAAACGCAGCAACTCTTGGCTCATGGTTTTTATCCTCTCCCATCACTCAGTTTCACAATGGCACAGTGTGCTCTCTCATTCAGAAACACTCTTCAGCATCAAGCTTCTTTTATTCAAGTAAAATACCAGACAGCCAAGGCTCTCTTTGTTTATTTCACAGGCTGTAGCAAAGCACTGACCTGTGTTATAATCATAATAATCATTATTACAATGAGATTCATAATATTGAGGAAAAAAAAGAAAGATGTTGGAGGTGAGATGTAAACAAAGACTGCTCTGATTTCCCCAGGAAGCACGATTGGACCCAAAAGGTGAGTTTTTTTACTTAAAGAGTTTCATGGTAATTTGGTAAATAAAACCTTTATTTCTCGTCATTCAGATTGAACGTAGGCCGTGTGGAGAAAAACAGAAAATGATTTGTGTCATTTTCCCTCGTCAGTGGGGTCAGCAGTCGCCTTCGTGGGACAAAAGACGCTCGAGTCGGCGTGAAAACATGGAACGAACAGAAAATAATAAGAAGCTAAAGAATTATAATATCAACAAACCTTCAGCATCACACTTACTGTAATATTCTGATGGTATTAAACTCTGCACGTGCAATTTTGGAGAGAAATCAGAATACAGCGCTGGCCTGAACTGATAAAGGGGGAAACTGATCACAGATCTGCACTATATTAAAGGAGGAGAACACTGGAACAGGGTGTTAGTGGTTTTTAGTGTGTGTGTCCTGGCCTGTGTGGGTTAATGTCTAAAGCGTGACACAAGCAGCTCTGTACACAATGAGTCTGAGATCATTAAGAACAATTCAAGTAAGGCAACATGTTGACATGAGATGACGGAATGGATGATGAATGTGGTCTTTTTTTGTTTATTTATTATTTAAATTGTGTCATTTGCAGTGATGTGGCTTCACCTCAGTCATGGAAAAAGTGGAGCATCGTGGGTAAAGCTCCGCTCTGAAACCTACAGCTCAGCCTCTGTGAGTAAAACGACCTCGAATGCGTCAAAACACCAAAGCACGAGTTTGATTTTGGTGATGGAAAAAACTCTGCTAAATTCTACAGAATGTGAATGAACTTTTGTGTGTGGAGGCGGCGGCTGTGTTTAAGCTTCGACACCTTCACGTAGAGCCACCTGACCTTCGTCCCGCCGCACGGCTCCAGCAGTCTGACCTCCGGAGGTGATTCGTATGTAAACTTTGTCACTCGATGTTCGCTGCGTGGTTCGGTGCGAGTGATTGGCGAAGGAAAGTACCAGCACGTGTAGTGGAAGAAGTGGCAAAGCTGTTGTGGTTGGCAGTTTTACTGACATTCAGTAAGTGAATATTTGTGTGTTTGTGGACAGAATTTGGCAGAAAGCGTACAACCAGTGATTTCTAGTTCAAAAGAATCCTCCTGGTCGGTGTGTTTACGCGGCGTCGCCCCTCCCAGACCAGATTGTCCGTTCGTTAGTTGTAGTGCAGGATGGTACAGCGATTATATCAGTAGTGCTACAGTTAGCCGCAGGAGCGCTGGGCTTTGCAGTTTTTCCAGCCATCTTTGACCTCGTCCCAAAATGCAGCGACGATCTCGAGACTGCTTTACGTTTTTCAGGCTGATTGAGACGGCAGAGTGGTTATCCAGCTGATCCCCATGGATGAGGAGGGTGGAAGAGGGTTCATGGCACCGATTTTTCATTTCACTCAGTCCTCTCTGCATCCATGTCCTGCTGAGGCCGAAAGAGGAACTTTGACTGCTCCGTGTGTTTACCTGCGTCCATGACCAGATGGGACGGGGGAAGCTCCCGTTGGGTTTGTGTAACTGCACCTTTCTTTACTCATCACACTCATCTGCAGAGACACTGAGGGAGAACAGAAACATTATGAAGTCGCATCCAAAACCAGAACCTGCTCACTCTCCTGATCAAAGGTGCCGTTCTCCTGCAGACGCGGTTTGATTGAGGGGGATTATGGGGGGAAAAAGGCAGAACAATGTGGAGTTTGGGGCAGCAGGAGCAGTACAGACTAAGACATGGAGGTAAAGGACAAACTGTGGGCAGTGCTGGGGGCACAGTGCAGCTCTGGACAGGGGTACAGCAGATTGAAAATCGTCCCCCCAGACGACATGAATGATCCTCCTCTGCAGCTCGAGGCAGATGAGAAGGTAGAAGAGAAGGAAGAAGAGAGCAGGGAACAGTGCAGAGGTGTGTTGGGGAACGGTGAGGAGGCACTTACTTGTCCTCTGTGTGCTCAGTGATGCCAGCGGCGGCCAGCGCGGCTCGGTACTGCAGCAGCACACCTCGAACGCTCTTCACGAAGCCCTTGGAGAGCGGGAAGAGTGGGAAGCCAATGTCCGGGTAGCCGCTGCCCTCTGGGAGGAAGCTCCGGTAGCTCTTTCTCCGTTTCTTTGGTCGCACCACCGGCTGGCTTCCCGCGGAGCCCACCGCTCCTCCGCTGACCGCGGCCGAACTTGATTCTGACGTCCCGCCGCGGACTACGGAGGCCTGACCCCTGTTCTCACCACCCAGAGAGGCGCTCCCCTGGGTGCTGTCGCAGTCTGAGTTGTGGCTCAGCTCCTGCTGAGAGGCCGCTGTCGTGGAGGGACTCAGCCCTGAATCCTCCAGCTCCTCCTCCATAATACTGCTCACTCCCGCTCCTGTGACGCCCTCCTCCCCGGGCTTACTGGGGCTGCTGTGGGCCACCGCCACAGGGCCCGATCCCAGCGGCAGCTGCTCGTCAAGTGGCTCCACAGATGAGGGTCGGTCTTTCGAGTGATGAGCCCTGGAGGACATGTGAGCCGCCTGCCCCCTCTCTGCGGCGTCGTTCAGCTCCAGCCACATGTCCAGACGGTGGACGAGCCTCCAGCCGTTAGAGACAAAGTGCTCCTGAATCTCCTGTTTGAAGACCTCCACGGGATTCTGCAGGAGCTGCGTCATGGACTGCACCATCTTGATCAGGGCCATCTCATTGTAGCAGCGGCTGTTCTCATAGCCCTCCTGTAGGCCTCGGTCGCTGTCGAAGCCGGCCTCGTTGTAGTAAGGCTCGTTGACGAGGATAAGGCCTGCAGGAAGGAAGTTTGAGGTCATTATAAGAAGGCTTTCAACATGTTGTGTTTAAAGCTACTACAAGGAGTTTTATCTGGTTATAGAACAGTCTCAGTTTAATGCTGATGCTTATATGACTTATATAAGTTAATGACACCAACAGTGCAAAGATTATTTACTATTTCTGTATATTTATCCGTAATTCCTGCCAACAGGTCAGATTCTCCTTAAAAACAGATGAAATGATTTACTCAAGTGCATATTTTTTTCCCTAAAGGCAGTGAAAACCTACCACTTGCCTTACATTTTTATTCTTTCTCAGATTAAAACCTCCTGGATGCAACAACAAAATAACCACCATGTAAATACTGATGTGATGTACAAATAAACTGCAGTGGCATTTGTTGCCTGGAATTTGATGTTCAATAAGTTTTAACAGAGTCCTCAGTCTTCAATCACCACTGTGCTGATGACACCAACATTTACATATTAACTGCACACAAATCACCTGACCTCTTCTGTTTGTTACTGTAACAGGTGTAAAGTAATGTGACGCTGTATCTCAGTGTTACAGTCTTGTATCTGCTCTCTTTAATTTCTGATTTTTTGAAAGATCTGGAGATGCCGTTGATTGGTTTCTCTACTGGAGTTTTATTCCCTTTGTTGGATGTGGGCACTTATTATTAGAGGTGTAAATCACCTTCCAAGTTTAATAACGATATCAATATTATGACAATATTTTGGGTGATGATGAATGAATGATACGATATTTGCTGATATCACAAAGTCAGCTACAATACAATTTTGAGTCCATTAAATTCAGGGATCTGCAATCGATATCAGACCATATAAATGTAAGTGAGTGTGTTAAATGGAGATATGTCAACTCACAAAAAGAAAATTAATTATGATTCTACAATTTTATGACTCAACTGTTCCAGACATTTGTGACACAGACATGGCAGGGGACTTTCAAAATAAAAGTGTATCTTAAATACGCTGATATAGATCAATATTTTCTTTTTGCATTGATCATATTGGATCTTTGAACATCTAATTGATATATTGATCTGGACTGATGTATCATTACACCTCTATTTATTATAACACTGTAACTACACTAAACTATTTGTGGTCCATTATTATTTTGTCCTTTTGTATTTTATTTCATTTAAAGAGTTCTATCAAAACTTTATCACTTTGTCCTAATGCTTTTCTTTGACTGTGCAAAAACTTTAAACTGGCTCTGTTTGAATAAACATAGATTTCCTCCACATGAAATAATATAAACTACAGAGTTATCAAAACGGCAAAGTCGAAGTCAAACTAATGCTATGAGCTACACGTGTCATAGATATTCAAGGTAGGAATCACTTGCATTTAATATACAAAATCCATTTATTGCCATGTGAGGTGAATGAGACTAGAGGAACTGTTTTAAAACCAGTCAGATGGACAAACAGCACCAGTAGGTAGGTTCAGGTGGCATTTGACTGTGAGGTGGAGGAAAATGTCACCAAAATCTAACAAGGAGACAACACTGCGCTTCAGTGAATACTGTATTGTACAGTCTGAATACACAAATTACAAGCATCAGCTGGGAGCCAGTGAGATCCTGATTTAGTTCAATAAAAATCTGGAGTCAATTTGTCTGAAGGCTGGACTGCAGATGTTAATGGAGGTGGTGTAACGTCTGTGTGTGTGAGGCAGACACAGAGAGCTGAATGACTGTGCGACATTGCTCTTGGAGCCCTTCTGAGCAAATGAACACATGAATAAAACATTTCTGTGCTGCAGAGAAGAGAGTGGGGAAGTGTGTGTGTGTGTGTGTGTGTGTGTGTGTGTGTGTGTGTGTGTGCGAGCACACTAACCTTGTATGGAGATAAGGACTTGCAGTAGGCTGGACTTGCTGGTCCATCTCTCAGTGCCCTGTGAATCACATCACAACAACAGATAAAAAAATCAGCTCTAATTCTTGAGAAAAGCACAAAGAAACCAGAGTTCTCAAGATTTACAACTGATACACACTGTTTGCTCTGTCCTGTAGATGGCGCAGTGTCTGTCACTGCAACAGTTTCTGTAATGTAGTGCAATTTTATGTCCAAAGTCCACTCAAAGTGTCACTTAAGTGGTGACATGTTAATGAAGCAAACATGTTACAGCAGCTGCTGGTGTGGTATGAAGCTAATGATTATTTTCTTTATCCAATAATATTGTATTTCAAATCAATTTTATTTTTAGCTTATAAAATGACAGAAAATTCTGAAAGATCACAATTCTCAAGAGTCGATGTCTTCAAATGTCAACAGCTGCACGTGTACATGCAGCGAACTTTGCTACTATATTATATTATCAGCAGCATCTTGTTTCTGCACTTTACATTCAGCCTGGATGTATATGTGTATGTATATATGTATTTATTTTGTTTTAAATTTTCAACCTATTCCATTCTGAATTTAATTAATCATCTCTTTTTTTGTGCTGAAAGAACTACAAGTCTTAGCTGCTGTACAACCCTGTGTTATATAACGATAATAAATGACTCCTCAAAATCTTGTTTTATAAAACTAAATCTTGATTAGTTTTTGGTGCAGCACCCTGCCACTGTGCTACATTCAGTTAACACAAAACTGTGAAAATCAGAGTTTTTACTTGAGTGGTTATGTCTCTAGTCTGATCTCGAGCACACAGCTGACACGTACGTGGTTTGTTTTCATGACGTAACAGAGGGACATATGTCACAGACTCAGTGTGGACAGAGAGTGTCTGATGGTTTGTGATGTGACGCCGTCTTCAGTTCATGGTGTTATTTATCCAAACAGACACAAGAATGATGAAATATGCAAAACTGACAAAACTTAAAACTTTCCAGTTCTAGTTATGTTTCTGGATAAGTGAGATCATAATTCTTAATTAAGTCTAGTTCAACAGAGCAGACAAGTCAACACTTGCTCCTTAAAATACTGTACTGTCACACAGCAGCTTGTTTAAGTCCATAAGACATTGTACCTGTACATACATAAAAACCTATAAAACTCACCTTTCCGATCCAGGTGCCCAGCAGACTGACGCACACCTTGCCGTTGTCGTACAGGTTGGGATTGAGACGGCCGCTGCACTGCGACAGATAGCGAAACAGAGGCGGGACAGCTGGGTAGATGTTTGGCAGCTGGATGTCGAACAGGAACAGCCCGTCCTCGTAGGGCGTACGAGTCGGCCCTTTGATCAGAGCGGAGAACAGGTCCTGTGTCGAAGAACGCAGAGAACTTAAAGACATGTTTTTGATGTATGAAGTCGGTGTAGTTTAAAGGAGACGGCAGGAGAATCTGATGAGAGAATAAAGCTGGAAATCAGCATCAGAACTGGCAGCTTCCATCTTAACCATCTATCTGAAGGTTGTTACTGATGACTTCTGAAACATTAATACTCCCTTTCTCCCTTTTTTACACACATAATGCCACTACTTCACTTTGTTTCCACTCCCCGCTGCTGTTGTTTTGAAACCCAAGAGAAATGCTCAGAATTGACAAAATATTGGCTTAGAAAAAGATCCATGAGATTGTGAGCTTGTGAAAGGATGTTCTGTGGTTGTGTACCACCTTTATCTGTGAAAAACTGAAAAATGTTTGGCCCTGCTTTTACAACCACACGCAGGTTGTAACTGTGTGTGTTTCTGTGTAGGTGTAACAGTTTTCTGCTTTCTCTCTACAAATATCTTCAGCACATTTACAAACTTAAATGAATGCAAAATAGGGCTTTGTAGGCAAGGCAAGGCAATTTTATTTGTATATCAATCAATCAATCAATCAAATTTTATTTATATAGCGCCAATTCACAACAAAGTTGTCTCAAGACACTTTAATATAGAGTAGGTCTAGACCACACTCAATAATTTTGTTTACATCCGACAATTGAAACAATTCCCCCATAAGCAAGCACTTTGGCGACAGCGGCGAGGAAAAACTTCCTTTTAACAGGCAGAAACCTCGGACAGATCCATGACTCTGGTGGGCGGTGATCTGACGGCACCGGTCGGGTCGGTATAGCACCATTCATACACAAGGCAATTCAAGGTGCTTTACAAGAACTTAGAAATACATTAAAATAAAACATAAAAACAAAAGCTGTACTGATATTACAGCTGCGATATGATTTGCTATATTGGAGGGAATTATAATTTTTTTCATTATCATTATCATTATTCTCATTTTCATTGAAAAACATTAAAAGTCTGATTTTTGCAGCAATTGATTAATTGATTAGTTGTCAACTATTATATTACTTGGCAGCTATTTTGATAATCGATTAATCAGTTTAGATCTTTTTTTTTTTTTTTTTAAATAAAACTGTCTAAATTTCAGCTCCTCAAATGTGAGTATTTTCTGGTGTCTTTACTCCTCTCTGACAGTAAACTGAATATCTTTGAGTTGACATTTGAGGACGTCATCTGAAACACTATCAGCATTTTCTGCCATGTAATGGACCAAACAACTAATTGATTCATCCTAAAAATGATGACAGATTAATTGATAATGAAAATAATCATTAGCTGCAGCCCTACAAAGATCTTTTATTCAGTCTGTTGAATCTGATGTGTAGGTCAGCATGTCTCTGCAGCACCACAATCATTTTACCAAAAAAAAAAAAAAAAAATGTTTTTTATCAATGATTTCTATAAAATTTTGATTCATTGTTCAGCTGTAATGCTAAGTTTGTTCACAGGTTCAAAAAGGGTGATTTAAAATTTAAAATGATTTCATTTCACAAGCTCAAAATCTTACTGACCCATATTTCACACCATGATATTTGCCCTTTATACAGCAATCATGCAGTGAATTCTGACCAGACAAAGACTGTGTAGTTGATTGTAACCTCTGGTTCCTTATTGTGTGCAGATGTATAGAGGCTATGATTGTAGATTTTACGACGAGATTCAGGAGGAAACCCACCATACGATCCTCAAATGTTTTGACCATGATGCCGTCGGGCAGTGATGTCGCCAGTAGAGCCATTTCCTTCCGCACCGTGCTGAAGAACTTCTTTGCCTCCGCCGGCTGAAACTCCATCTTCTTAAATGAGTGTGTGTCTAAGAAAAAAAAAAAAGAGACAGAGACAGAGAGGATGGAGGGATGGAGATTAAATAGCTACACAGAAAGTTTACAAATACAACTTGGCTTGTGTGGGCAGGGAATTTATCAAGCTAAAGGATGCATGTGTGAGTGTGTGTGTGTGTGTGTGTGTGTGTGTGTGTGTGTGTGTGTGTGTGTGTGAGTGAGAGTGTGACAGACAAGTGTGATTACCGAATGGAAATGGGAGGCAGCTACTGTCACTCACAGTAATGGAGAAATGCGAGTGAAAGCTATCTACACAATATAAGACATGCAGCAGCCATAAAGCATCAGTTTAACAGCAGACAGGTCGGAGCTGCACAGTTAATCCAGTATTAATCTCAATTATGATTTTTGCTTCCCACAATCAGATGAACATGATCAACTGAGATATTGACATTTAAAATTTGTGTTCCGCTCACAGAAAACTCTGTTGCATATCATATCAAGTGCTTCCTAAACTAACAGACAGCCCCCGTGCACCTCCAGCCTGTGCAAAAATTTCTTGGATGTTGCGGCTGCGGTCCAGAGTAGAAGAGCGATGTACACCAGAGAGCAGACGGGCTAAACGAAAATCAAATGTTTGGAGCAGAAAGCAAAGAGTGAATCCATCAAACACCACACCATCACACCTTCCAGTTCAGACGGTGCACACACGCACGTGATTGTGGCTCCAAGCCAAGGATCTACAGTGAAGATTCAGGCTAAAAACATGGTGGAAATGACGACTTTCAAGTCAATTTGGCACGTCCGGGCTTGAGAAGACTTGGATTACAACAGATGAGCAGTATGAAGGCATTTTATGTTTTTATTCTGATGTTTTTTTACATTTTAAAACACTGTTTTCCTGTGAAACTCCAGCAGTGTTTTGTGGACTAAAAAACTTAACTCAACCTTCAATCAGAAGGGTGAGTAGAATGACCAAATTTTCATTTTTGGGTGAACTATCCCTTTAAGAACAAATCATATGCATATATTTTGTTGATTTAATTCTGGGTAAAAAACAAAAAGCTCTGGGACAACTGTATTGATATTTTATTTCTAGGAGCTGCTCTGTGAAAGGACCAGGCTGATTTTGATGCACAGATTTGTACATCAGCAGGACTGAAGCACAAAACTGAAGTAAAAGTAGTGCTCTGTTTACTTAAATCTGAGAGGGCAATGCAAAATCTTTTGTCCCTAAAATCAATGAATAATCATGATCTCAGTATTGATCAAAATAATCTGGATTATCATTTTGGCCATAAATGTGCAGCCCTGCTATAAGTGTTTGTTTCATATCAGCTGGTGCAACACAATACAGATCATCTGGCTTCCTGAGAGCAGCTGGATGTCTGTACAGACGTATCTGGTTTGTTTAATTGTGTTTTTCATTCATCAAACTGTTAAAGACTTTTAGGAGGGATGAGACAATGGAGGGTGAAAATGAATCCAGATGAGACTGATGAAGGGAAGGTTCAAAGAAGGAAAAACTGATGGGCAAAGGCAGAGAAAGAGAGAGAGGAAAAGAATGAAATAAGGAAGAAAACAGTTGATGATGTATCTCTGTTCCTCACCTGGTGCCCACTCCAGCACAGAGAACACCTCTCCTTTGGCACTGGTGAAGGTGACGCCAGGTTTGCCACCGCTCTGTTGGCACAGTACTGGTGTGTCACTGAGAAACTCACTGGGCCACTCTTGTCCTCCCACCGGTGTCTGTGGCTCCTGCTGCGGCTTCTCCTCTCCAGCTCTCTCTGCCTGAACCGTGACACACCAGCAGCTTAGACACCACTGAGACTGAAAATGTCCAAATGTTGCACCCGTTTACCACATTATCAATTCAGACGGCACAAAGACATTGTAGACACCTACCTCTGTCCCTGCTCCAGCACTCCCCCCTGCCTCAACCACGGCCTCCATCTTCTCCTCCTCCACGATGGCCACGTTGTCCAGCGTCTTCCTCAGGTTCTCCTGCAGCTTCTTGATGTCGTCCAGGAAGCGTTTCTCCTTGGTCGGCTTCTCGGGGGCCGTGGGTGTCACCGAAGTGGCCACGTGAGTCGTGGAAGCGGGCTCAGCGGAGGTCGGGGAGGTTGGAGAACCTCCGGTCCAGAGCTGCTCCACAGTCATGTTCTTCAGGCTCTCCAAGATCTTCAAGGCCTCTTTTAACTCCCTGAAGCCCCGCGAGGCACCGTCTTTACTGGGCTTCTCTGCTCCATTGACGGCCCCTGGAGTGGTTCCTAAGCAGGTGGAGTTTATAAGTGTGTAACAAGCATAGATAGTCAGGCTAACCCCGACTGATTTTCTTTAGTTGAGTAAGGTTTGGCCCTACTAAATGTATATTCGACAATCACATTTTTTTTTACAGTGCAGTGTGCCACACTAAATTCTTATATGAGCGTACATGAGTATGTTTTACCAGTTAGACTCGTGTTTTGATGCCTTTCTCAGTTATTTGTGATGTAAATATATCAGATTTTCACACTGAGAGAGAAATTAAAAGTGTGCGTCCTCCTATAGTTCACGTATTAAATCGGCCAACTTCCGGAGCTTCTCTTCTGAGGATGCAGCCGCTGTCCAGCATCACCTGCGCTGCGTGTTGAGCGCTCCTTTACACTGTGAATTATGGATTTATTTCGACTAAACCAGGGACAGTGCCCAAGATGTTTTTGTTGAGTTTTATTTAGATTCTGTAAAGTTTGAATGAGGCTAATGATGCAAAAGAATTCTGGCGAGTTTGGCGAGAGCATATAAACAGCTGTTTCTGGTTAAACCGAACATATCTTACTCTTTAAAATAAGGTCTCTCACTGTTGTGATCCTTTCCATCGTGTTGTCAGACACTAACAAGAACAATGTGAGCCAGTCTGTGGCAAAAACAAGCAAGTGTCACCTTCTCTGTGTCCTCTGGATGAGGTGCAAGACATCACACTGCTCTGCTTCAGTCACAGTTAGTTTGGTGGTTTGTGGTGATTTAGAGACTCAGTTTGTAAAGTTTACAGCCTGTCATGCTGTTGCACTGCTCTGTGTGCAACGACGCAGATAAAAAACGAGTCAGCCGACAGCTCATGTGGTCCAGAGGATATTTTTTAATAAGTGCAGCAGCTAAAATAAAGATATATTTATGATTCTCTTTCATCCCTCACTGAAATGTTCTCCCTGTGCATGTTGGTAACTTCTGTTTTATCCTGTGACTGTGATGCACACTGACTGATGAAAAAAAATCCTGGTAATAAAAATTATTTATTGTTTTGCTTCACATTCAGAATCACTTTTAATTATTCAGTGTCTTTGGTTCTGATGTCTCTCTGAGAGGAACTCCTCACTGGGGATCCTGGGTTCCAACAAGAACTACATACCTTTGAGAACTTCTTTTCTGTTTACACTTGCACTGCCAATATGAACGCTGAAGTGATGCAGGAGAGATTATATATTATATGTTGCAACATAGCCTAAAAATATTGAGATATTATTTACAAGCCATATCGGAAAGCCCTGATAGAAGATTCAGAAGTATATCGATATGAATGATATGAAACTAGATATTCTGTATATCTTTATACTGTGATATGGAATAAGTGTTGTCTGTTTTAAGGCTGCATCACAGTAAACTGATGTCATTTTCTGAACTTTACAGACTGTTCTAGCTGTTCTATTATTTGCCTTTTACATTCAGTCATTATATCTACATTACTAATGATAATTTATCAAAAATCTCAGTGTGTTAAATAGGGACGTTATTGATTAATCACTGTTAAAAATTTTATGGATTAAAAACGTATTCATTGCTAATTAATCAATAGTCTAGAAATGGCAGTAACTGAGCCTAATTTGACATTGACTGGTTTTGATTTTCAACTATCAGTTTAGGAAAATGCAATGCATTCTTGGCTTAATATTTTGTGTAAGCACCAACAGTCATACTGTCGCAATATTGATATCATTACATCATCGTATGTGGTCAAAAATACTGTCATATGCGATTCTGTCCATATTTCCCAGCAACAATACAACCAACTTATTTTACCACCTGATAAAATGGACTGATATGAAACTTAATGTTCAGTTTTTCATCAGTTTAACCACCCAGACCTACTGATGAGGATGCTTTTTGTTATTCTGGTCCTCTGGAACAAACTGACTGATGACCTGAGACCTTTCAGTTTTCTCTGGTTTGTCATTAGTTACTCTGTGTGTTTGTTTGCCTGTTGGGCTCTTCAGTGTCTTTAGATGTTTGTTTTCTTGTGTTATTTTATTCTTTTAGAGCTGTTGCATTATCCTATTTTTTCAGTAAAATGTACTTTTACTTTAGAAAATCAATTGAGAATCATTTGTGTTATTGTAAATACATTTCCTTGCCTAAAGATACTGACTTCTCTGTAACATTTTGTAACAGTTGTAAGTAGGACATCTATCACAAGTGGCACCACATGATCCAACAAGAATGATTTATGGTTTTTTAACTGTGGAGTCGACACTTCTCCCTTAAAACAAACAATAATATCAATCACACAGATCTAAGCTCCCCACCTCCTCCAGAAGCAGGAGTGGCCACAGCCACAGACGCCTCTCCCTCCTCTCCAGGGACCCCTTTGGTGGGGCTGGTGACCCCGGCTTTGCCGCCCTCTTGAGGGGGGATGATGAACGTGGAGGAGCTGGTGGGCGTTGGGGTTGGGGTCGCCGTGTCGGTGGCGTCCGCATTGTTGACGTGGCTGTCGTCCTCGGTGGTGAGGCCGTTGTCTGTCTCCCAGCTGTCGCTCTCGTCCTCCCACTCCTCAGTGGACAGGACGCTGCTGGTTTCCTCCACAGAGTCATAGTCCGTCTCCTCGATCTCAGACTCCACGTTGTAGAGGTGCTGCACGTGTGTGATTATCAGAAAACAGACGTCTCACTCACTAATCTCAGAAATAACATTTAATCTCAGCAAAGAGAAACACCTACCTGTGGCAGGACGATGGTCATGGAGTTATCCGCCCACACCACCTCCACTTTGCTGCTCACATCCACCCTGGACACCTGGCCGACTGACGTCTGAGGGAGGGAGGATGCAGAAACAACCATTATCAACAACCAACTACATGAAAGACACAATATGAAAGTTAGACTGAAAGGGTTAAAGAGGCTTTAAGAACACTGAGCCTAATGCAAGGACATTTTCTTGCTCTTATCTTAAATTTCTCTTACTTTTTTTGTATGAACATGCCACATCAGATTCAGCAAATGCGCCAGAAAACTGTGCCAGTGATCTACCTGTGCAAATTTGAATGTACATGCATGAGACTTGTAAATTAGCATAATTCACATCATAAGGCTACCCTTCCTGCCACATGTCAGTAAGTATTCATTCATGAAAATGGCATCAAAATTAAGAGGAAGAACTTTACAAGTTTGGAGATTGAAGCCCTGCTTTCAAAGATCAATAAAGGAAAGTTAATGATTTCAGCAGCGTCAGCAGTGGAATTAACGGACCTGCTAAAGCCCAGAAATGGGAAAATTAGTGCTGTTAATTAATTCCCTGAGGGCTGGACTGTCACTGGAATAAAGAGGAAATGTCTCAATATGAAAGTGGCTTCAAAGACGTCTCGCCACAGCAAAGTGATCCATAACTGCAAGAGGAGGAGGGGGGCTGAGGAGAAGTCTCCACCACAGAGATGGAGAACAGAACAGGTGATGTTCACTGTCTGTAACAGAGGATGTTCCTCTGAGCAGGAGGATACACGGCCAACACACCTGACAGCAGGGAATCATCTAGTTACATTGTGATGTATAAATGTGCAATTATATATAATTTGATAAGCAGTCAAACAGGATAATGTCGACATAATTATAAAGTGTAATTTATTTTTTAAGCTCAAAATGTCCTCAAACTAATGAAACATACAGTCATTAGTGAAAAAGTTCACTTGATCATAGCAGACTAACAAACTACTTGTGAATGCAGCAAGTCCTCCTAAATCTCTCAAACAAACCATATAAAGGGACAGTTCACACCAAAATCTTGTTGTGACATTTTTTTCCAGTAGAAAATAAAACAGTTCTGGTAAATTCTAAACTAGTTAACAGTAAATTTTACCGCAGAAAGAAAGTAGTTCCAATTTGAACATGAACTGCTCACAACAAGGTGTGTGCATTATCTTGAGCCTCTGGGTCAGGATTTTTTGAAATGTGTTTTTTGTTGCTTTGAGCACCTCAAGCTGAGTGCCATTTAGTTCCATTATACTGGAGAGAAAGCAGACATCTCTACAGCTGATATCTCCAAAACTCTGCAACTCAGACCAAAAAAATCTAGATGGATAAACAGCACTACAGGCCAGAGGGAAAATATGTATGTTTGATTTTAAGGTGAATTGACCCTTCAAGAATGAATCTGTTCGTACGAGTGGTTGTAAACTTCTGACTTTTAAAAATACCTTTACTAAACAGACCGAACAGACTCAGGAGTGCATGAACAGAATAAGAAAACCAAATAAAACCAGACACATAATGACCATAACTCAACATTTCACAAATCAAAAAGAAAGCAACAATTCCTCCCAGCAGAGCACAGAAGCACCTCCACTGCCCAGACCGCTCTGAAAACAGTATTATTACAGAAGACAGTATTATTCACAGTGTGATAGTGAGCATGTTCAACCCTCAGACGAGCTGCAACCAGTCCCTTCATGACCTCAACACCATCTATACATCCTGCACCTCCAACCTCATTTTCCTGGAGGTCCAGATAGCGAGCAAATGTTCAGGGCATGACATTTTAGAATTTAATTAAAAGATAAATAAAACAAGGCTGCAACATAACAGACATTCAAGCAGAGCAAATGAGACGAGTGACGAGAAGAAGACAAGACTGTGAGTGAGTGAGAGGAGGCGGGGCCATGTGGGCACTGCAGCCACGTGTGTCAGTACTGCAGAAAGTGAGTACTGAAAGCATGTAAAACATTCTGTATCAATATTTATTGATAAATCAATATTTTTGACTCTAGGCTCAACATATGACTAATTTACTTAATTTACAGTTTTCAGTTACACACAAACATTTACCTACGATTGATGGAGATTCTGTGTTCGGTGGACTAACAAGGTAAACCTGAGCTTCAATCAGCATGAAGGTGAGTAGATAATGACTGAATTTTCATTTTGGTGTGAACAATCCCTTTAAGATACTTTTTCTAAACTCTTAACAGCATATAGTTCATTTTCTGCTCAATTTGTTCATTAAATACCGACTCTACATTTCAAAACACAAAAAGCCTTCATGCTAATTGGCTGCACATCCTGTGAAAACAACATGAATTGTGTTAATTAGGGCTGAAGGATTTTAAAAAAATATCTAATTGCAATTATTTTAACAACACTGCAAATGCTGTATGATTTGCGGTATCAAAGGAAAGGATCATTTTTACATTTTCATTGAGAAGCACATTCAAATAATTATGGTGTGTTATTTTTTGTACTGAACAAAGATGTTCTCTGAAATCTAGAGAATGATGTGTTGGCCAGGACACCTCTGCAGCAACACAATGCTTCATTTAAAATGGTATTATACAGTATATACACACATTTTGCCTTCAGTAAATGTTGTGCATCCTGCAATTTGAAAATTGTAGTAGACCATATCGGGATTTTGAGAAAATGTAGGATAAAATTTAGCATTAATTATTCAGCCCTAGCGTTGTCCTAATTGTGTTTAGAGTTTTGAAAATGTCACTTTAGATTGGACAAAAGGATGTTAGTGAATGATATAAAAATAAAAAATATTATATCACCAGATAAAATCCATGTAGCGAGCTTAGCCACTGCAAACCTCAAGTTCAAAACTCTTGTAAAGGTTGTTAAAGTCTGATACCTTTGTGATTTTGATAAATATAAATAAAATCAAATAAAACATGAGACGTGGACACAGGGAGCAATACACTGATGCATTTGATTTTCTTTAAGCTTTATCAGAGGAGCTGACACATGGAACATTTTTCAGTTGCTCTAAAAAGCCATGAGGGCATTAAAATGAGAGCAGTTTATCTCTGCGGGGACAGAAATGTGCTTTACCAGTTGGATTATGAAATAGTTTCTAAGGCGAAGTTGACATTTTGCCCTGAGGGTGGTGCAGGAGAGAAGGTTTATTTTAGGGCGGCATGACTGAGTCCCCAGTCTGTTTGCTGATAATCTAGATCTAGATATCTGTGTCCAGAGCAAAATATTACACCCTCAGATAACAGATTCTTAAGTACACATAAAACTTATGCAGTGCTGCAGAGCTGCAACTAACCATTATCTTCATAGCTGATTAATCTGTCAATCATTTTCACGATTACTCAATTAGTTGTTTGGTCTGAAAAAATGTCAGAAAAAGGTGAAAAATGTCAATCAGTGTTTCCCAAATCCCAAGACGACGTCCTCAAATGTCTTGTTTTGTCCACAACTCAAAGATATTCAGTTTACTGTCGGAGAGGAGTAAAGACACCAGAACAACCGCTGAGAATTTTGACTTTTTTCTCTAAAAAAAAGAAAAGAAAAAAAACCTCAAACCAATTGATGAAGTGCGGCTCTACAGTGCTGCAGTAAATCCTCCCTTCATGAAGTCTATAATGTTCAGTTTTTGTTGTAACTATTAAAGAGGTGTTGTTTTACCTGTATGATCATTTCGGAGGCTGTGGTTTGCAGCGCTGCTGTTATTTTGAGAGGTGTTTCTTATATTTCTTTGTCAGCGAGAGCAGACTAAATATAGGAGCAGCTTCAGTGCAGTGAGTGAGAAAGAGAGAGATAGGTGAAAAAAAGGATTTGAACTGTTCTCACCTCATTCTCGCAGTCGTTCTGCCCGTTCTCAGAGTTCCATATTCTGATGACGATGTCGGTGGTGCGGAAGTGGAAATCTGGGTGATCTGCGATGTCGTACACGCTGACATCCTCCTCAACACCGATAACCTGGATTAAAGCAAGGAAGAACAGCAGGCCCATTTCACTTCTACTAGAAAGCTGAAGAACCTCATACAGCAGCCTGGCATCACAGAGAGGTGCACGATTAATATCAGGGCTGATAAATTATCGGTCAATATTGGCTATCACAGCTAAAGATGAGCTATGATAATAAGACAACGAAGAAGAATGAGAAGAAGAAGAAGAAGAAGAAGAAGAAGAAGAAGTAGTAGAGGTGGCAGAAGAAGAAGAGGCAGAAGAAGAAAAAAACAAAACTTCCCATAATACCGTGTATTTACAAAACTAATGAAAGTTAAAAAAAATGTTTATGAAACAAGGTTTCTGACTGACTTCCACATCGTCACTGCTGGAGTTGAGTTTGATCCACTTGACGACACATGTTCTGCCCTTGTGATCACCAGACTGGATCACACCGTACACTCCTGGGTCCTGGAGGGCTTGAGCTGAGAGAACACACACACAGTTTAGAGTGCATACACAGTACACAAAATACAACACCCAATAACTCTAAAGGCAAACATCTATAATAAAACATGTATTTGTCTGGAAGAAAATGGAAACTAGTTGGCTGTAACGTCACAGCCTTAAAGCACATCTCTGGATTTTCAGTCTGTTTCACACACACACACACAGACACACACACGCACACACGCACACAAACTTGGCACAGTTTCAGTAAATGACCCAGATACTGTAGGTGCTGGGTGGCAGAGTGGCCTATATAAAAAAATCTCAGTCCACAGGGACAGAAATCTGACACATACTGCATCTTCACTAGTCTGAAACAAAGTCAACTGGAACAAAGTGAAAAAAAAAACAACTAAATTCATCATTAAGAAAAATGTCCAATTTAATTGTCCTCACGTCGTTTGTCTACGACGAAGTCTCCGGGACAAAACTCGTGGCTGTCCAGGTGCTGGATGGGGATGAGGTCGTTTGATCGGATCCCCTTCTCCACCCGCCCGTCCTTCCACATCACGTCAGCCGTCGTCTTTGTGGACACAACTTCCACTGCAACCCTGTACACACACATACACACACGGGTTATATTCACATATTGGCTACAACAAACAGGTTTGCTCAGTGTGATTTCTGTTGTTCTGGTATGAAGGTTTCATTGACAACATGTTGTCAGTCACAACCTACATGATCAATAATTGATACTGACCACTATCATATTCACTATCATGATAGGTTTTTCAGCTATATCGCCCAAAAAATTACAATTTGGGTCTGGTTCTACAATTTGGATATTGCACTTGGTCATATTGCAATTTCATTGCAATTAATTGTGCAACAGCTGGTGCAAGAGGCTGCAGGATTTTACCACTTGATCCCTGATAACATCTGATATTTTGTCAGTAAACCAAACCAAAAAAGCCACAAAATCACAGATTAAATATGAGACAGGAGGAGAAGCCCACCAATTTTACACACCAGTATACATGTGTAGGCGTTGTGGCGTACTGAACTACTGCATGGGACAAAAGCCATATAAAGCCTTGTGTCGCTGAGCAAAGTCTGATAAACTGCCTCAAGAGACGTCACTTTAACCTGTTTCTCATCTCTGCCGGAGGCTAGCAGCTGGAGGCTACATTAGCCGCTATTAGCATGACACAACTGCAGCATTTGAGCTGCACTGTGGGCAATACAGGCACCAAGTTCTGACAGGGAAAAAGAATGCATCGAATGAAAGAGACAACATCGCTTGTTCTGCTGCATCGATTTTTAAAAGGAGTCTCACCATGTTATAGGAATTCAATTCTGAATTAGTGGAGTACTGTAGTCCCTCATTGCTCTGTCATTTAAGTGTACAAATCATTGTACTTACTCTCAGATTGATCCCTCTTTAATTATTCAACACAAAAAATAAGAAAATAAAGGAATGCAATTGTTTGTTTATGTGGTCCAATACATACACATATGCATTGGCCATTTGCAGGTGACTGGTATGCTGGGAACAACCCTAATTTTATATTAGGGTTATAATTAGGGTTAGGGTTATAAGGGTTTATAATTTAATATCCTCCCTGTACTATGCAACCAGAAATTGCCGATTGGCAAAGACATCATCAAGTAAAAGGGTCAAAAACAGAGAAGCAGCACTGATTTGTAAAAATGTAACTCAAACATCTCACAATTGAAAACGAAACACTAAATCTTAATAAATAAACTGGTGCCATTACCCGAGACTGGAGGCTCTCAAACTGACAGTGTCACACTTGAAGGATTTTGTTTTGAAATATATGTGAAATGGCAAAGAACAGAGAACCTGCAGTGTTGTGGTTGTGTGTGTCTGCTGAAATAAAAAACAGCAAGAGAGAGTGTGTGAGCTGTGTTTTGTAAGCTGAGGAGGAGTGTGACAGTGTGTGTGGTTGAGGAAATGACACCATCAGTAGTCAAAGACGTTCTGTGTGTCGAGCTCCAGTGTCACCGTCAGACAGATCGAGACATGAGCCCTTTGACAAACAACAGAGACGACGGAGGGACACACAGAAACAGTGTCGTCAGTTTTTCCAGCGTTAACAGCTGTTGGTCCCTTTTACAGTCGGTAACAGATGATGTCATCAGTCACTTTTTTTTTTTTTTTTACAAGTTCCTGATATAGTTGCAGGCGGGAAACTAAATGTGCAGAAAGCGTCACCACCAGACCAATCAGACTTATAGATCTGTTAAATGTCAAAACACTTCAGCTGGTCCAAAGACTGTAAAAAACAGGCAGTGCATTGATCAGTGGTCAACACAGGGGTCTGATGAGTCACTACATCTACAGAAAAGATGACCTGCTGATAGACAGACGCACTGCTTGTAAAAAACAGAGGATATGCAGATATGTGAAGTAACTAAGTACAAATACTTTGTTACTATACTTAAATAAAATTTTCAGGTAGCTATACTTTACTTGAGTATGTCTTTTTCTAACAACTTTTTACTTTTACTCCCTACATTTTAACACAAATATCTGCCCTCCTGTAACAAGACGAAAACAACGTTGTGTAAAAGGTGTAAAAAGATGAAAACGACGTAAAAAGACACAATAAGATGAAAACAATGTAAATGTGCAACAAGACATAACACGGTGTAACAAGACAAAAATGACATAAGACAAAAACAGCATTAACAGCATAACAAGACGAAAATGACGTAAAAAGACACAACAAGACAAAAACAGCATAAAAAGACGTACAAAGACGAAAACTATGTAAAAAGATACTATAACAAAAGCAGTATAGAGGCCTAACAAGACGAAAACAACATAAATGTGTAACGAGACATGACAAGGCACAACAACGAGAAGAGGGAAATGATGTAAAAAATTAAAGACAAAAACAATCTATCAAGACAAAAATGACGTTACAATAGACGAAAGATTGAGCTGTTTTAAAGATAAATTTCTGTTTTTACTCGAGACAGACAATAAAGAATCTATCTATCTATCTAAGATGAAAATAATGTAAAAGATGTAACAAGACGAAAATGACATAACACTACATAAAAGATGAAGACAACATTAAGACAAAAACATGATAAAAGATAAACAAGATAAAAAACATGTAAAAGTTGTAAGATGAAACAGACAGAGAAGGACACTTGACTGCAGAGAAATGCTGAGGTTCAGTTCTCTTTGCAAAGAAACAGCTGGTAGAAATGTCCTTCAGAGGACGACTCTTGACGTTTATACTAGAACATCTGAGGATATGAGTGGATGACGCTATAAATGCACGAAACATGAAACAGAAAGACAGAAGAATAAATGAAAGAAGCATAGAAGCAGAACAGGCAACAAAGACGACTACATGTGACAGTACTGGACTGCAGTGTGCACAGAGGAGAAGGAGAAAGACTGAAATAGTGGAGTTTGCGACCCACCGGTCTCCAGGTTTGAACTCGCGGGAGAACTTGGTCCTCTTCTTCTTGTGCTTCCTCTTCAGGTTACGGATGGAGAGCGGGATGCTCTTCTTCCGGTTGGTTCCCAGACCGCCGCTCTGAGAGGAGGCTGTGGAGCTGGCGGATGACGTCAGAGAGCTGCAACCAGGGTCACAGTCAGTTATTTACAGACAATATCTTATTTAAGCATACAAACTGTAGACAAATACATACATGGGATACTTTCCTGTTATAGATTGGTCTACCAAATTTAATAATTGATGAACTGATTATTAATCCATTATTGAATTAATCATCAACTATTTAGATAATCAATTAATCTGTATGAGTTATTTTTCAAGGAAACAAAGTAAAAATTCTCAGGTTCCAGCTTCTTACATGTGAATATTTTCTGGTCAGCACACTCAATATCTTTGGGTTGTGGACAAAACAAGATATTTGAGGACGTCGTCTTTGGCTTTGGACAACACCATTTTCTGACATTTTATAAACCAAACAACTAATTAGTTACTTGAGAAAATAATCTACAGATGAGAATAATCCTTAGTTACAGCCCTAGAATCAACAGAACCAGACTCTCAACATTTAATCTTCACAGAGACAGTTTTTGTGACAGAGTTACTGAATCAGATCATGGTGGCACAATGTCGATATTAAATCAGAAATCGATCGAAATGAGCATTCACTTTCAATCTGTGATTCTCCCAGTATTTTTTCACTGACCATGAAAAAACAACACTTCAAAGATGACACAGCATAGCTTACCACATAGACTATTTTTAGAGAATTGAAAATAATAGTGAGTTGCGGCCCTAGTACCAAAAGTCAGTAAGAGTGAAAAAACATGACATCTTCAAACTGTCCAACCAACAGTCCAAAACCCAAAGACAGTCCACTTAATATCATGACGAAGACAAAGAAAACCTGCAAATATTCATCTCTGAGAAGACAATGTTTCTGAAAAAACAAGACTTTGAGACAAGGCCTAAAGTGATTCTTACATGCTCCAACTGTAAAAATGTGCAGCCTACACAACAAACAATACCAAACTGTTTTAATATTTCCTCAACTAAAATGTGTGAGAGCAGACCTCTCCACGTCTCTGCAGATATCTACAAAACTCTGCAACTCACAGTGAGACAATCTCTGGATCAACAGCACTGCAGGTAAGAGGAATAACATGTAGTTTTGATTTTGGGTTGAACTGTCCCTTTAACAAAGAACTAGCTGAAGTTCATGCAGACATCTTTTAGGTTGAACAATAGCCTGAATGAAGACGTACAGGATGAACTGTAGACATAACAACATGAACAACAGTAAAATTGTATGAAATCCAGTGAAATAGCAAAAAATACTGTCTTTATGAAGCTTTTTAAGGTGGACTTTTTCTATTGAGATGGTGTTTGAGAGTTGATGATTCAGCTCTGTGGTCACTTGAGGCTCTGACTGTAACTTTCAGAAAAAGCTGCGAGGAGGCTCTCAGCCAGCTTCAGCCTTCGGTTGCCAAACTGACAAAACACATTTCCATCACTTAAATTCCAGAGGATAATTAACCTGTTTAAATAGACCCCATATTTCAGTAATAAAGTGTAATTAAATATAAACCTAATTAAAGTGTGTGTGACCGTCTGTCTCATATCTCTCTCTCTCTCCAGCACACAAAGACACACACATGAAATGAGTCTCATTAACAAAACAAGTGGCTCAGCTTCATTAATAATGCAAATCAGACTTAACCAAGAAAAATCAACAGTGAGAGACGAACATTATTAGATTTAAACTGCACATCTGTGAGCTAATGTGACTGCCTCATTTATAACAGGCAGAATAATTAGAAACAACTCCTGCAGGCCTGGAGAAGAGACCATGATCAAACTGCTTCATTCATTTTGACAAATGTAAAGAAGTAAATCAGTGCAACACATTCACACAGACAATCAGAGACACAACAGATGTAGCTGCAGATGTTGGCCCACACAACTGGTCCTATGAAGCTCCGCCACAGTAAATGATGTGTTACTACACTGCATTATATGACAAAGAGCTGACATGATAAGTCTGTTAATCAATCAGTTGATTAATAGAAAATGTATTGGAAGATATTTTGCACAGTGTGTCAGTCATTTTTCAAGAAAAGAAAATGCCAGAGTTTGTTTCTTTGATGTTTTTATTTGTCATATAATAAACTGAGTATCTTTGGGTTTTTCTGGGAGATTATAATTAAACTGCAGTTACTGTCTGACATTTAATAGACGATAAATTGATACTTAACAATAAAAAATAGCTTGTAGGCAAATTCTTCTGAATAAACTTTGTCATTTTGTCTACTTAAACATCTTTTATACATATATTCCACTCTAAAACAACACTTTCAACTATGGCCTCAAATATTACCAGGCTTCAATCAACTAGAGCTGCAACAATTAATCAGTTAAATATTATTAGTTAAAAGATATTAAAAATCAACTATTTTGATTATCAATTTGAGTCTTTTTTTTTTTTTTTTTGTACTTTTTTCAAGAGAAAAAAAGTCAAAATTCTGATTCCAGCTTCTTTAATGAGAATATTTCTTTACTCTGCTCTGACAGGAAGCTGAATATCTTCACGTCGTGGACAAAATAAGACATTTGAGGACGTCATCTTGGACTTTCGGAAACTCTGATCAACATTTTTCACCATTTTTTGACATTGTATAAACCAAAACAACTTACTGATTAACTGAGAAAATCAACAGATTATTCAACCAAGAAAATAATCGTTACTTGTTAGTTGCCCTAATTGATTCTCTTAAGCATCATGACTTATATATAAATAACCCAGGCTTTGTCCATTACCTCAATGCTGACACTTAATGGGAATTCCCATTAATGCACTACAGACATTAGCATCACAATATTATCTTAAACCAATAATCATTAGTTGCAGCCCTTCAATCAACCAAAACACACTCTGAAGATTAAATGTTCAGATTTTGTTCAGAGTCATTGAATCAGATCACATTAGGGGTGTTTTAATCTCATTATTAAACCAAAAATCGATCAAAATAAGCTTTCAGTTTCAATAATGAAACCGAATGGCAGAATCAGAGATTCTCGCATTATTTTTTTCTCTCCATCTTCTCTTCACCTCTCTACTTGTGGCATCCAGCGTGTCTCCAAAGCAAAAAACAGCACTTCAGAGACGACACTGAGCAGCTTACTGGCCGTTATATCACATAGGATATCATATAGACTCTTTTTAAGAATTGAAAATGTAAATTTGTCAGTGGATTAAACCAATAACCTGTTGATCTCTACAAATCAAGACTCCACTCCAATCTAACAAGAGCAAAAAAAGACAGTTAAATGGAAAAATTGAATCAAATTGTGTCCTTAAAAAGTCATGCTGAATCATAGATTTGGAGAATCATAACATCCCTAAATTACACCACAGAGGTTCAACCCAACGACCAGATAAGTAAAAAGACTAACAGACCTGGTATCGTCGGTGTCTTCTGCTGCCTCGTCGTCTGCATCCTGCTCCCCGTGTTCAGCCGAGGTGTCGTTGGCATTCTGGGAGTCCGGAGGGCTCTGGGTGGGAACCACGGGGCCGTTGTTGTTGGGATGAGACGAGTCTGTCTGCTCTGATTTGTGCTCGCCTGGTGAAAGATAAACCAGAGGAGGACCAGTTAGGATTCTATTTAATATATGGATGGATAATCTTAAAAAAACGGGAGATAAGAAGGTTTATATATAAAACACAAAATCATTCAGAAGTTAAAATTCTGTTTTATACACATAATCAGCCTCTGTGCTGAATTAATGAGATTCATTGAAACAAATTAAAGAGTACTTCAGGCTTTTATTTTGCAAGGGCTTTACAGAGAGTCAGTCTCAGCGTGCAGACAGATATATTTCTCAGCTCAAGTGTGCTGCACTTCAGCACAATTTCCAATTAGTCTGTTCCCTCTGTGCCGAGCCGTGGTGGTGGAAAGGACTAACTCACGTCTCACAGGAACCTTAAATCATTCTGACTCTGCTCTGCATGGAGACACTTAGTTCTCTGCTACTTTAGAGGAGATGTAAGCAAAAAATAAAGCTCACTTTTCTGACAATGACAAATGAGTAAGCACTTTGAGAGAGTGTGAGTGTGTGTGAGTAATGTTCATTTGAAATCCAAATTCATCTGCACTCACTTCTGTTGTACAGCTGATAGTAAAGGCTTGTACTGATTACTTGTAAAAATAGCTGTTGATCCTGTTTTTGACTAATGATTAAGTGTGACGACCACTGCAGCAGAGTTCATAGTTGGACCAGAGAGATTTAAAAGGTCGAGCCTCAGCAAAAACCAGTTTAAACTACCCAAGCAATACTGGATTTTTGAGACAGATCATTCAAAAATTTCAAAGAATTGCAATTTAAAAAAATTCATAGGCCTTTTCATAGGCATTGCATAGCATAAGTTGCCACACTTACTAGCCTGACATTGGGCCTCATGCAAGAACGTTTTCTGAAGAACATATTCTTGTCTTAAATTTCTCTCACTTTTTTCGTACGAGGGGCTCGTACAAACACGCCACGTCAGATTCAACAAACACTCTTCAATTCAGAAAACTGTGTAAATGATCCACCTGTGTGTATTTGACTGCACGCGCACAAGACTTGTAAATTAGCATAATTAACGCCCCAATAATACCATATATGGCTGCGCTTCCTGCTCCATGTGTCGTGTTCATTCATGAAAATGTTATCAAAGAGAAAAAAGAAGAACTTTACAAGTTTGGAGTTTGAGGTCCTGCTTTCAGAGATCCATAACGAAAAATCTGTCATTTTAACAGCGTCAGCAGTGGAATAAAAAGACCTGCTAAAGCAAAGAAACGGGAAAAGCGAGTGCTGTTAATGCCGTGTCACCGGAGGGTCGGAGTGTCACTGAAATAAAGAGGAAACGTCTCCATATGAAAATGACTTAAGTGAAAAAAAAAAAGAAAAAAAAAGATGACTCGCCACAGTGAGGGGCGATCGATGACTGCAGTGAGAGGAGAGGGGTAAGGGGAAGTTTTCATCAGGGAGACAGAGGACAGAATAAGTGAGGATGTTCATCTGGACAGAGACTTTATAAACCTGCATGTGCAGATATACGACCAGTACACCTGACAGCAGGTAATAATAGATCATTGAATGAATGATGAGAGGCTTTATATGTAAATTTACAATTATATTATAATTTGAAATGTAGTCAAACAGGATAATGTCGACATAATTATGAAGTGTAATTTATTTTTCAAACTCAAAATGTCTTCAGACTAATGAAATATACAGCCATTAGTGAAAAACCTGGATTTGTATACCAGCAGACTGACTGCACATGACTCTACAACAGGTCAGGACCACTCTATATTTTGTTTGTATGTGAAAGAAAACTCAAAATACAAGAAAACTGGTGAATGCCACAAGTTCTGTTGAATCACTCGTACGCACCACTTAAGAACAAACTTGTTCGTGCGTGTGGTTCTTGTATGAGGCCCAATGTATTTACTTGCCCTGGACAAGTGGGAAATCCTTACTGTTGAACCCTAAAATGAGGCCCTTCAACAGAACATAACCTTAGGAAACACAAAACAAACTCAGGTTCTTTGTGTAACTTGACACATACAGTAAATTAATATATCAACTGAAGGACTGGACTGAAATTAAAGGTCCAGTGTGTAAGATTTACAGGATCTACTGGCAGAGTGTTTCCATGTTTCCATCAGTGTGTAATCACCTGAAAACAAGAATCATTGTGTTTTTGTTACTTTAGAATGAGCCCTATGTATCTACAGAGGGTGCAGGTCCTCTTCCATGGCGGCTGCCATGTTTCTACAGAAGCCAAGAAGGGACAAACCAAAACACCAGCTCTTCTGTTTAGATAATGGATTCATTGTTTTGAGTCATTTTTTAAGTAAAAGTGTCTCCAGTTTCAGTTTCTCCAACAATAATGTTTTATGTTTCTTCACTGCTGTATGACAGTAAACTAGAATAGCTTTGAGTTGAGACATTTCAGGACACCATCCTGGGTTTTGGCAAACATTTTTACCAATGTGTTTGACATTCTGTTGACCAAACATCTAATCAATAATGAAAATAATTGTTAGTTGCAGCCCTGCCAACCATTGGGTGGCACTAAATCCTACAAACTGGTCCTTAAATGATGTCTAACAAAAACAACAGTTAATGTGGGGAAACAGGGTTGAGTGAAAAGAGAGAGGAGCAACCTGTACCCTCAGTGATTATTATCTTTGCATCCCTCTGTTTTAAATTATCATCTGGGTTGTGGTGTCGATGTTTGATTTCTTATTCACACATTTCTATTTTTAGGTGAGTGAAATTCTTCAACATTAAATTCTTCGGGCTGAGTTCATCATAAAGGCAACACCAACATTAGAGAGCTGAAGTGTGTGTGTGTGTGTGTGTGTGTGTGTGTGTGTGTGTGTGTGTGTGTGTGTGTGTGTTCCTCTGGATACAGTGTTTTCTCTGCAGAGAGCTGATCGTCACCTTGCGTGTCGGCGTTCTCCGTCTTCTTCCCCGAATCCTTCTTGAACATCCTTTTTAACTGCAGGAGACACACACGCAGACTGAGAGTTTGAAGATGATCAAAAACTGCCTCACAGTTAGCAGTATTGACAGTCTCTGTAATACTGAGGGATAACCAACATTTGAGGACAACTTTCTTAAAATAAACCAGCTCCTGTTCATTAATTTGTTGTGTAAAACAGGTGATATTAAGTATCAGTGTGCTCCTCAGGGGATGACAGGCTGCATCCACCTACATTTATACAAGTTCTTCATGTGGAGCACAATTAAATCTTTACTCTGACATATATAAATAACATTGTAGCCTCACCTTTCTTGCCACGGGGTCTTCGGGCAGGACAGGGGCACCCTCGGGTCCTTCACACGTGATGCGCGTGGCGTCCCCCTTAGCAGGGAAAACGTACAGGGCCCTCTCTCCCAGCTGCCTCTGGGTGTGGTCATAGTATCCCAGACGCCTCACCCTAAACCCAACCAGCACAGAAGCACAATACAGTGATTCAGTCATTTAGATTCTTAGATTCTTAAATCTGGAAGAAAACAACATTAAATACAAGTCAAGCAATGACAAACACAGCTAACATTAGCATAAATGAATGTGTGAGGACATACTGTATGGATTCATGTTCAGGACTCAACAATAACTTAAAAGTGACTGCCAGACCAGCAACCAGGCACCAACTTTTGGTTGCTGGCACTAAAAATATTGTTCGCACACTGAATTAAGGATAGATTCCTCAGGCAACTATATCATATAGTTGCCTGAGGAAGACCAGTCTGGTCGAAACGTTGCTGATTAAAGATTTTAGATTTTGGGAGCCTTAATTCAGTGTGCGGATACTCCTCCTTTTTTTCTCTGTTCGGATCTCCTGATTATCCGGCACCTGACCTAAAACAGGATTGGATGTGCGCACAACTACTCTGTTTTTACTAAAAATATTGTTGCCATTTTTAGTCAGCTTATATTTTGAGTTATTAAGATACTATACATTTAAACAGCTTAATGAAAATGTGACATAAAATGATGCTGAAAATCTTTACTACAGTGATACTTTATTCTGTAGGATGTGCTACCTTGAACTAATGAACTTGATGTGTCACTTATCGAGGTGCATGTTGTTCATGCTTTTCAGTGTAGATGAATCTGGCGACCGCTTTGTGTGTTCCGCCATCTCGCGGTGCCGACATTGCTGCAGTGGCACGTTGTGTCCGTCACTCTCAGTGTCTGCTAGTTGTGTCTAGAGAGGAACCCCAGATCTGCAGGACTCAACTGGATTGACTACGTTTAAACAGTGGCTCCCAGTAACTGGTGAAGGTTCCTTTTTGGATGGTGATATTAATGTTCTTAAAATGTTACGCAGTAGTTAGATGTTGGTTGTGACAACAGCCAGAAATGCATAATGGAGAAGAGAAAAAACAGACCACTTCTGCCACATTTAAGTGAGAAAGTACTGTGTAATATATATTAAAAATATATATAAGAATTCATATTTTTCATCACTGTTGGAGCAGCTGAACTGCACAGGTTCTTCCTGACTTCCTAGACATAGTTGTCAAAAGTAATGTGACACACAAAGTGTAAAAGCGTAAAACTGTAAACTTCTCATGACGGCTCACATTCATTCGTGCTCAAACTGTAGACACCACTGCAGCAATGGCGGCTTGTTAACTTCTGGTACTTTGCCGGATTCATCTATACTGTACTTTTCCTTCCAGCTCAAAGATGCTGGGATACTTTGCCTCCAAAAAGTTCACAAATTTCTGTTCAAGTTCATGTAGCTCTGAATAAATTTGCACACCCGTTTGTGATGTTGATGAGTTCGACAAACTTTTCAGTTAAACAACTTAATTTGCTTCGTCATCGTCCCTAAAACAGATGCTTGTGCGCACACAATTAAATGCACCAGCGCACATGTAACGTTGCCTGACTGTACACCAAAGGCCCTGAATTGGTTTCCAGTTTCTAAAAGTGGTTGCCACTGGCAACCTTTACTGTCAGCATATTTCAACTGACCTGCAGAGATTCTCCTGCGTGATGGTGGAAGGAGGAGGATAGACGCTGTCGGAACCTTTGGGAGAGTAGCTCTTGGTGATCCATGTCACCTTCAGTTCAACCACCTTTACCTGAGGACAGCACAATGGCATCATGGAAAACAATTAGACCATTTCAGATATGTCCAGATAAGCCCAAATTTATTCAAGACTATGACTCAAAATGAGTTTGTCTCTATATAAATACACAACATACAACCAAAGACTTTTATTAACGCTCCAGTAAAGCACTTCACTTTCATCGGTTAGTGATTATACTAAAACTGTTCTTCTGTTTCTGTTACAAGAACACAAAGAGCAGTGCCTTGTCACAGAAGGGATCTAATTATCCAAACCGAGTGACCATGTGCTGCATTAAAGGACCAGGGTTTAATGGCATCTAGCTGTGAGCTTGCAGATTGAAAACACCTTGTCTAACTGCCCCTTTCCAAGCATGAAGGAGAACACAACATTTAAAAAAAAAAAGTATAAGACCCTATCTAGAGCCAGTAGTGTCACTACGCCTGCCAGGAAGGCCAGTTTGAGAAATAGGTTTATGTTTGCAGGCTAATCAGATAACAAAATGTGAGCAGTGGTTTGTAACTATGAAACAGGATAATACAACTGTGGGAAGTGATCATTTTATCCTCTGTCCCCAGGTACTACGCCAGGTCAGTTTTATTTATATAGCCCAGAATCACAATCTGCCTCAAGGAGCTTTGCAATCTGTAATGATGTAAACATCAAAACATGTGTGATAACGTTACAAAAGAATCTGCTGGGAATGTGTGCAAGTGCAGCGTCTTACTGGATGAGCTCACACTGAACTACTGCAAAAACTGAGTTAGGTTGAACTTTTTTTTGGCAGACAACTCCACTTTTTCCTGATGGAACCGTCCCTCTGCTTCAGCCACATGAATGAGAGTCCATGTTTTTTCTCCACTCAGTGATGTTGCTCGTCTCCACACCGCTTTAATTACATCTTCAGTCAAAATAAACTGGGTGAAAGTTAAAACATAAAAACACTAAGACTAAGACTAATCCACAATTTGTTATTTTTCTGGTATTTTCTGTCACATTTCCCATTCTTCTCAGCAGATGGAATCTGATCATACTCAAAAGCCCTGAAAATTGAAAATTTTCTCAATCAGACTATATGATTGCTGGTCAGCACCATTTTTTCCTTCATAGCTTTGTTTCACCATTTCAGCATGGTGTTTTTAGGTGGCTAGATTAAGCAAAGTCCAGCCATACAAATGTTTTATTACAGTTTTTCTCAAACGATTTGGCTCATTTTCGAAAACAGTCTTAACTTTCTCTAAACTGTAAATGCAACTGTCAACTGTTTCATGAAACATCACAACTCTATTGCATGTTTGCAAAAGGTAGGTGCAAATGGTAGTTATGAAGTTGCTAAGAGTTTCACTGAGAATCAACTCATCAGTTTTTATCAACGAGCCATGTGGAAGTGGTTAATGTGCAAAACTGTAGAGAACTGTATTTACTCTTTTGCACACACAAGACACAAGACGTGTGTACTATGCTTGAATGAATGAGAAATTCCAATCTGTTGTGAACAAACAAATTGTTCAGAGAATTGAACTAACTGTTTTGAAAAACTTCATTCTCAAAGCGAATGAGAAAAATCTGTAACAGCTTAATTGTTTAAGAGAAGAAAAAGACGGTATCAGATTGGCATCGGTATCGACAGACAGGCTGCTGTATCCAACATGAAGAAGTGGTATTGAAGTATCACAAATGAGAACATTTCTACCAGAGTTCGAAGTGATAATTCACTGATACAATGACCAAAAGGCACTAAATGAGTATTTGTTTTCTCACTAAAGATGAAGGACGCTAGATAAAAGAGGACAAGTGTTCAAAGAAAGAACCGTCATCGTCTCACCTCTTCTACCACCACCCTGAACTTGCACTTCCTGCTGAGGACAGGTTTGACCCCTGACAGCCACTGTACATTAGAGAAGACTTTGGCCGGACCAATCAGGACCTGGCCTGGGTAGAAACCGTACGCCTCGTCAAAGAACAGACCCTGAGGAACAAACACAGGGACAACGTTAGAATATGAAATGAGAGCTGGGAACTTTGTGCTGATGATAAATCAGGCAAATTATTAGAAATAGAAAATGATGTATTAACTATGTGAACAGCAATGCAGCATATGATTAATAACATATAATTTTGTGATAAATGGACATTTTTTGCACATTAATGTTAAAAAAAATTGCAAAATGAAAACCTTTTATGGGGAAATCTATTAAAAATATAATATGCAGTTCAAAACAGGTGATCTGCAGGTCTAAACAGAGTGCACTTTCCCACAGCTGTTTATTAATAGTTTTTCTATGACGGTGCTACATAATTTTCAGAAAATTCAAAGTCCATTAATGAGCTTCGGAGGGGACATGGTGCACCACCATCTTGTAAAGAAAGCTAAAAACGGAATATCATTTTTATCTTTTTGATTATGCAGCTAATGAAATATTCTTATATTTAATGCAGTAAAATGATTTGACATTTTCTAAATGTTTTATATTTATGATATTATGAATTTTTGTGTGTCAAAATTCTAGTCCTGACGCAAAAAATGCTATTTGATCAAAAAATTAAATCACTACGGGGTTGGCTCAATACATGGTTTAATAGCCAAGAGTTTGATCTTTTAAAATATATTTTCCAGCATAATTGAAGAGTAAAAATCAAAACACCCTCAAAATATGATTTTGTCCCACTTCTCAAAAACGAGTGTTACTTATATATAAATAACATATCTTAACATTAAAAAATAGAATAGAATAAGAATACAGTCTATCAAGAAAGCAAAGAAGAAACTCAGAATAATTATTTTCTAGAAAGCTCACAAATTCATCTGCTCGTTCTTCCACAAACTAAACCTCCACACATGTAAATGTCCAAATATAGAGCTCAAAAGCACATCAGGCTGAGAACAACAAAACATAGCACACAAAAAAAACAAGAAGGCTGTTTCTAGAATGTTAACTTGTGTGTTAACGGACAGAGGAAAAGACAGCAGATACATAATACAAATAAATATAACTGATCACTTATTATTGATCAGAACAAATGAGTAAAGTGTTTGGAGACTCTGAAGCAGCCGTTCCTGTCTGAGATTTTAGTAAAGTGATCTGACCCCTGACTAGCAGCTGTTCTGTCCCGGGTGGATGTACCTGAGGTGACGGATCAGAGCTCGTGGCTACGTACCGAATCACTGACATGTGGACAGACGTCGTAAAGCTTGGCACCGTCCTCCACACTCATGGAGCACCTGGGGGGAGGCAGAGAGAGAGAAGCGACTCGTTGACGTTAACTGGATTTGGCACGGATGAATGTGTGCCGGCGTGCAGACACTCCGACACGCTCCAGCATGGTCACAGTACACGCTGTATAATCACACACACACGGTCTACCTGGCTCCGTTGGAGAGCTTGAGGATGATGTGATTAGTCAGGTCGTACACTTTCCCCAGCCAGAAGTCGTAGGCGATGTAGTCACCATACATGAAAGACTGGACAGACAATGACAACAGGAAAAGTTTTACATTTTATCAGAGTTATCACAATAATTATACAGATACACAGTAAGTGCTTGCAGGTCAGTGTCATTTTCTCCTAAATTACTCACATACATTTGATAATGCTTTGTTTTACAGATCTGTAATTTCCGAATACTTTAATTTCCTAAGAAAGCTCCTATAAAGAACTACATAATGTAGTGATGTTGATATGTTTTCAATGCAGTGAGTCCCCGAGACCCACAAGTTGTCATTTCAGTAGGTCCCCAATAAAGTTTGGGCAGCTCTTCAATTTCCAGGTCCCACACTTTGATGAGAAATAGGTGGTAATTACCAAGTAATATATTTGAAATTTCTTAGAAATGATCCACAAATTACCTCCAAATTTCATGGTTAATTATGTGATAATTAGCAAGTACTGTTTTCATGTAGTTGGTGGTAATTATAGAGCAACATATTTGAAATTTATCTGAATTTACCTGCAAATGACCTGCAAATTTGAGGGTAATTTGCAGGTAAATTCAGAGAAATTTAAAACATATTGATTGTAATTACCACCAACCACATGGAATAAATTTTATGTATTAAAATAAAATGGCACGTTATAGCAAACATAAAATGCCTCCATACTCTCCATACTCCCTGTCTGGTGTAATTCAAGTCTCCTAAAGTCCTGATTTGCCTTTTGTACACCACACACCCGGTTCAGACAGTGTGCGTGTGCACGTGAACGTGGCTCCAAGCTAAAGATCTACAGTGAAGATTCAGACTAAAAACATGGTTTGAGTAACATTCTTTTAGTCAACAGCATGTTGGGTCTTTAGGAGACTTGGATCACACCAGACGAGCAGTATGGAGACATTTTATGTTTTTATTCTGGTGTTTTTTTACGTATGAAAACAGGTCACCATTCACTTCCATTGTTTGGGAGATTCTGCAACACTGTCTTCCTGCGAAACCCCAGCAGTGTTTTGTGGACTAAAAAAGCTAAAGCATGAAGGTGAGTAGATAATGACTAAGTGCATTTTGCACATACTTTCACCTCAGTCAGGTTTAGAATGCCTTTTCTCATAGTGAGTATTTTTCCAGTGGGGTTGGTATTCTTAATTTTGCTTCAGTAATGGAGCTAAATGCCCACAGCCCGACTGCACCTGAACTGCACATGCCAACTGTTACCAGCTGAGACTTTCCCCTTAAAAAAGGTGGATTTGTGGGTAACCTGTGTGTGTGGCGGAGTGCATATGATGAAGATATGTTCATCTGCTTCACTACAAATTAATTCATTTTCAAATATTTATTTCTATGATTTCAACGTGGATTTCTCATTCACAGTGTGGCATTTATTAACAGGGAAAAATCAGGGAGCAGCCCCTGGATGGGCTGGTGCTGAGTTCACTGCCTCCTTTTGGATTTTAATGCGTCATAGCCATAGGATGTGTACCTCCCAACATCACTGATAATATGGTATTAATTATCAGAAAAACTGATAATAGCTACAGGTCAGTACAGACCCCTTCATCAGGCGTGTGTTAATGTACAGACACATGCAATTATATGTGTTGACAATGTGTGGAAAAGGTTTTTTTTTCTTGATTCATCACTCTGCAAATGTTAGCATACAGGTGTGAAAATTAGGGCTGAATGATTTTGAAAAAATATCTAATTATGATTATTTTGGCTGATATTGCAATTGCGATATGATTTGCAATATTAGAGGTAATTCTACATCATTATTCTTATTTTGAGAGAAAAAACATGTTATAAAGCTATTCCAGACTTTTTTTTTGTAGGACCAATCTAATGTGTAGGACAGGACATCTCTGCCTCATGACATTCAGCAATGTAAAAGTTTTTCGGTGCTCATTTTGCCTTTTAACAAATATTGCACCCCCTGCGATTTGAATATTGCAGAAAGCCTTATTGCAATTTCGATTTCTTTGATTAATTGTGCAGCCCCGGTGCAAATATCACTTTTCATGAGTGAATAAAAATGTAATTCGTTCTGAATGACATAGTTCTTTACAAGGAATGTTTTAGGAAATTACAAACCCGTAAAATGAAGCGGTATTACAAATGGATTTGAAAATCCTGTGTATAAAGAGTATTCAGGCCCTTCAGTAAAGCATTACTCTCTTACCCAGATGTGCTGCAGGTCTTTGCTGTTGACTGGATACAGAACACAGTTTGTTCCCACTAATTTGACTGCACACTCGATGTCGATGTTGGTCACAATACCACACTGGTTGTCCTGTAATGAAACAAATACACATAACTCAGCACATCATCATATCAAATATCATCACTGCTACAGTATCCTGTTCAACAGAAACACTGGGCTATTGTTTGTACGCTTTTTAACTTTCCTGACGCCCACACGCATCACTGGTTTGATGGTGTGTGAACAAGACAACATGTGAATTTAAACCAAAAGAAAATCTCATCAAAGTTTTAATGTGGTATTTATATTCAGACTGGGGGTTGTTGCTCAGCGTTAACAGAAAAAGTCTCCTCTCAGTCTCTTTCTAAGTGTCGACCTATAATAATATTCCAGTCATGTCTGATGCAGCAAATGGAACAGAGCGGTGAACAGTGACCTGACTGACAAAGAGAGAGGCTTGATTGAAAAAAAGCCAGAAATAAGAATGAAGGAGACAGGTGAAGTGAAAAGGAGAGAGAGAGAAAGACTCCACTTACACTAGAATTGTTCCGTCGCACGATGTCTCTAATGACAATAGATCGATCTTCAAGTTTCAGCTGGAAAAGGAAAAAGAAAACAAGTTTAGTAAATGGTGTCTGGGTGACCTCGACTTCAAGAAATCTCACAGCAACAGAAGCTGCTGCTGAGTTTCTTGCTGACATGGATCATCATCAGCTCTCACTGCAGAGGAGAACTCTTCACCACCAGTGACCCTGAGACGAACCCTGGAGAAGAACTTCAAAATGAACCAACTAAACATTAATCACATCCACACTCAGACCGTGACGATATTACTGATACGATTCGTCACACCCTTGTCCCGTCCCCCCGCTCATGGCGACATGCACAGTCAGCAGAGCTGCAGATCGGACGAGTTCGCCGTCCAAACAGAGTTTCACTGAGCTGGCCAGCGTGAGCCCCTGGTGTGTGATGAGCGCTGAGGGAGTCAGCAAACTTATTTTCACTATCAATTCATAATCAACACATTGAAATGAAAATAGGATCTGTGAGACGATATGGTTTAGCGACAGTTTGATGGACAGATGAAGCCAAAACAGCATTGATCAGGAGCTATACGCCCGCAGAGACAGAGGGCGGAAAACAGGAGCCGCTGGGCTAAACTTGGCACCAGCTCAGCTCCCAGAGGGATACCTTGTTCCTGTGAGCAAAATTTTGCTGTGTCACTATTCCTGCCAGGAAGGCCAGTGTGAAAAATAGACCCACGTTTGGATGCTAATCAGACTGCGAAACAGTGAACAGTGTTGTAACTATGAGACAGGATTTTACAAGGTAGTCAAGTCAAGTCAGGTCAATTTGATTTATATAGCTCAGAGACACAATTTGCTTCAATTTGCTACAATCTGTACTGATGTAAACATCAAAAATCTGTGACAACATTACAAAGCAATCTGCTGGGAATGTGTGCTGGCAAATATTTAATTGGCCGGCGCAGCGCCTGGCTGGATGACATCACACTGCACTGCAGCAGAAGTTGAGTTAGTTCAACTTTCTTTGCCAGACAACTTTACTTTATTCTGATGGAACTCTCTGTGGTGTCACTGAAATGAATGATTTTTTTTTTCTATGCAGGGATAAGGGTGCAGTGGATCACAAAACTCACAGTTTGGATCTTATCACAGTTTTGAGTCACGGTTCAGATCATTTTTCAGGTCAACAAATTGACAAAAGGGAAAAAATGCTCTGCTGTAGCCACTTCTCTCTGCCTGTAGTAACAGTAAATACTGTATAATGATGATAATCATAATGGTAATGATAATAAGAATTACTCTTCCTCTTTTAAACACCATTTCCTAACTAAAAGCAATGCAAGCAAACTCAAGCAAATGGAGGACAAAAATATTGTCCATATATATTATGATCACACATCTATCTTGTCTTCACTGCAACACTGCATCGAGTTGCTACTTTAAAACCTAACAGCGACAGTAAAACTGTGTTTCACACTACTATTATTACATCTAACCTGCAGATCACATGCATGGGTTCAGCTTTCCTTAAAGTAAGGAGGCTCCATGAAAAAAGGTTGGGAACCACTGGTTTAATACATGATCTGAGGGTGATTGCATGGCTGATGCTTAAACACCGGTTGTCTCTCTCTCCACACACACACTGCTTTCTAACATACCACCTGAAGCTTGGTGGTACACAGTGATGCACTGATGCACAGCCTTCTTCAGCGTACCGGTGCACCCGGACTATTTATTCCCACATTTAAACAGCCAGTTTTTAATGTGTTGAAATAAATAAACTAAATGTTCAGTCTCCAGTCTCCTGCTGGTTATTCAGACACATTCAGAATCATTACTAATTAAATCAATTAAAGACTAGTCGACCATTGGCTTTAACTAACAACTATTAGTCGACTAGGAAAATCTTTACTCAGGGTCCTCCCTGCTTTCTGCAAAGTTTGAAGAGTTTTGGTTGTTTCACCTAAGAGATTTATATAAATAATGTTTTCTGCTCAACTTTAACTTTGAACGAAGCACATTTAGACATCAATATGTAATATTATAGAGAAGTACTTAAATTTGAAGAAACCATGTTTTTGGGGGCTTCAAGTCATGTGATGTCAGCTGAATGATCTCCATGACAACTCAGCAAAATCCCTGCACTGATGAAGGCAACTGAAACACAGTTGAGGAGTTTGTTTTTTAAAGAATGTAACTGCTCATGCTCAACTAATGAATAAAGCAAGCTTCATAAAAGCAGTTTTTCATCAGTCTGCAGACGGGCTGAATAAATTTGCTATGAGAACCTGAGCTAACATTCAAAACCATTAACTATAAACCAGCACCATGATCCTCATCTCTGCCTCCATCTGTGTGATCTCTAAAAGAGATGAAGCACCACTGCATGTTACTGTATGACTCCCATCAGAAACACTCCGTCGACTTCACTTGACCTACTTGAAATTAAAACAGACTGATGGAGGCAGAATTTCACACCGCAGCGCTGCTTCTCCAACAATGAGTCAGGCACAAAATTGAGCTGTGGGTCTAAGCCTTACAGGTCTCACTGGAAAAAATGTAGCAGGGTATAAATATGATTTTATTAACTTTTATCGAGCACCCCGCGCTACAACACAGACGGTCACCCAACATTAGCACCAGTGTAATCTATTTACTATTTAGGACAAGTAGCTGCTGCTGACAGCATCTCTGCAGCTCTTCAGCCTTCATTATCCACACTGCTGATTCACAAGTGTGGTAGAAAATGTCTGAAATGTTGATGTGAAATTGCTGAATGTTAGCCAGCCATCCGAGATCAACCGTTTACTGCTTGTATCAGTATCAGTTTGATGAATGCAGTGATGTCATTTGCACCCTGATGTAAGTCAGGCCTGGGCGATTGATAGTAAAGTGTCATATCAGTTGATATCAGTTATTATTGATCATGTAGGTCAGTGGTTGGAGTAAACTTACACACGCTCATTATTTTCATTGCCACAGAGGTTGTAGCCAACAAAGTAGCCTATTTTTGATTGAGGACAAAAAAAAAATCTTTTAAATAGTTTTGAATACCAACGTTTGTATAAACTGTGATTTTAATTAACATGCAAATCTAATTTTGACCCCCTAGGAGGGTGCTTGGACCCCAGGTTGGGAACCAGTGATATAGGTTGTGACTGACAACATGGTGATGAAGTGGCCAAGGTGATGAAATAAGCTTGTTGGATTATTGCAAAGAGATATGGACAAAATCACATATTTTTGACAACATACGATGATGTAACAATATCAATATTGCAACAGTGTAGGTATGACTATTGGTGCTTTGACAAAATATAAACAGTAACAATCAAGTGATCATTAATAATTAATTCACTCTCATTTTAAGTGTAAGTTTAAGTTTCCTTATTCAATAAATGCCTTTGCCAGACCAAAAAATGTCAAATTAAACGCAATTACTGCATATGTAGACTATTGATTAATTAGCGATTAAATAACACAATAAGATTTTTGATAAATAATCAATATATGAAGTAAGTGGATATAATATCTGAGTGGGTAAAGGCAAATAATACAACAGCTAGAACACTCTGCAAAGTTCAGAAAATTACATCACTTAACTGTAATACAGCCTGAAAAAATGGCAACACTTATTCCATATCACAATATAACAATATCGATATATTGGCCTGCCCTAGTGTAAGTATTGTCACTTGTACATCACTTCCTGGTGTCATAAATGTGTTTGCACATATGCACTGAAACATAAAGTTGGACAAGATGACAGCCCCCCAAAAGTGAAGCCAAAATATCTCAATGGCCCCCTGGTGGCTGGTTGCAGTATAGGTCATAAAAAAATGCACCCCCTGCCAAAATAATAAAAATCTGATGAAGATGGTTTCTGTCATTTTACGTAGTCCCTATCACACTGACGTTTGTTTAAGTATGTTCATGTTTCTGATCAGTTTGGTTTTAATTACTTATTTGATTATATTAAAAGGGCCTTTCACGTCACTGACAGCTGAGCTGACCGGCATATGGGCGGAAACTTGGCTCTAATCACTACTGCATCGACTGTGGCTCCAAATTATGTCAGCGCAATATGCCAGCACTTGTATCCAGGATATTTTGGCTTCATATATGTACAGGGAGAGGACGCAGAGACACATTGTCCATCTTTATCTACAGTCAGTGGTATGCACTGATGCCCACAGAGAGGGATGTCTTTAAGGGCATTGGTTTGGGAGCCATTCAAGAGAAACTAGCACAAGCAGTACAGTAACTCCACAGCTGATCAGACAAAAACACCACCTGCAGAAACTGAAACTCAATCTACAGGAACAGAAAACTGTGGATCACCACTCATGTCACTGACTGAGAAAGACAGAAAAAGACAGACAAAATGCCAAATCAGTTAATTCTGAGTGTCTCTGTGTCATATTTGCTGATCTGAACAAAGCCACTGCAGGTCTGTGTTGCAGAAAGTGAACAATAGTCAAAAAGAAACATGAAAGTGCTTATAAAAAGCTACCTGCAGGAGGCTTGGCCGCAGTACAAGCTGCTCTACTGGCACTAAGTACACAGCAAAGTGGCAAAGTGGCAGCGCGCTGCCAGCCCGAGTCTGGGCAGAGACAGATGGAAGCAGAGGAGGGGAATGTAATTAGGAGTAAAGAGAGTGAAGAAATTAAAAACTGGGAGGCCTGCTGCATGTTAAGTCATGCCCGGGGTTTTACCAGACAGGGGAAACTGGAGCAGGACGCAATGTTGGCAGACTGAGCGGCGGCTGATGGTTAAACCTTAAAAGCAACGATGATACAGCTGAGATGAAGCGTCAGTTTTCAATTTTAGACAGTAGCGTTGTTGTCAAAAATATGTTGTATTTGTGGGAATATTGTTACTATGTATAGTGTACTTATGAGGATAATCAATTAAATTCACTTTCCACTATTTTCCTTTCAAATATCAACTTAATATAAAATCCTATTCTCCATTTATAAAATTCCTGTAATTTATTTCATAATTGTGAACATTCTGACTAGGGGTTTTACACTCATTCACCTGCTGTAGAGATTTAGCAGCTAAACAACATCTATAGTAGTAGTAATAATCAGAAATTGTCTGTCAGTGTGAGCCTCCAAAAGCTTTTGAAATGAAATTGGGGCTGCAAATTTTGTGCATTTCCCTTAAACAATGGTTGAAGATGTTAATGACTAATTGATTAATCATTAATAATTAATAAGATACAAAACATCTTTTTCTCATTTAAAGTTTTATTTTAACAGCTCAGCAGCACGTTAGTTATGTGAAACATGAATTCATGATGTACAAACAATCTAAACAAACACGTATTCCAAGTCAGTATTTTGATTTTTGTTTACTTTTTAAACACTAAACCACATGAAAAAGTTGAATATACACTAGTACTAGTAGTAGAGACAGTTTATCATGAGTCAATTAAAAAAATATGACCCAAATAATAACCTGAATTTCCCTTTAAGTCAAATCAAAACATGAAACTTGTCAACTTGTCTTCTTTTTTCTATGTGTAAAGATGCTAGTGCTGGTCAATATATCCATATTATATGGATACTGTGATATGAGACTAGATATTGTCTTAGATTTTGGATATCATTATATCATAATGTGGTATAAGTGTTTCCTGGTTTTAAAGGTGATGTAAAGTGACTGTTCTATCATTTGCACTCACCTAGTCATGATTTCCACATTACTGAAGATTATTTATCGAAAATCTCATTATGTTCATATTTTATTTAAACACCAATAGTTGTGCCTACAATATTGCTGTAATATCAATAAATATTTATAGAGGTATTTTGTCAAAACTATCATGACATTTGATTTTGTCCATACGGCCCAGCCATAAAAGACCAAACATCTTACTGAGGACAGAAGTACGAGTGAGTACACATTCTCTCTCTCACACACACACTTTCACTCAGTGGCTCTTCCTCTCCCAGAATTCAGTGGTGTAGGGTTACAACGAGACAAAGCAGAAGCACTGCCAAGGACCCAGGGGTGTGTGTGCGTGTTTGTGTGTGTGAGTGTGAGTGTGTAGGGGATACGATCGATGGGTCGCCATGTTCCCTTGTAATCTATTAAACAGCAGCCTGTCTGCTCCTCGTGTCTCTGCTGCTGGAGGGTTAGAGTACACTCACAGGCATGCACGCACACACACACTCTTACACACACTCCTGTCTCCCTCCTCATCTAAACCTTTTAGCTGAGAGAAGTACAAAACATTTTTTTTTGGATGGACACACATACACAGCTCTTCTTCATTAATATTCTTTCAGTGCATCATGCTGCAATGCGCTACTGTAGTAACTGATTTCCTCTCCAGTTCAAACACGCTGGATTTAAATCAATAGCATTTAGGCCGCTGTGAGAGAGACGACACAGACACACAACAGCTCAGGTCTCACTCTGACTCACACTACAGGACCTTTGCTCCTCTTACAAAGTATGGCCATTATGTACATTTTCTGGCCAGCAAGCAATGATGTAAGTATAATTTTAATTTCTCAATTAAAGTTAGGATTCTTGCAACTGTGTCATCAATTGTGTTACAAAGCAGTGTGTCCCTGCAGTGGTTGATGACTCTCCAGGAAGAGACCACTGCTAGAGGAGGGAGGATAATGCTGTCTCACTGATCTTAGTGATGATATGAACAGGAAAGGTGAAAAGAGCAATATTCACCCTCTGTCACGTTATAGGGATGAATTTCTCTGAGGTGACAGCATTAATGCAAAATGATCCAATAACCAGACAGCTAGGTTACAACAAAGCAGCTGTTGCTATGGCTCTTGTAGTGATGATGAGGAGGGAGGCGGGAAGGTGCTGGTGGACACAGACTCAGACAACAAAAGAAAAAAGAGTGGCACCTGGCTCAGAGATAGGAATCGAGCTTGGCTGCCTCTTCATCCAGGCTGATGAGGTAGAAGAGGGCCGGACTGATTACAGGAATCGATGGAGGACAGTATTTGCTTTGACTTCCCGGCCTAATTAACACAAGTAACTATTCAGGTGCTGCGCGAGGAGGAGGAAGAGGGGGAGACACTGCAGAGGACTGCGGCTCTGGGCCACGCCTGTTCTCCAGCTCTGACAGACAGTTTTCTATACCAGGCGTTCTCGTCTTTCAGCTTCATCGTCTCTGTACTAACAAGCCATCTGATCCACGGAACACAAGAGGGAGTCGAGTGAACATAAATACAAGTGGCTGCAGTAGTAACAAGCGCACATACAGTGTTTCACCTCACTGTGTACTCTACCTACACCCACAGATAGTGTTGAATATCGATCTGTGATAATGAGGGCGCAGTCATCACACAGCGCTACATCCTGCACCTCAGCCGTCAGCCCCGGGCAAATCATGCTTCTGCTGCTACATCATTAGAGTTTTGAGGAAGTGAAAATAATTCGCCCTTCTCCGAGAGGAGGTGAGCAGATTCTTAACTGGAGAGGCCTTCTGGATCCACACCCTTCACTCTGTCCAGCCTTGTGGATTATCTTCGGGCTGGGCCAGGGGTCTGCAACCTGCCTCTCCCGAGCCACATGCGGCTTTTTTTCTCCTCTGCAGTGGCTCCCTGTGACTTTGCCAAAATAAATGAAATGGAACTGAATAACAGTTCTGATTTAATATTATTTAATACTTTGTCACTGTTGTAGGCCCAAAGTGATTCTCTCATTCCCTAATTGTACAAATGTCTACCCCGATACCCCAAATTTACAGAAATGTTTCAATATTTTGTCAACTAAAATGTGCATCAGACTACACAGACAGCTCGGCAGCTTTCAGTGGTGGAAAGAGTACTGAAAATCTGTACTCAAGTACAAATACTGTTACATTAAAAACACTAAAATATTACTCAATTACAAGCAAAAGTACTGGTGTTAGAAATATACTAAAGTAAAATTACAACATATTTGTCATAAAAACTACTCTGACTGATGTCATGTCTCCTCTCCAAACTAGGGCTGAAAATTTTGTGCATTTTGCTGAATCAATAGATGCAAACAGTGACAACTGATTAATCATTAGTAACTTATGAGAGTCAAAACACATTTTTTCCTAATTTTCTTTTTCTTTTTTTCTTTTTTTTTCCTCATTTTAAGGCTTAAGTTTAAGTTTCCTTATTCAACAAACGGCTCAGCCAGACCAAACAATGTCAAAAGAGATTCATTATTGCCATGACTACTGATTAAATATCCCTGAATACATTTAAATTCTTAACAGCAGTTCATCAATTAATGATTAATCATTAACATCCTTAATCTGAACATGTGTTGCCAGTGTTTTGTTTTGTTTTTTGTTTGTACATCTTTGTTTTCACTGGCCCGTTTGTGATCAGATCACCTGTGTGGCTACTAAGTATGATTTTAAAAGTAACTAAGTAGATTACATCTTGTAATGCATACTTAAGTATGCATTATAGAGTAGTAGTAGTAGTAGTAGTATGCATTTATAGAGTAAAAGTACAGATTTGAAAATACTACTACTCATGAAAGTACAAGTACCCAAAAAACTACTTAATTACAGTAATTTCAGTATTTGTAATTAGTTACTTCCACCCCCTGGTGGGTTCTCCTCTAAATTTTGGCAGTGGCTAATCTTATGTCTCCTTTGAGTAGCTATAGATGCAAAATCCTGAAGAAGCAAAGTCTCTGAGGAAAACAGAGAATTTAATAATTGTGGCTCCAAATAGATTTTTCTTTCATTTTCCAACCAAAAATGTCTCTTTTGATCATAAATGTTAGCTAGTCTAGGGAGAATTAAGACTATCCACCAGCCAAATTTTGAGTAAAAGATGCCGAATCATAGACATAGGTGATAGTTGACTTTTTTTTTTCCATTCAGTGTATAAGTTACACATTTTTACAGTTGGAGAAGGTAAGACATACTTTGGGTACACAACAAGGATACTTGAAATTAAAATGTAAAAAAATTTTTGGGCTCAGGGAGCCACTGGAGAGGGGCAGAAGAGCTGCAGCGTGCAGACCCCTGTCTTATATGGATCCATCTGATTTCACATGCTGAACATAAAAGGACGTGTGCACAGACTTTAAGGCATCTTCTTCCTCTGCTCTGTGGAAACAGAGTGATAACTGCTGATTTCACTTTTCTAACTCAATCTATTATTCTAGCTTCAACACTCCACACTGAAGAGCTACAGCAGCCTCGAAGGGTCAAAACTCAAACTCAAAATTCAGTTTCAAAGTTCAATTTCATACGTGAATGAATGTTAATTTAGAAGGCTCTTTGTGCTGTGTGTAGTTTTCAGGAGTTCTATTCACTCTGGCCTAACACCTTGTTTTAGTTCAATTCAAAAAGTACTTTATTTACTTTTATATGCAGTATAATGAAATAAAACTCAAAGATTAACTGACATGTTGTTTTTGGAAATATGCATTACGATATATAGTCTCTTTAAGTGCATGATTCAACTTTTTCCCATGGTTTAGTGTTCAAAAGAGAAAGAACAAAAATCATTATATATCATAATATCCAATAACAGTACTTGAAATTCACAATACATATTGAACCGGGAGATACATGTATCTTTCCAGCTCTAATAACGGTATCAAAAATCTATCACAATATGTTGCCCAGCCCTACTTGGAGATTAAATACATAAGTTGGGAAATGTGCTTATTTGCTATCTTGCTGTGAGTCAGATGAGAAAATTGATAGCTCCTTCATGTCTGTGCTGGATATATGTAGCAGCTGTTAGCTTAGCTTAGCATAAAGACTGGAAACAGTTGGAAAGTAGCTAGCCTAGTTCAGCAACTCTAAAGGTCATTCATTTTGAAAGGTACAAAAAACATGCCTGCCTGATTTCCTGGCAAGTACCTGTTGCCAGGCAACCAGTGGATAATCCGGGAGGTTTTGTTTGTAGGTAGTATCCCCTCCTAGCTAACAATTTCAATATTTCTCTCCTGCAAATTATTGTATCATAGTGTGTTGTTTTAGCTAAATTACTTCATAAAAATATTGTCTTTTTTCAACCGTAAATGGATTTGCAGTTTAACAGAACAAAGTGCTGAAGAGTACTATCATTCAGCCTTTTTAAAGTCCCTGCACACCCACAAACATGTTTTCACATATTCTGCCTAATTATACCTCTGCTCAGGTAGAAGTTGAGGTGACCAAACCTCATGGACTAATGGGAATATTAAAGGTGGAAAGGCACTTCTGTTCAATATAACTGCCCCACGTAAAGCCCCATGAAAAGGACGTGGTATCAGAGTTCTGATGTGGGTAGTTGTGATCACAAACTGTGAGAGAATGATGCTACAGCCTGTACTTTGGTAGCATAATGTTGTGCTAAACATGGTGATGAAACACACTAGAATAATACTTTGCATATCCACATGGTCACACTTAAAACAAAGCTGAAGTATAAACTGGAGCCAGCTGGTGATCCCAGTGAAACAGAACGCTTTAATTTTTCCACTGTGCAGTCGTTCACTGAAGTGAATTGAAGTTTGAGTGGCGGGATGCACGATATGGATTTTTTTCAACCGATGTTGATATCCAATAATTACCTGTTTCTCGTAATACAGTTTTGTATTTTAAAAAGTAGGTCAAATAACCAGTAGTTTATGCACACCTGAGGGTAAGAAAGGCTCAGGTGGAGTGAACAGAGACGGATGATTCAGACTAATATTTTTACAGCCGACATCACCATGACAACAAAAACAAAGAACAGATCTGAATCTTCAATGTTCATGAATTTTTCATGTAAAGTTAATCTAAAAACTTCACAAATACACTTTCAAAGAATTCAAGGGCAGTATCTGCCAATAATTTAGCAGCCCCGATATTTACTGTGCATCTCTACTTGAGTGAATATTTGTAGGGCGGAAGCTTATTGTGACCGTACTTCAAGTTGTGCAGCCCAAACAGGCCCAACAAAACTATCAAGAAATGGAAGATGTCAATCAAGCACAGTCTGTAGATGCTCAAAACATCTGAGAAAGACGTCTAAATCATGGAAAATAAGTGAAAACACCTGTGTGGGTTCACTATGTGTGTGTGTGAATCACCCTGCTTATTTACTAGGGCTGCACGATTTGGTAAAAAAGTCCTCTTGCGATTATTTTGACTGAAACTGTGATTGCAATATGATTAGTGGAAATTATCAGTTTTGCATTACAATTTTTATGTTTACTGAAACAAAAAAAACAAAAAATTTAAAATTGTGATGATGTGATACTTACTGAGGTTTGCACCAAACATTTCATCTGAAGAACAAGATTCTTAGGTCAGCTCATCTCTGCAGCTCTACAGTACCTCATTATAACGCTGTTTTCTCACACATTTTTCCTTTTTCAAAAAACTGTGACTTGGTTCTGTAATTTGGATATTGCACTTGGCCATATTGCAATTTTATTGCGATTAATTGTGTATCCCTACTATTTACTATTGCCCAGAATCCAATCCGATTGAATACAGACAAGAAAAATGCAGGAAAATTGAAGCAGCAAAAAAGCTGGGACAGTCTACAGACAGTAATGACAATAAAGTGTTTGATAGGAAAACAGATAATTTGCAAATTTGTGGACTTGCTCACCTGCTAGCCATGCTATCTCCAGCAGTTTACACTTACAACCCTGCCCACACTACTTCCCATTTTGCCTGCTTTTCGCCACACCGCCACATTAAGGCGAAATCCTCAGTTTTCCAGGGGCTTTTAGGCCCACCAGGAAGTTACTTTAACTGATACTCCCCTCAGCATCTATCTTGAGCATCAAGCACTCATCCTCTGCAAACTATAAAAGCACCAGTGTGTAGGATTTAGAGGCATCTAGCGGGGAGCTTGCAGATTGCACACACATTGTCTCACTCTTCCCTTCCAAACATGTCGGACAACTTGTGCTAAACCCGAAAGGCCAAATCTAGAGTGTTTGGTTTGTCCGTTCTGGTCTACCGTAGAAACATGGCAGTTCAACATGGTGGCCTCTGTGGAAAAGCACCCGTAGATATGAACGCAGATATATACTCATTCTAAGGTAACAGAAACAACATGATCCTTATTTTCAGATGATGAAACACTAATGAAAACTGATGAAAGCATCTTACACACTGGAGCTTTACAAGTTCAATTGTATCACGTCAACAGAAAGTTTTCTCTTAGTCTTCTGCAGACTAATCCACAACTCTGCTCACTCAAGACAATATGGCTGCACACCGTGTTGCCACTTCATAACTCATCTAAATGTGCTCAAGCATTCACATAAATAAAAAAAACATCAAACCAAAATGCATGATTTCAATGACCAGTTATGTTTGAATATCACCACACCTATCATGACACATCATCGGGTACAGACAAATGTGCTTTGCCACTGCTATCAGATTTTGAAACGAAAAAGTGATCCAGCATAAAGTCAAACCAGGAAATCTGACCCCGAATACATTAAAGGAGAAATCTGTAATATATTTATTGTAATAAATCATAAAATGACCAACATACGTCATCAGAGATCAAGGAGGATTAATTGGAGTTCAAATTACTGCTGAATGCTGAATGAGTCAGTGTGTGTTGAGTCGTAAGAAATCATTAATAATGTTGTAGAAGCCGTAAATGTTTATAACAGTTAAAATGAGAAAAATGTTAGCCTGGTAGGTAGTGAGACACTGAACTCAAAGCCCAGGTTGTGTTACTTCAGAACAGTGGGCTTTTGTTTTTAATTTAACAGGCTTAACTTTAAATTGACAGACGATGGACAGTTATAAAAAACTGATCAACTTACAGTGGAGGACATGTCATCACTTGTTATTGTCAAATTATGATGTCGCGTGCATCTTGCGGTCCTGCAATGTTCCTGCAGCCTGCCCGAGCCCTGGGGGAGTCTGGGGAGGAGGGGGCTGAGGGGAAACAACTGGCTTACACCACAGATTGTATATTAAATAGGTTGAAATCCTATTTAATATACTGTCTACGGCTCTACCTCGCAATTTGGACTGCTGTGCTCATTTCTGCATGCGCAATTGCTACATATTGCTCCTTTAAATTTGGATTCATTACAGCAATTTTATTTTTTTTAGCAACCAGAAGTGGGTCTTAGGGCTTAGGTTAAGAAACCCTGTGGGTTGGGTTAATGAAATTGATAAATATATTTTAATCAATTTTCCTTTGCCTGGTCCACTTTCAGTTCATGAAACCCCAAAAATCAATCTTTTAAGATATGTCTTTTCTCCTGCAGATATGTGGTCCAGCCTGCAGTTTTAACTCTGTCAGTTTCATGTGACCAGCCTTTGGCATGAGATCTCGTGGCACCTGATTTTCCTAATTTTAGATCTTGTTTAATCAAAAGTACATAATTAATGTTACATTAATTACTTTGGGGTCAATTCTTGTATGTCAATTCTTTGTAAATATTAATATTTTTAATAATTCACCAGGTTAGAGGCTTCCATGTACAATTAACAGTATTACTTCTATAAGAATCTCTTTCATATCCAAGCAAATTGGTATTGTAACTGAAATATCTCTAACTGAATTGATATCAAATTGAATCAAATCATTAATTGAATCAAAACCTTGTGAACTGAATCAAAAAATCTGAATCGATACTCAGCCCTAACTAGAATACTCGCCTCCTGTTCTCCCATTGGTCAGGAGAACTGCTCCTTCCTCACTGGCTGACCTGATGCTGCACATCCTCCAATGAAATGGAGCGTGAGGTCATCACACCAGACAATGACTTAGCAAGGATGGAGATCTTCATGACTGTTGTAATACAGATAAATGAAACAAATAAGCTGCATGTTATGCTACATTTCCATCTTAATTTCACCAAATATATATAATAAGATACAGCTGTGTTGTATCCATTAAATGTGATAAGGAAAAAAATAACATAAAATCCTTGGAACTTTGGTTGATATGGCGATAAACAACTGAGTCATCAATCAATCCTCACACCCTGATAGTGTCTCCTCACTGCTGCAGGACAGTGCTGTCTGACTGAAGGCTATCGATTGGGACACACAGGAAGGGTGCACAGCTCTATCAAAAAGAGAGCTGGTACAGAGTCCACACAGGATGTCAAGAGGACTAACAGTATCTATTATAGAGCAGTCTCCTTACTGTGTAGCTTCAGAGATGAAACGAAAAAGAACCAAAGCAAGAAAGCAAGAAAGGCACTGAGGGCTGCACGACACAGAGTACAGTACATTAGGAGGAAGGAAAAGAGCGTAAACAAGCAGAATATGAAATGACAGAGGAAAAGGGACATAAAGACAGTCAGCGAGAGGCAGAGGATATAAGATGGAGACAGAGAGTGGGAGATGAAGGATGGGCTGAAGAATACTCGAGAGTCAATCACGAAGATGGAGAAATAAATGGAAAAAGTCAGGCTGAGAAGATGGCAAAGGGGTGGAGGGAGCGAGGAGAGGTAGACGGGGTGTGACGGGGAGAAAATGAAGATGAGCAGCGAACGAGGTGCCGAGGAGACAGCGGCAGCCAGCCCAACAAGTGGGAGATCGAGACGGATCCCAGGAGGGAGACGGAAAAGAGTGAGGAAAACGAGAAAAACAAGAGCCAGAAATAGACAAGAGCACAGCAAACACAACAGATAGAGAGATAGAAAGAAAAAAAGAGGGGGAGGAAGAGAGAGCAGACTGTCTCCCCACTGGGCAGGGCCAATGCTGCAGAGGAGAAAGGGAGGATGAGAAGATGAGGGTGGAAAGAGGGCTGGTGGGATGGATGCAGGCTCCAGCAGCTACACAAGTCACTTCAGAGTCTGTGGGGTGTGTGTGTGTGTGTGTGTGGGTGCGTGTGTGTGTGTGTGTGTCTATGCAGAGAAAGAGAGGATCAAATGAGATCCATTATCTCAGGGCAGGAGCTGGACGACCATCCAGTCAGCGCCACATTACGTCAACATTCTCCAACACCGGTCTGCTGGGACGCTGAGAGGAGGAGAGGGTGGAGGTGAACACAGAGAGGAGGAGGAGGTGGAGGAGGAGGTTAACAGGATGGGTTTAGGGCGGGAGGAAAGAGTGGGGGAGGGTGAGAAAAGAGGAAGAGCGGGGTAAGGAAGAAATACAAGAGGTTTGAGAAGAAAACAGAGCAGATGGGGGGGACCTAAAAGGTGGGGAGGGGCGGTTGTGTTGTGTTGTGTCGCCGTCATATGAGATTTACTGTAAATACAAGCTGCTGACATCATCCTCCGAGTGGTAATTAGAGGAGGTACAAGTGGGAATTTATTGGCAGGCTTGGATCTGTCCGACATGATGCTGCAGATGTGATCAATCAACACAGGTAGCCAAGAGAGCAGACACTCCACTGTCAACAGCCTAAAAATAACCAGTACAGTCCAACTAAAGAGGTAAACACAGGGCTCAACTGGAAGGACTGCCCACTTTAGGGCTGCACAATTAATCAAAATCACAATGTGGTTTTCTGCAATTTTCAAACAGCAGGAGGTGAAATATTTGTTAAAGGCAAAAAGTGTGTCAAAAAATGTTTAAATGAATGGATGTTGTGAGGCAGAGATGTCCTGTCCTACACATCAGATTCTACAGACTTAAAAAACATCATCATTTGGTACAGATCCCTGCAAATATCAATATAATAAATAGAATATGAAATATCAGTCAAAATAATCACAATTAGATATTTTTTCAAAAACATTCAGCCCTCGCCTGTTTGCCCGGGACAAGTAAAATGCCATGTTTAAGCTATTTTGATAATCAATTAATCAATCATTAAAGTCATTTCTCATGTAAAATGACAGAAAAAGCCGTTTTCAGCCCTCAGATATGTAGATTTCCCACGTTTCTTCATTTGTCATCAAATTAAAATGAATATCCTCTGGTTTTTAAGTGATGAGGCATTTAAATACATCAGTGATGTGCAAGTTCACACAAAGAGCTAGCTCAAAGTTCAGTTCACACAGATTAACACTGTGAAGACGTGATTAGAAGGGCTACACACCGTTGGTACACCCTTTCAGTACTTTACTGTCTCGTGATAACAGAAAATGTCATTTCTATTTTAACAAAACTAACTCCAAACTTCTCAATTTCAACATTGCTATTTATTTAGAGTATTTGTTATCTATTTGGAGCATTTTACACACCACATGAAATAAAATCCCTCCCTCTCCCCTCTCAAACCGTCGCTACAACCTGCAGCCTGTCAGTCTGTCACCAGGGCAACACTGTTAATGTGTGACACAGGCAACACATTTCACATCCTTCCTGTTATGATGTCGTTGTTGTTACCGCCACAGTGCTTTACTGTGATACTTCCCTGTTAAAAGTCAACAGTTAACTGTTAACAGTTGGTTTCATAATAAGATTTTGGATATACTAATAAATCTCACACACTGTTGTGACGTACTAAATATCATTTCAGTCAGGACTTTCAGACACAGCCCTCGGCTGAGTCTTGGCTAATGCTAGCAAAAATGCTAAGCCAACAAAGACAGTTGAAAGAAGCCCAGAGGGCTGTACTACGAAGGAAGCTCAACACAGCCAGGCTTTCTTTGCATGATCTGGATCGACAAAGCCTGAACCCCCAGTCAGAGATAACTGGTATCACGATGGTGGTTATCAGCTGTCTTTGTTAATTCAGGCTTTCTTCTTCAGACTCTGCGCACACACATAAGCGATCGCGAGCTGCCTACTTCAGTCAAACTGATCAAGTTGTTATAATTAGGAGCTGTGGAAAATATACAAACTATATTACGGCAAAAAGCAACATTGATGCTGCAAATAAAGCAGGAGAAGAAGAATGCTGTCAGAAGATTACTGATCGACTAAATGTGATCTTAATGCTGCCGTTTATTTCTAACATGAAAACTGCACATTAAACAATAAAACTTCATACAGCAGATTTAAACATGACGCTGTCAGTCTGACACTGTCCTGTGATGAAAGAGATGTGGACATCACTGAAGTTTTTGGCCAAACCAACGTTAAATGACTGAAACTGAAGATTTTCTGGGATAAATGATGATGAATTTTCTAATCAGTGTTCTGAGCTGCAATATCAGCAAAGCAACACGGACAATGGTAAAAAGTATTCAAAGTGTCTGTAGTTGTTTCTTCGTTATTTAGTGTGTGGATTATATACGATGTAAATTTAAAGTGTTAATATTAACTGGAGCAAACGGGAAAAATGACTGCATCACCAAAAGGAGGTTACCATGACAGCGTGATGCACAGCTCGTGCTGTTGTGACATGATGTTAGATTTCTACATTATACGGATTCGTTCGGTGATATTACGAACATACAGCTCAGCAACTTTTCATTTTTATTGTCTTCTCTCAGTTTATAATCTGTATCGATCATTAACAACCTCGTTAGAACAATAATTAGTTAAAGAGCGGCGCTTTTTACAGCCGATTTAATCTGAAACACAGAACATAACCTGCTCCCGACCAGGTTATGAGTTTAGCATAAGTTACCCTGGTGATCTAGCCAGGTTCTGAAAAATTTAAGTTGCTCTCTCTCTACTTTTCTCTATACTCTGGGATATTCTCTCACCCAGATGCACTCCTAGGTATCAAAATTTGGTACCAATCAATTTAATGTGACTTGGTACTCGGTAGTACCAATTCTTAGAGTACGATTAAAAGTACGGTGTACGGTACCCACCCTAGTGACGTCATGACTTCCAGCCTCCAAAAGCAAACATAAATGGTTGAAGCTATGATGTGTGTGTGATTTATACCAGGATGAAGTCACATGAGCAACAGCTCTTGCTCGTTGTTTCGCTTCACTGCTGATAAAAGGACCAGGAGTCGCTGAATAAAACATCTCAGATGAGATAATGTACCAAGAGGAAAAATGAACCAGAGTTTGATTTAACTGGACTAAAAAGCAGCATTACTCCCAAAACAGACAGAATCAGAACCAGTGCTTGTATGCAGTCTGATGAATGACCTGGGTGTCTAGTTCATTAATGTAGGTTAATGTCAGTCAATAACTAATAGATGCTTGAGCTTGTGGAAAAGTTTCTGCAGCTGAAAAGCTCTAATATAAACTGGTTCACTTCAGCATGCAGCATGAGGAGGAGTGAATGCTTCAGCCTTCAGGACTTTGACAAATTTCTAAGCTTGATGTGAGAAAACAATAGCAATGCAGTACTGGACCTGCTTTTCTTGTTTTTAGAGGAAACGTACAAAACCGCAGTGGCTGATGACAAAACCTCAGGCCCGGTGCCTCTCAGGGAGCTTGGGTGTTCATTTGCTTTGTGTGTGTTCCTGTGCCTGCCTGGCACCTGCTCAAAACCATAACTAAGGCTCTGCACTCCAAAGCGCTGTTGGGTGGGCCTTGGCAACAGCCTCATGTCCCAGATTACACCAACGTCTGCCAGCGTACCTCGAGCACCTGCAAACGGCTCCTGAGCAAACAGCACTGAAGGATGCATATCAGCAATCGTATCTTCATCTGAAGGCGTTAATGCTGCAAATTTGGAGCAGAACGTACAGACTGAAATATCTATCTCTTTTTCACTTTCATCTTGTAGGTCAGATTCAAAAGCCATGCAAATAAAAATTTTATCACTGCCTTAAGCATTTTCAAAAAGCTACTATAAGCTATCATGGTCATGAAGAAAAGCATTAACCACATGCATAAATTATGGAATGCTAGAAAGAATAAGCGCAAGATTGAATCAAATGAAAGAGCTAAGTGGCTAGTATATCTAATGCGTAAATAGTAACACAATGAAACAGCTAGCAGCTTGCATACAGACACTAACTGAGTTTGCTCATTTATAAGCTGCTCACGGTGGAGAAATATGAGTGCAACAGGATACAGACTAATGATGATTTCTTTCACCAAAAGATGCATTAATGTTCATTGTTTATTCCAAGAAATATTCTTCTTATCCACATGGTAAGGGAGATGAAAGATTGTGTGGATTCACTGACACAAACTCACCATTATCTGTTTTATAAAAACTGATATTTTAAACAAAATCCGTGCCTCCAATAATCAATGATTCTACAATTTGAAAAAAGATATTGGCCTTGTGTCTTTAAAGCATTTCAGCAGTAAGATGATCTCTTTACAAGGGCTTGGTTATCTCACAGTTGAAATGCTTCTGGAGAGCCGAGGCCTGGATAGGAAATAAAAACAATTTCTGCGATCGTGAGAGGATGGACGGGAGCTGAAGGAAATCTGCGCAGTGAAGTGACTCGAACGTAATTCAGCAGTCAACCCTTTTAGGACAGAGATGTTTCAATTCAGCGGGGGTGTGACCAGACTTCTGTAGTTGGATGGATGAGGGTGAGGGGGGCAGGGCCAGGTTGACAGATGGGAGTCACCCTGCGGTCAGTCAGCATCCAGCACCTGCAGTGCTCTCCTCTTCCCCACCCCGTGTGTTTTAATGGGTTTTTACAGTCTCCCATTCATTATTAGGAGACAAGCTTGAAATCAGAAAGAAAACAGACTATTTTTTTCTGATGTGCTGTGTCCACTGTTACATTAGCAATAAACTCATGTTGAATTGTTTTAGTGTTCGCAGGAGTAAAGAAGGTGACAAAGAGATTGGTGGCCGATGGATGACATCATGCCTTTCCATGCTGAGGTTACAGGACAAAGGGTGGGGGTCACACAACAATGTATACAGCCCTTCTGCTCCAACAGCTGTCAAGAAACCTGCCACAGCTAGTTAATGTCTTCTCGGTTCTTTGACTGAAAACACAATAGGAGAGTACGATATGATGACACATATCACCTGAGGATAGAAGAAAGACTATCTGTCATTTTATGCTCCATCACTTATTTCTTAATGTCGTAAATCACAGTCTTTACTAAGGGTGCAATAGATCGCAGTTGCCTTGTACAGATCAGATTTTTTAAAAGAAATAACTGCCCCAGTCTCGATGCAGATGTGCAGTGAAAAGACATGACAGATGTGTGCTATGTTTTACTTTGAACCACTGGGCTGCAGGACACTCCGTCTTAAAAAACAAAACAAAAGCATGAGCGACAACTGATTTAAGAAGCCTCACATTCACCTCCATCATGTGAAATCCTGACCATGATTTTGGGCATTTTCGGCAGTGTTAGTGAAAATTATTATTATAATTATTATTATGATTATATTATTAGACAGTATTTGCTATGGTGGTAACAGAGAGAAGTGGCTCCACCAGAGCATTTTTCACCTTTTTTTAATAATGATCCAAATTGTGAGTTTTGTGATCCGTTCTCTCTACTCTTTACTAGTGACAGAACTAGTACAGCTGTATATATATCCACTGCCTGGCCGAAAAGAAGTCACACACTCTAATATTCATTACCACATTACATTGTCATCTTGGAATATGCTCGTGTCATCAGGGAAGAAAAAATCCATTGCTGTAAAAACCTGCTCATTCGGTATATTCAGGTCATGAGCTGACCTCAGTTTTTGGACACATAACGTTGCTGAACCTCAACCTGAGCAACTGAAGCAACTCCAGATCATAACACTGCCCCCACAGGTTTGTATGGTAGGTGCTAGGCATGATGGGAGCATCACTTCATCCACCTCTCTTTTTACCCTGATGCCCCATCACTCTGGAACAGGGTAAATCTGGACTCATCAGACCACATGACCTTTTTCCATTGCTCCAGAGTCCAATCTTTATGCTCCCTAGCAAACTGAAGCCTTTTTTCCAGATTAGCTTCACTGATAAGTGGTTTTCTTAAGGCTCCACAGCTGTTTAGTCTCAATCCCTTGAGTTCTCTTCACATTGTGTGTGTGTAAATGCTCTTTTTCACTATTAAACATAGTTGTGAGTTCTACTGTTGATTTTTTATGATTTGATCTCACCAAACACTTAAGTGATCTCCGATCACGATTCAAGATTTTTTTCCAACCACATTTCTACCTGGAAGATGATGGTTCATCACTATCCTTCCAGGATTTAATAATGTGTTGGACAGTTCTTAAACCAATTTTAGCAGGACAGTAATTTGACCCTTGTGAAACAGAGTAACATCGTCTCCACGACCACAGGATATGTCCTCTGACATGGTTGTTTAAGAAATGAGAAGCTCCTCACTGAATCAGAATTTGTTGCCAGCTGAAACACATGAATCACTGCAGTAATTATCCAATGGAAAGCTCTTTGCTACTTGTTTAGTTTAACCCAGGTGGTGACTTTTTTTTTGCCCAGGCAGTGTATATAGTATGAGGATAGAAGAGAGGCTACCCTTTCATTTTATGCTCATTTATTTCTTTGTGTCCTTTACTAGTGACAGACCCATTGATCAGGCAGCTGATTAATCGTGATGATTACTAGAAATTTTGAGATAATTAGCATCAGCCGATACCTGTGCTCTAGAGGCCAAATATGTGCAAACACATCTGCTGCAGCCTCATCAGGATGGCTTGAGTTTTCAGAAGGTGGATTTTCCCATTCATCATCGTCTTCTGTAAATGTGAACACATTTCTCCTGTCACCCTAAATGACAGCAAATTTAATCCAAAACTGTTTACTGGCAGCTGTTAAATATATTACGTTACAATGAATAGAATAATGCAGTTGAATGATACCGTATCCCACTCTCCCTTAAATACCAGTCACCTTCTGAAATCTACATCATAACCTGATGTAGTTTTCAATTTCATTAATTCATTAAAAAAATCCATTTGAAACGACATATTACTGGCTAAGTTACCCGTGTATTACATTGCAATGATGCATGAAATAATGGAATTACACTTGACTTTTCTTTATTTTGGTATCTACATAGTCTGACTCACTGGATGCACGCTGGGGGTATATGTTCTACCATTTATCTCTCGCTCCAAGCAGCACTGCCCTGTCCGCTATCTACGTTTTCAAAGCCCCTGTGAAACAAGAATAACCTCCAAGCAGCAACCTACATGCTGTTAATGGCAAATTAGCACCTGGGACGCTAATGGTACAAACGTAAACAAGCTAACCGCTGTTACCTTTACTTTTGCAGTCATATGGTCATTTTAATGCCAGAGCTCACCTCCTGATGTGCAAATGTTCCACCCAAACAAGTTCCCCCTCAGCATTATTTTGCAGGAGCACCGTTGATGCATCCTGGGCTTAGTGGCACCCAAGACGTTTGTGATTGGTTTACAGAAATGCGAACAAGGCAGGGCGTTTTTTTCCCCTATAGCAGAATGTGCACATGTAGAGTCAGACTCTGAGCACTATGGAGAGGTGTGGCTCTACAATAGGGCTGCACCATTTGGTAAAAAAAAGTCACAATGCGGTTATTTTCACTGAAATTGCGATTGCCATATACAGTATGATTAGCGGAAATGGTTGGTTTTGCATTAAAATTTTCATGTTCACTGAAAAAAGAATATTAAAAAGTCATGATGATGTGATATTTATTGAGGTCCAAACCAAACAAACCAGATCATATCTGCATCTCTACCATAGACTGTATATAGAAGTGGACGGAGCTTCCGGCTCTGAAAAATGAAGCCAATGCGGAAGTGCAGTAACGCTGTATTCTCACCGAAATCCAGCAGGGGGCGCGCGAGTTGGCTGCAAAAAGAAGCCCGGTTCCATTGACACCCGTTCTAAAATGCCGAACTTTACAGCTGAAATAAACATATTTATAGCCCGTGTCAAAAAACGATTTTGGTCTCTATCGCTAATATCCCCCACCATGTTCACTGAACCAGACTTGAATTTTCATATAAGTCATTCGTTGATTTTATATTAAGGCTTAAAGTTCTGTATAATTAGGGGCGTGGTTTCGTGATTGACAGGCGTAGTGCCCTATGGTAGTGCCACTCACTCGCTCCCTTAGACTATACCGTCTATGGTCCCACCCTGCTCCACCGTCTCAACCAATCATATTCACATCCGGTTTCAAAACTGTCAAAATGGCGCTGGCCAAATCTGAAACTCGAGGCTTCAAAACGGGTGTTCAGAAACCAATGGGTGACGTCACGAAGGCTCCGTCCACTTCTATATACAGTCTATGATCTCTACAGAACCTCATAACGCTGTTTTCTTACGCATTTTTCCTTTTTCAAAAAATTGCAGCCCTACTATGTGATATTGATATCGGCATTATATATCGGCCATTAGCTGCCCAACTGTCTAAATATCAGCAACAGCCATTGAAAAACCATATCCATCAACTACAACGATTAATCAAATTTTAAGTTTACTCTTCTCTGACAGTAAAACTGAATATCTTTGGGTTGCGTACAAAACAAGACATCTGAGGATGTCATGTTTGGCTGTGAACAACATCTTTCCTCATATTCTGGAATTTTATCAAACAACTAATCGATTAATCGATCATGAAACTAATCATTAGTTGCAGCCCTACCATCAACCACTACTATTTACTGTAATATTTTTCAGCATTTGGACAAAACTTTGCATTCTTTCACACAGCATGGACGCAAACAGGAAATTTGTATGAAGGTAACACAAACAAAGATGGAGGAGAGTGGACATGACAAAGAACAGGGTGATTCCGAACAGGAAAGGGACTCCGACCAACCAAGACAAAACCAGGATCTAGCACCTACAAGAAGGGTCACCTCTGTTGCATGGACATGTTGTGGATATGAAACGTCTGACCCATATTTGAGTCCCCTCTTGTGTTAGCGAGATACAGCAATGCCTCAGAATTATGCTGGAGAGAGCGTTGGAATATCGGAGATCATACCCACATTTTCTGGGATGGAGGATGTAGAATCTAAAAACCAGCTATATCAACCTGGGGTGTTGCTACTGATCACAAATGATGGTTACGGTGTTAAGGAGAAAAATGAAGCCACCGACTGTGCAACAGTGGAGGGAAAGGTTAAAAAGTGTCTATTTGATAGAAAGTATAACAGCCAAACTCCAACTAAGGGCTGATGCCTTCAACATTGAATGGATACCAGTAATATTACAGCTGTCAAGGCTGCTTAAGGACACAAACTCCCCATGATCCCAGTGGAGGAGAGGTGTAAGACTGGTGCACTCTGAATGTATTGGGGCTCATGTCTTCTTTTCCTCAGTTCCCAGAGCTTACAGATAATTCTACACCTGACTATATATCTGCTGAAATGAGGCTAACTGGATGTCTGTGTCCGTGATACCTCTTCAAATAGAAATACAAATTTCTTCAAATAAGATGGACTGACACGATGCTTAAATTTGTTATGTGACCAACATTTGTTCATATATTCATTTCTATACGATAAGTCTCTACAACAGGCTCAAGAATGGGGTGCAACACTGAAACATCAGTAAGGCTCTGTGTGCAGTGCTCAAAAGTAAGGATGTCCCAAGGACAATAAAAATTGCATCTGGGACACAAAGATATAGTGCCTGGGACAATTCTAGGACAGAAGAGAAACTACAGACTACAGTCTACTGTGGTAGAGGTGACATATGGAGGCGCAGAGGATATGTTGGTGCAACTTTCATTCTCCTACACTCCTACAAACACCATGGAACTGAACTGACAACGTTGACATTACTTAATCCTTAAACCGGTGTTCGTAACAGCTGTATTAGCCTACAACTACGTCAACAGCTCCCTAAATACAATGGTAAGCAGTTTTAAAGACGAAGCATTCAGCAGCATTCCCGTTTTTCTGACCCACAAACTTAACTATATTTGCAAACACGTCTATTACATGCGCTTGGCATTCATGTTTCCTATTTCAAAGTGGGTGGCAATATTTCAACTAAGTTTAACAGTTAGAGGCTAATTGAAAGTTTAAAACTTACCGTTGTTCTGAAGCAGCCTCCGGGGCAATGCTGCTTTCACCACTCTTCCAGTGGGGGAGGGGTAACGCGTATGTGCTGCAAGGTCTTCCGGCAACACAGAGCTGCCCCTGGATGCCTGTCTGTAAATCATGCCGCGGAAAAATACATCGGCGAACCCACGCACAAATCGGCCAATGCCGATTCAAGTAAAAAACGCAAATATCGGCCCAATATATCGGCCGGCCGATGTATCGGTCGATCCTTAGTCTCAGGTACATCCATCTTAAGAGAGCAGGTCTTGTTCTGCTTGTAGAAAGAGAGAGTCTGCTGATCTTGGTTGGTAACATCAAATCCAGGTTTCACCTCCTGTGTCATGATCCCACTGGAACTGTTCACCACATTTGAGCCATGGATGTCCGTCATTCAAGATGAGACACAAAATTACCCTCACTGGTAATAATGTGGGGAGCGAGGTTAGGCCATGGGGAGTGGAAGTTGCCTGAACATATCATCCTCTGTACCATCATATGTCACCTCTACCTCAGTAGACAACTCAACAACTGTTCTAAGTAGGCTACATCACTGCAAGACCAAAGACCATTTCTTTTCTGCAGGCTGTAGTTTCAAGCAGCACCAATATCATTGTCCATTATGATGTTTCACTGTGGGTAGCGTCATATTCCAAATAGGTAGAAATCACCCAACCCTACAAACAACACCAACAGATTCTCCCTGTCTAGAACCAGAAATGCTCTCTAAAGGAGGACACATCTGAGACCCTGGACCCCCTCAGGCCCAAGTTTCCTGAGGGTGCAGGGTTCATGCCACCGCCTGTAAACAGTGAAGTTTACACTAAAAACAGTAAAGTTTACTCAAAGTACACCCAAGATCATCGTGTCTGTTTACTTGCATGGGTGGTGGGGAGCAGCAGAGAGAAGCAGCTTGTCCTGTATTTATCATGTAGAGTGAAAAAAATAACGTCAATTTGGGACAATGTTTGTTAAGTCTAGGACAGTTTAAAGTATAATTCAGGACAGTTGCAGGATACTAAGGAAAAAGTTTATTTCAACCCCTGCCTGTGTCCACCTCTGAAAACAAGACCCTCGGGGATGCAGCATTATTTTAGCTGAGATGCTTTTGTTGCTTTGACACAAAATATCAGTGGAAGTTACTGTTAAAGTACCTAATTTCACAGATTGTGTTATTAACAAATACTGAATGCAAAAATGTCAGCACAAGGCTGCTCTGGACCAAGGGAAGGCTGAAACATACGCAGAGAGGACAGATGCCTGTCTCTGTGGGTTCAAGAGATTTTGTGGACGAGGGAACATCTCAAGGAATCTCTGTGGTCGCTGTTTGTACTTTAAGGTAATCTGTTTTATTTTACCATTTCATGTTTGCTCTCGGCTGGATAGGAGCAGATACTGATTTTGCTGCTTCAAAATAAAAGCTTTTAAATAACAATAAAAGTGGAGCAGAAGTTGGATGGAGCCCGATTCAAGGAGCACGAGCGGAACTTTTTGTCCCACCTCTCCTCCACTGTGATTGGACAGCTGTGTAAAAACTGACAGTGATTAGTGCAGCAGGATACCCAAATTGATCATATTTATACACCAAACACTCATAGCAGAATATAAATATGTGGTGTTCTCATTGCAAAAAAATACGATGGCCTCAGGAAAAATGTTTTGGTGGACACAACCTCTTATTTCTTTCATCACCAAAGCCAGAATCTTGTCAAAGAAGACAAAGAGAGTCACAAAAGTACAGTTGACTGCTCAACATATGGCAAAGAATTTACAGAAAATGTGCTACACCGTGATATGTGTCGTTATCTGGTTTATGAACTGACCTATACTGGGATAATAGATTTTGGTCATATTGTACAGTCCTAATACACTGTATAAACTTACATTAAGCCCGTCTGTTCCAGTGAGCTGGACTGGAAGATTCCCTAAATAGCTGACAGACTGTGGCTGCTGTAACAATGTGACTAGCTGAGCAGGTGGTGTCTCTAAAGCAAAAAGAAAGACTATCAGCACAATAAAAGGCAAAAGATCAAAAGCAATAAAACCCCTGGAGTGTCCCTGATCACGTCATAAAGCATTAGACTCCATGGGTTTTATTATCTAATATTTTTTTACCCTCTTTCAAAGACAACAACTGATCCCAGTGTAAAATAGGCAAGAAAATGTCAATGTTTTTTTTTCCCCAAATGTGACAGTGAGGTCATGGACCCACAAGCAGACAAGTAGAATTTATTAAACAGCAGTCTGATGGTGGCAGTATTCGGGAGAGTTTAGCTTTAGGACCGCACTATAATGCTGCTAACTTGAGGGCGCTGTAAGAAGGCACCACGCCAGAAGAGACTGTGAATTTAAAAAGGCTCAGAGAGCAGAAGGTGGGACCTTACCATTTCAAGGACTAAAAGCCGGCACATTACCATAACAGCCATCTGCTACCGAACTGTCTGCCTGTCTCATTACCGCCTTTCCAGTCAAGACTTTTTATGTAATTACATTTTACTTTCTCCTCGTAGTTTTGATGTTTAATTAGTATTCAATATTTGCCTTTCAAGTTGTTTTGCCTTCATCTTTTCCATCCTCTCTACAGTTCTTTGCCCCACTTTCTCACTTTTCTCTCGCTGCGTCACAGGTCACTTTGACCTCTCTGCCCCGACACCCACCCTCTCACCACTTTAAGGCTTGCAGCCATCACCACGGCATGCACACCAGGAGCTGCTTTACAACACTTCTGGGGGTCTCAGCAGTGCTTTGAATAGTGTACAATATGATTGATAAATTCAGGGACATTTCAGACACGCCCTGCACTGCTGTTGCCTCGGTGTGTCCCGCTGAGAGCTACCTGCTGCAGTGCACTTCTGTCCTTGGATGGAAATTTCAAGGTTGTGCTGCAGCAACAGGACAGTGTGTGTTGGGTAATGCTGACTGGGGACTGGAGCAGGCCCCAAGCAGGCGGTGAGGTAAGGCACATTGTCAAGAGTCACAACTCAGACAGGAAGAGAGCTTTTTCTCTCTCAAATTATGAGAATTTATTCTTAAAAATGGAAACTGTCCTGTCAGAAAAGTGAATGATGGACCCACCCTGAAAAATGAACTAGAGGCATCAAAATCATCAGTTGGAAACAAAAAAATCTAATGGGCTGCCATGGTAACCGAAGCCCTGCGATGCACACAAGTACAGAAAATCCTTCACTACCCCAGCTGCATGTTAAAGAACTCTGCCTCTGACTACCTACACAGAAACAGCATAAAGACATGAGGCCCCAGTGTCAAGATGTAGTTCATCAACACTGTCAGCTGCTAGAGGTCATAATAACCTACAATATTTCTGCACTCTTTTAGGCATTTCTCTGCATGATCCTGGGAAAGAAATCAGATGTAACTACAGGACTAAATCAGAAAGAAAGACAAATACATTACAGGTTATTTAATGTGTCTTCACTCTCTTCTGTTGTGCAAAGCAGCGTTGTCACAATGCCAGAATTTAAATGATAAAATCTGATGCAATATAATACATTAAAAAAATAAATAAATAAATATCTCTGTTGCTACCTCCAGTGACTGTAAGTACTCTGAGGCAACATCTAACTAACTTTAATATTTCACTGTGATAGCCTATAAAAGTAAGTCTGGCTATGTTTTTAGGCATTTTTTGCAATTAAATTTCCAGAAACAAGTGAAAATCGCAAAAGAATGTTGCAGGTTTTTTTTTTTTTTGCCGTTTGTTTGTTTGTTTTTGTAGAATTCATTAAAATCAAAGGCAACTTGTTCTGGTGAGAATAAAACTGCACTCTGTTCTGAGTGTTCTAAGAAACCTTACTAAAAAGATTCAAGATTACAAAAAACTGGGAGGTGGAGGTTTAAACTCAGTCAAAACAGCATAAAATTATAAATTAGTGTGCATAGATCATTGTTAAATGTTAATAATGACAAATGTAAATACAAAAAAACTGAATAATAAAACAAAGCAATGAGTCGGTTCATTGCAGCATACATGTATGAATGCTATGACTGGTAGAACTCACGGGAAGTAACGATGATTGGCCAAATTTGCAGAAAAGTTGCAGAGTTTGGACAAATTTGCAAGATTGCATAAAATTTACAGGGATTGTTAAATTTAGTTAAATTTACACGAACTGTGATCACAACATCGCAACTTCCTGGAGGGACTGATTAGCCTGCATGCTACAGCAGTGCACTACAGCAGACTGAACATAAATCAAACAATACACCTCCTTATTAATGGAGGTCTCTGCTCTGTATGTACAGAAATGTAGGCTACAGGCCATGATTACCATCAACACGACTGATTAGAAACTGGTGTTGTTGGTCTGCATAACTGTCTAGTTTTAGCAGCTTGCATATTATCCTCATGTGTTAACATTAGAGATGTTTGCCACGTTGGTAAACTAGCTAAAAAACTAAAGTCAAACCCTAAACTGCCTTGTCAAACTGCGGTGGTGAAAAGGTTTGCTTGTCACCACATAAATCACTCATTTGACTTACATCTGGGGCATGAAATTATGTTATCCATCACATTTGCTAACCAGCCTGCTGCTCTTTGAATTTCTTGAACAGGTCGGCACCTCTGTCAGCAGGATACTTTGCCAAATTGGACATGTTGTCTGCCTCGGTCTGTGTGGGCTTAAAACATCTTTTACAGACGGTCTGTGTGGCGTCTGTGGGGTCGCCCTGACTGTTAGCTACGTAAGTGAAATGATACTGTAAGTAGGGCTGTCCCCTTAGCTGGTGAGAACAGACTTACTCAACCACATTTCATGTTATCTGTTAGTCACAGAAAATTATTATCTGATTATTTTTACTGATATTGTAATTGTGATATGATTTGCAATATCAGAAGGAATGATCAATTCATGATTATTCATGATATACATGATTATTGTCATTTTCACTTGAAAACATTAAAAGTCTGATTTTTGCAGCGATCTGCACCAAACGATGTAGAACTACAATGATTTGTTGATTAATTGATTAGTTGTCAACTATTAAATTATGTGGCAGCTATTTGGATAATCAATTAATCAGTTTGAACCTTTTTCAAATAAAATTGTCCACATTCTCTGATTTCAGCTCCTCAAATGTGAATATTTTTTGGTGTCCTTCACTCCTCTCTGACAGTAAACTGAATATCTTTGAGATTTTCTGACGTTTTATGGAGCAAGCATCTAATCAATTAATCCTAAAAATGACTGACAGATTTATTGATAATGAAAATAATCATTAGCTGCAGCCCTACAAAGATGTTTCCTTCAGTCTGTAGAAGCTGATGTGTAGGTCAGCATATCTCTGCACCACATTTTTTTTTTTTTTTTTTTTGTCAAATATTGCACCTCCTGTGATTTGAAAACTGCAGTAGACCATACTGCAATTTTGAAAATTTTGATTAATTGTTCAGCCACTTTTGCTGTTAGCAATTAGCAAAAATGTATATTCAAATAATTGAATGAATATCATAAATGTGCAATGACTAGTCAACTCATGGCTTTAACTAACAACTAGTAAATGTTTAGTCAGGCGCAGCTCTGACTGTCAGTATACCACACTGTAGATACAGTACATTTCCATTATTATGATGAGAAATAGAATCACTCTGTATTCCCTCTGTGCTTCCACTCTGAAGCCTTGCAGGCAATGAAAGTAAGTCAGCCATGTTCCTGAGTGACTTGCTACCAACCAGCAGAGAAACTGCAAGCAGTGCAGCTGACAACAGCTGAGGTGTCCCCGTTCGTACCTGCACTGCGCTGCAGAACTCAGCCCCATCACTTCCTCTGGAGATGCTTATTAAGATTTCATAAGGAGAAAAAAATGTGATGCGTTTGAGTGATGTAGTGAAGCTGCAGGCCTGCTCCCATTTCAAGGCTACAGATGGAACTTCAGCCTCTCCCTCTTCAGAGGTTCACAATACAAACAAGACTGAGATACAATGACCGAGTCCTGAAGAGATCGACAACAGAATCTGTTTCTTATCTTTCTACTGACTCTGTGTTAGAAGTGGAAGATATTGATAAAATAGACCATGATACATATTAGGGGTGGGATCTAAAATAATAGTGCAGTTATCAGGGTGTTCTGTGATAACAATATTCTTGATTATATGACAAAATACTGAAAAATACATTTGGTTCAGAAATCATAACAGCTGTTGAGCTCTCCTCGCAGGATTTTTGTCTCTCCTTGAACTAGAGCTGCAAATTGTAAGTTCTTTCCTTCATCAGTCATTCTTAAAATTAACCATCAATGAATCAATTAATCATACTTACATAATCTTAAAAAATGCACATACCAAACAAAACCAAATGTATTTTTCCCTCCTCAATCAGAGCTTTATTTCCAGTATTACATACACCCATAGAAATACAGGTTTATCACCTGTAGAACCATACAGCGTTCTTCAGCTTGTCACCATAGGAGAACCATTTTTGGTTCTTGTTAAAACTTTTTATAAAAGTTCACTTAGAACCCTTTCATACTGTTCTAAATAGAACCCAGCACGAAGAGTTATATCTAGAACCATCTGTCAAAGGTTTTATCAAGAACCTCCTGTGAAAGGTTCAACAAAGAACCATTTTATGGTGCAATGGTTCCACCTAGAACAATCTCTGAGGTTCTATCCAGAACCTTTCTACCTCTCTAAAGGTGCCAACAAGAGTCCAACCAGGGGGTTCTACCAAAAATATTTCTATACTCTAAGGGTTTTATCTAGAATGCATTCAGGAGGTTCTACCGAGAACCTTTTCATATTCTAAGGTTTCATCTAGAGTCAACCCAGAGGGTTCTATCAAGAACTGTTTTATATTATGGTACAAAGAACCCTTGACAAGGATTTCAAGAATCCTTGAAGAACTCTTTCTTCTAAAAAAGGTTCTTTGGATGTAAAGTGTTCTTAATGGAAACTATAGTCTTAAAGAACCCTTGACAAACCCTTTCTTCCCAAGAGGGTTCCTCAGAAGCAGTTCTGGGTAGAACCACAGCCCTTCAGGAAGAACGCTTTGGAACACTTATTTCTAAGAGTGCAGCCTATGAAACATATAAAGAGCTTCATGTTTCACATGTTTATTTGATCTTAGCTCGATTCAGTTTCACATGATCTATTAAATGGTCTATTAAATTCTTAACGACCAGTTAATCGATCATCGATTGAGGTGTTGAAAGTTTGTTGTATTGATCCCTTTTGTCGTTACAGTATTTTTGCATTTCCTCTTACATATTACAGTGGTTTATTGTTCATCTGATCTGTTGTAACCAACCCACGCTCCTGAAGCCACTCCCCTTTTTGGACCTCCTCCACCGTGGAGCTGATGGCAGTGTTACATCCACTTTCAGCCATGCCTGTTGTAGCTGCGTGTCATGGTATGGTGATGGCATTCTGTCAACAAGTCATAATGTTGCCATTATCACAATATGACTTTTTATCATTTGAAAAAATATTTCCATTAATGTACATCTCATACCTCTGATACATGTGATCTAATGTAACAGTATGGATATGTATATTGTGAGACAGAGTTGGCAGTTTATTAGCTACACCTAACTGAAACTAATTCAGTCCAGTACAGCAGTAAATGTTACTTTCATGATTATAAAGTTCAGTTCTTGGTTTAACTGTTATAAAGATGTGTTGATTCAAGGCTGCAGTAAGTTAGTTAGTAGTTCTGTTGAATTATATCGGATTATTTTGTCCAATACAGTGATTCCCAAAGTGTGGGCCATGAGGACCCTGCAGCTGGGCCCTGAGAGGTCATGAAAACTAAACAAATAAAACACTTTTAAGTTTCAATTCTATAAGTTAGAAATTACCATATAAGATTTAGGATTTTTTTTTTAAGTGATGAGAAGTAAGTAAAGAAAACCATGAGATTTAAATGTCATGTTATCTTCATTATGTGACCCAGTTTAACAGGTGTTACAGTGTATTTGGTGACCCGTCACATTAACACAGGAACTTATCTTGGTACAATTAGTCTTGTGTGCTGATCAGAGTTGTGATTAAAGGTTTTGGTGGGCAGATTAAAAACTGGGCCATGTTAGGCTTCAGTCTGGAAATGGCTGGTGTAATATTTTGAATATTTATAGAAACTTGTTGATATAAAAAGACTGGACAAACCTGCTAACAGGGAGAGCAAAGGTAATGTGATAACAGGGTATTCAAAATGACCAGCACTGCCTCCACTGTTGCCAAAGTTTTTAAAATACAGCTATAAGCTACATGTATACTGGGAATAGGTTAAAATGTGTTATGACAATGATTAAGTTCTCATTTCATTTGTTCACACAGGAAATCACCACTAATTTATTAGCTTCCCATTTAGCAACACTGTCGCTCACTAACCCGTGTCATGACATATTACATTATCATTTTTATACAACACATTTTGCATCACTAAAGCAGAGGAAACATCATTATACAGCCTGTTGTGTTGCTTTCTCTCCTCCTTACACAGACCGTCTCCAGGGGCTGTGAGTTGTGCGTTAGCTGCTGTGTGATGAACGATATTCATGTTTTTAGGAGTCTGCAAGATGCAGATAAACTTCTCTGTCAGCCACAGTTGGTCACGCATCTTTTGAATCAACTCGCCTATAAATAATACCAGTGGTCTGTGGCCTTAGATTTAGATACAAACAAATCTTCATTAAAAGGGACAGTTCACCCCAAAATAAAAATAGAAAAAAATAGAAAATAGAAAATTAGAGATGTCTGCCTTCTCTCTAGTATAATGGGAATAGATTTCACTCGGCTTGTGGTGCTGAAAGCACCAACAAAATACTTGAAAAATTCAAAACCAGTGTCTCTTTCCAGAAATAATGTCCCGGTTACTCGAGATAATCCACAGACCTTGTTGTGAGCAGTTTCATGTAGGAACTACTTTCTTTCTGCAGTGGAGTCTTCCAGAACTACTTGAGAATCTACCAAAATCTTTATTTTCTTCTAGACAGAAACTAATTCCTACATGAAACTGCTCAAAACAAGTCTGTGGATTATCTTGAGTAACCAGGTCACGGTTTCTGGAAAGACAGTTTTTTCAAGTCTATTTTTGCTACTTTGAGCAACAAAAAAATAGATGGATAAATATCACTACAGGCCAGGAGGAAAATATGTTTTTGCTTTTGAGGTGAACTGTTCCTTTAAACTAGCTACTCTGTTTATTCTCCTGAAACACATAGATGATGTTAAACAGTGTACGTTCATGAATCTTTCTGCTGCCACCTACTTCTTTAAGCAGAAAAACAAAGAAAATTAAATTCGACAAATGCAAAAATACATTTCATGCGTTATAATGAAGCAACAAAGAAACTATGAATATAATAATCAGTTATAATTTGCACCTAATAGCTGCTACTGTGCTCTAAACTTCCATCAAAATCCTAGTTGTGCTGTGAAAACACTGCTTTTCTTAACCTCAGGAGAAACCCAGACGAGTGTGGCAGATTTCAAGCGTCAGTCTGATTGCTCCTGAGAGAAAACATTTTAACTGAGGTGCCGCCTGCAGGATAAATATATGTCAAATATTTTTTTTTTTTTGTGGAAATGTCATCTTAAAGATATGCAACTTTGCACACTGCAGGAAGTAATCATGAATTATTGATTAGAATCTTCACAGCATGGATAAGCAACTGAGAAATTGCACAGCACACAACACAAACACACACTCACAACAAACCTACAGCAACAGAATGAAATCCATACATGTGCACACCAGCACGCACTAGATCCTTTGGGGGACGCTGACTAGTAATGACACAGCATTAACAGAAAACGTGGTGTGTAAACATCAGCGTCATTGTTCGACGGAGCCTTTTGTTGTGACAGAGGTGAATGACACTCAGACCAGAACTTTACTCATTTAGACCAAAGGACAAAACAAGGCAACACCGGGCCCTAAAAAAAAGGTTTCTTCTGGTCCCATCCTGTGTCTCTTAAACAAGCCTGTATGAGCTGTTTCCAGACCAGTCTTTCATTAAACCCTGTGACCCTTTTCCACAAATCCCAGGAGAAATCTAGAGAAGCCCAGAGGAATATACATGACAGCAGACCTCCACTTTCTTCACAACCAAATGATGAAGCCAGTTGGAATTGGTAGAGTGAAAAATATGTAAGTGTGCACAACAGACGTACATGTGACTGTGTCTAAGTGGAACAGGGCTCATCAATTAGTTGTTTGGTCCATAAAATGTCAGAAAATGGTGAAAAATGTGTTTCATGAAATGTCAGTGTTTCCCAAAGTCCAAGATGACGTCCTCAAATGTCTTGTTTTGTCCACAACTCAAAGACATTCAGTTTACCGTCAGAGAGAAGGAAAGAAACCAGAAAATATTCACATTTGAAAAGCTGAAATCAGAGAATCTGGACTCCTTTTTTTCTTATAGAGTGACTCAAACTGATTAATCAATTATCAGAATAGTTGCTGATTAATTTAATAATCTATAACTGGATTAATTGCTGCAGCTCTAAAGTGGAACAAGGCAGGATGATCTCTTACCCTGAAATCTTGACCCTGCCTTTAATACAGTTAGTTATTGACTTTCAAGTTTAATCATGAATTATAACAAAGTTACCAAACTTGCTCTGTCAAAATAAATGAACCCTGAACAGTTTTCAGTCCAGATTCACAGGTTCTTCTGGGTTTTACTCAGGAAATTTTCCTCTTGGAAAAGTCTTTGACTGTTGCTGTGTGTTCAGGTCAGCCGACCAAAATGTACTACCACCGTCTCCTGCAATTGGTCGATAACGTCAGGTGATTAATTCATTTTCTGGTTCACTGTCTCCAACTGTCACTAATAAACTCATCCATCCTGTGTGACGTGATTAAAGTAGAGCTGCAACAATTAATCTATTATTATTAACTGACTATTAAATTTATTGCCAACTGTTTTGGTAATCGATTAATGGTTTTGAGACATTTTTAAATTTAAAAAAAATACAAGTTCTCTGATTTCAGCTTCTCGAACGTGAATATTTTCTCCTCTATGACAGTACACTGAATATCTTCCAGATACAGACAAAACAAGACACTTAAATCAAATGAGTTTATTAATTAACGTCATTTTTTTTTTGCCATTTTATGGACCAAACAGCTAATCGATTAATCGAGAAAATAATCATTAGTTGCAGCCCTAGATTAAAGAGTGACTATACTGACCATTGACTGTTCATCATGTATTATTTGGGCTTTTCTCGTGCAGCTATTCAAAATGAGCCTGCATCCAAAAATCATCATCAAGGAACTGCAACAGAAATCTCAACATATTAGAGCTGAAACGATTAGTCAGTCTATATCAGACAACCTACAGAAAACAGACAAATAATTTGCCAGTCGATAAATCCTTGCCAAAAATGTGAATTTTTGAATTTGCTGGTGTTGCTGGTCTTCTATGACACTAAAATGAATGTGTTTGGGGTTCACTGGATTAATCAGACAAACTGAGGACATCACCTTCACATTTAGTCATTTTTTGACATTTTACAGACTAAACGATCAATCAAGATAAGAGGCAAGGTGATTGATAAAGACAATTAGAGTGAATGAGAATGACAGTGAAGAAATGATGTGAATTAAGAGCTGAAACAACTGATCAATCTGTTAAAAATTAATTGACAACTATATTGGCAGTGGATAAATCACTGGTTCCATCTTGTCTCGTGAATATTTGCTGGTTATATGACTGTTAAATGAATATGTCTGCCTGTTTAACCCAACTAACAGTCCAAAACCCCAAAGTGAAGATATCACCTTAAGCTTTGGTCATTTTTTGACATTTTACAGACTACGACTAACGATGAACAGTTAATCACGATATGAGGCAGGCTGATTGATAATGACAATTACAATTAGTTGCAGCCCTAGAATGAGAACGGCACAAAATTGGGACACAGTGAAGAAATGATGTGAATTGGATGTGCAACTAATGATTCAAACGTCATCCTCAAAAGCCTTCTGTTGTCTGACAAACAGAACAAAACCCAAACATATTCAATTACAATGAGATACAACTGAGAAAAGCAGTTCATTCTCACAGCCGATGAGCTGGAAACAGCAGTTTTTTTGTCATTTTAGCTTGAAAAATGATCATCAGAACAGCTGCCAGTTCATTTTCTGCTGATCAAGCAATCAATTAATTTAGTTTCAGCTCAAACGAGGATTAGACTGATTTCAGCTGCAACACTGGAGACATTACTGGTAAAACTGACAGGATATCACAAGTTAAACCCCTGACTCTGCTGTCTGTCACTGAGGATGAAGAAGAGGAGGACAGGTCAGACTGGTTTGAAACAAGCTGCAGGTGTATTTGACCTGACAAACTGACACTATGTAAATAATAACGGCTGTAAACAATCATGTCCATTCTGTCATGAATAGTGAGTGTCAGTGTTTGGTCTCAGGCCAAGTCACACCCAGCTGAGAGGCACACTGAGTTAAGGATGAGCTAATCAATAGGTGTTAGGTTGCTAGCAGGGATGTACACCTGCCAAAACCTGTGGTTGCATCCACAGACAGAGAGCTGCCACCTGTCCACACAGTCAGTCCGTCAGTCAGTCGGTCGGTGGTGTGTATTTGATGAATTCTGGACGCAGTCAGGTGGATCAGCCCTGTTTAGCCTGCCAGCACCAGCTGATTACATGAGGCTGCGAGCTAAACTGCTAGCTAGCATGTGTGCTTGAATGCTAGCCAGTTAGCGAGCTAGCTTATTTTAGCCAGATGGATTATGTGAACCTGATCCCTGACTGGTTAGCAAGTGGATCATCTCTTCCCACCACACAGCAGGCAGTTAGAAACAAAGCAGCCCTCATGGCAGCAGCCAGGCTGACACGTTACTTAGCTGCTGTGGTACCTTTGTCTCCCTGATGTCCTGCTTCCCTCCTTCAGGGTACCACTGGACGCGGACAAACCCCCTCACCAGAGGCCGACTCGGGGTGTCCACGGCGCTCTCAGTGTCCGAACCACACGGGGCTCGTCCTCCGCCTCCTCCGCCTCCTCCGCCGCCGCCACCCCCTCCACCACCGCCGCCGCCTCTCCCTCCGCCATCGTCGAGGTCCGAGTCCGAGTTAAAATCCTCCTCTCCGTGGATCATCCGTACGAGGCCAAACCGGACTGAGCCGCGATACCGCCCGGAGACCAGGTCGTGGGAGAAGAGCAGCCGCTGGGAGCCGTCCGCCGTGGGAGACAGAGCCATGGACGGAGGCTCCGAGCCCGGGCTGGCTGCTGGAGAGAGGCCCGGTGTTGGAGATGCCGTCGCTGCCGCCGCTGCGTCCGTCGTGGCCGCCGCATCCGATGCTCCGGGCTCCGCCATCGCTGCTGTTGTCAGGGAGTGATGCGAGAGCGCGAGGATGACGGTGGAATGAAAAAAACTGTAACCTGGAAGCAGCGAAGGTGCACGTGTTTACGTCGTTACGGAGGGCAGCGTAACTAGCGCAGTGAGGCAGCGTCATCGCGTAATACCCTCTGTCTCCACGTAGCGGCAGTGTGAGCCACAACCTGTCAATGTGCACTTGTTCAGGTAAGTTTGGACAGAGGTACAAAATATGTGTTCAATAGACCTGAATTGTGTTTGAATTATGAGGAAAGACATAACTACATCTAAATGTAACTTTCTCTTTCATTGTTTTCATTGTTTTTCATTTTTTTTCCTTGTGAATCTCAGGCTCTTAATTGGTGCATTTCATTTTCCCCATAATATTTGTCTTTTAAAAATAAAATTCAGCTTAAACAGAACAACAAAAAGACTATAGTACATTAATGTCTTATGAAGAGTTGTAAATGTTTTGTATGTATTTATATTTTTTTTAACTGAACTTAACTTGATATTTTACTATTGTTTTCGGATATTTGCTTTATACTATATTATATATGTTTACATTTTATTATATGTGATAGTATATTATAAAGTTTTTTTGTTTATATATTTGAAAGTCTGTTTGCACAGTCATGTTCTATTTGAAAGATGTACAGATGTTTGTTACTATTGTTAAATAAAAAGAGAATAAAACAATTGAGCAGCAGTTGTGTGTGTGTGTGTGCGCGCGCGCGCGCGTGCGTGCGTGTGTGTGTGTGTGAAAGAGAGAGAGGGGGAGAGAGAGTTTTAAAGGAAAAATCCACCCAAAAACAAAACTTGTGGTGTAGGACAGACTTTTCTCTGCCTCACAATTACACAATACAGCTTTCATACACATTTAAAAAATAGAATATTTAAAAGTAATAATAATAATTAATTATAATAATAATAAAAAAAACAGGACAAGACGTAACATAATGATGTGGCAGCTAAGGTCATGTGTGTTGTTCTTTCATCTTCTCACCCAAAAACACTGACAGCTGACACTGCTGGTGGAGACAGAACACATGTTTCTTACCTGCACCTTTTCATTTTCAAAAAAAACAAACGATGTCTTCTTTCCAGTGAGATGAGAAGATTAACAGAAAATATTTCATATATCTCAATATCCATGTGGTGATACAAATAAAAAACAAGTCTAAGATGAAGATTCTAGTTTTGTTTTTTAAGGTTAGAGTTTCCAGAATAAACTCTGGGGGAAAGTGAGATTTGGCACATTCTTGTTTGTCTATTTTTTCCCACAATTTAAACTCTGTTTATCAAGAGCTTGAGATTTCTTTATGGATGGCTCCTGATTAAGTCTGAACCTGCTGGTGAATGGCACAAATCAAGTACTGCTAACATTACTTAATATTTTGTGTCTCCTAAAGTAAAATGATAAATAAGACTGAGTGCTCCCTGAGTAGTCACTAAGCAGTCCCTCATTAGCTCATAATTATCTTAGCCTTTTTGTGCCCCTTCAAGTAAAGTGATAAATAATACGGAGTAGTTACTAAGTATAGTCTGTCATTACTTCATCATTATCTTATAATTATTTACAATTTTTGTGTCCCTTCAAGTAATATTACTCATAATACTGAGTAGTTACTAAGTAGTTCCTCATTGCGTCATCTCATCTTATGATTACTTACTCTTTCTGTGTCCCTTAAAGTAAAGTTATCCATAATACTGAGTAGTTACTGAGTACTGAACCATTACTCCATCAACATCTTATAATTACTTACCCTGTTTGTGTCTCCTAAAGTAAAGTGAAACATAATAACTGAGTGGTTACTGAGTAATTACACAGTAGTCCCTCATTACTATATATTTTCTTATGATTACTTACTTTTTTGTGTCCCTTCAATTAAAATTATGCACAATACTGAGTAGTTAGTGAGTATGGAATCACTACTTCATGTACCTTCATTACCTGTTCATTAACTAACTGGTTACTAATATTATATTGTTAGTATACAACAGCAACGGCAAAGACACAATTAATCTGCAGTATAGGTATAATTTGTGAGACATCACATGAAAGAAAAACAAGTCCTCATCAATAAATAAATAAATAATAGAGGGTTCTGTCAGAAATGAAAGCATTGTGGTTTGTGGTTGTAACAAGTGGGTTACATGTTCCTTGGAGGTTTTGTAAAGTTTGTTTGTAGAGGACAACAACTGTCCTTAAAACCACGTGGCTTCTTGAAATTCTTCACATAGCTTATATTTAACACTTCAGAGGTGACAAACAAACTCCACGTCCTGTAATCCTCTTACAGATCTGGAAAATAAAGCGTGGAAAGATCGTGAACTCGACTCAGAGGGACAATGGGCAGCCAATGGAAAGTCTCCCTCAGAGAAATCACATGAAGAGTGGTAAGTCGAGTCCTTAAGATGGCCCAGTTAAGACCAGCAGACAGCTCTCAGTCTGATCAGTGTGACAGCATTAATTAACACTGACACTGATGGTCCATCACAATAGCTCGTATTCTTCTAAATCAATCCATCATCCTCCAGAGACACCAGGTGAGTCACGTTACTGGACGTTACACCTGAAATGAATCTTAATAACAGGTCGCTAATGTGTTTTGTGTAGAGCTCCAACACATGATCATAAATCCAGATATGCTGCGGCTCTGATGGTGGCATGACGAGGATCATTCTCAACACAAATACCCCCCCTGACCCCGACTAAATATGTTTATTGTTCATGTTTCTCACGGGGAGAGGAGGCTCATCCAGCTCGCCTCAGGATTAAGACCAGCCGCCTCTGCGCACAGGCTCAGGGTATAAATACTGACGGCGCGCCGCGCTCCGCTCAGTCTTCAAGAACAGTCCTCTTTACGCACGGATCAGACCTCCAGACGAGGAGACGCTTGTGTCAGCGGAGAGAACAGCAGAAACAACAGAGCACAATCGTCATTTACTTGATTTAACTTAACATATTTAAGGGGAAATAAGTCAGACCATGTCAGTGGTGAGCGCAGTGCCGTTCATGAAGCCGCTCCACATGCGCTCTCCGGGGCCTCGGGCCCGTCGCCACACGCTGCCGGCCAGCGAGTTCCGCTCCCTGAGCCCGGAGGATGCCATCAGTGTGTTCGAGATCGAGAGAGAAGGTAAGCAGACTACCAGGCTGCACCACTGATTATTGGCTGTCCTGCTAACGTTAGAACAGTTGTTCTCGGCGCAGTAACTTTACGCACAAGGAATATTTTCTTTCTTTTACCGGATACAGGAACATTTATCCAGTCTAAACAAAATTTGCCAACCTGTAATCTTTTATTGAGATAATTTGCTTTTTCTTCTGTAGATAAACTTGAATCTTTGAGTTTCAGAAACCCCCCAAAAATGTGTAATACAAAAACTGTTCACATTGACCAGAGAACACAACTTATCATGAGTTGGGTGCTTGAAAATTAAATGGTTGAAATTAAAAATATTAAATCATTAATAATCATTCTCTGCCACTCAGTAAGTTTCTACAACAATCTTATCTTTGTATTTTAGTAAATTTCTAAACTCAAAGATTCCAGTTTATCTAAAGAGGAAAAGTAAACTGTCTCAACAAAACATCACTAGTTGTAAAACTTTTCAAAACCTAAAAATTTGAGTTGGGATCAAAAATCTACTGGAGTAAGTTGCCTCAAGTAAGTTTTCTCAACTTACTGTCATTTTGTGGTTCATGTTTTCACTCACATGTTGACTAAAAAAAGATAAACCTCCACTAACAGATAACAACTCTATGGGCAAAATAAAACTTTATTCTTCTCTTTATTACCATAAAATTACATTCACAGAAAGAAGAGACCACAATGATGTGTATTGCAAAATGAAGTTAGTATGGTGATTTAACTCGGTTCTTAATGTGATATGACTTATTTTTTATAGTTGAATTTTTTCCAAATTATTTTCACATATGCAACTCAGCCACTTTCAAAATGACAATTTATAATGATGAAATTTTTTTTATCAGAATCACACAAGCAAACATAAACAACAACAACAAAAGAAAGGCTATGTGATATCATTTCAGGAACCTTTAACCTTCATAACACCCCTGTCTGTGGTCCAGTATATCCTGTAGGTCAGTACAGTTGGGAACCCTATGCCCTCTTCTCCTGATTTATAACCTTTGATCACACTGGTTCTCCTCGTCCTTGCAGCCTTCATCTCAGTGTCCGGCGAGTGTCCTCTCCACCTGGACGAGGTGCGTCACTTCCTCACCCTGTGCCCTGAGCTGTCTCTTGGCTGGTTTGAGGAGGGACGTTTGGTGGCCTTCATCATCGGCTCACTGTGGGACCAGGAGAGGCTTACCGTGGTAAGACAGAGCGGAGGACACCTGGATGGTGATTTAACTCAGGCTGCCGACTGGCAAGGAAAATGCAAGACGAGGTTCAAAACAGATTAAGAGAAGAGATTCTGGAAGATTTAAGGGCATATTTATAACGTGTTCGGAAATTCAGTGGATGAGGAGAATAGATCCACATAAATCTCACCGGGATACTCAGATTGGTGGAAGTAAGCCTCCCATTTAAAAACCACTCAGAGAGTTTTGTGGTGCATAATGCAAGACATCCAGAGTTATGAAAAAGATATTTGCCTCTGGGTTTTTTGGAAATTGGGATACTACATCCTACTTTTCTTCTAATGCTCGAATAGTTTTAACTGAAATGATTAATGAGATTCAAAAGTTTTATTTCTCACATGCTCATTCAATGTGCAGTGAACTGCAGGAGGCATACTATTGTGACTGTTATTGCAAAACAGAATAATAATAATTAGACAAAGTGTTAAACAGCAGGAACTATAATACAAAGGATAAAAATTCAAAAATAATATAGATTAAAATGCTGTGCAGTTTTTCAGAATATAGATTCTAAATATCACTGTTGTCAGTTTTCACACTATACAATAAAATATTGTACACACTTGTGCAAATGTGCAAGTGTGCAGGCAGTGCAAAGGATTCACAGAAGATAACATGCAAAACAAGGCTGAGGATATACAGAGGTCACAGGCTACTGGATGTTAAAGTTAAACAACAAGTTTTTTAAAGGCAATTTTGAGCTCCAAAGATAGAAAAAAATCACAATTCCACAATAGAATAGTTATCCTGGTTTGCCACATGTGGTTCTGGTGGAAAGTACAAATGCTTGACTCCCTCGTGAAGCAATGAATCAGAGCTTAAAGTGATCATATGTAACTCTGCTGAACAATGGTTACTGTGGCCGCAAGTGGTTATTACAAGGTGACAGAAAATACTAAAATGTAGTGTAACAATACAGAAGAGTGATAAAGTCAACTAACTTCATTAATAATGTTAGTTACATAGCAATATCAAGTTTGCTCACATTAGCTAACATTAGCCACTGCAGAGTGCTGCAGGAATGAGTCCTAAAACCTGGAATTCAACAAGCATATTAGCACTTCCTGTTTCCTCCTCTCAGAGTCAATGAGGTTTTTGAATGGGTCTTTGGTTAGATGCCTGAAATAAATTCTGTGGCTAACACAAGCTTAAAAGATTTTCATGTTTTGTGCTACATTATAAAATATGTCAATATGTAAATAATACATAAATAACCCACTGGTGAATGCTGAAGTTTTACATGTCTTTAAAAAGCTGTTTGCTAACAAGTGGCTAAATGAGACTATAGAGGTTGTTGGGGACATTAAACGTCCTCATGATGAACAATAGTCCAACTAGGCTGTGTGTAGACATGCCAGCTTACACCTCTCAAAAGGGATAGGTTCAGGCAGCAATACTACTTGTGTAGGGTTCGGAAAAGATAGTTACTTAACAGTGGTGATGTTGAAGTCATGTGACGGTGGTGTAGTTCGTTTATACCCGAACACCAGGTTTTTTACCTCTGTCGATTTGAACTTCAAAAACGTGTTGTTCGTTTGTTAAGATCTCGCCGAACAAAATATGTCAGAGCTTATTTTCTGTACTGGTTCAAAATCCAGTGGAAAATTCCAATCAGCTTTTTGTCGCAGGAACCTTGGCGATGCTAACTTTTGGCCAACAAAAATAACACTCCATGAGCCAGTGGTCATACCAAATCACATCAGGCTGCAGCAGCAAAATGTCTGAGTGAGGTGAAGTGAGCAACTGTGCATTTTGGCTAATTAATCCAGTTTTCTTCTTTTAAGAAAAAAATAAAACTATTTAAAAAGTTCCATCTCACCTTAAGACTGAAACACCATCTGTCTCTCAAACAACTGGAAGAAAACTGGACTCGACAGGGACAATTGCTTATCGTTTGTCCCTTTAGTACCAAGCATTTATGGTTAAAACTTAGTGACACTAATTTGGCCACCATGAAAGGTAGGGGTGGATGATAGCACAAAATTTGGTCTCGATCTGATAGTAAGCATGTATAATAAGAATCACAGATCTTGATACCAGTAGGCCTTCATCTAACGATTATTTTCATAGTCGATTAATCAGTTGATTATTTTCTTGATTATTTGATGAATAATGTTTTGTTTTAAAATGTCAAACATGGTGAATTGATAGTCAAATCAAGACTTTTTATCTGTAATATTGATAATTTTGGGATCAATCCACCCACCTGTACCATCAGAAGCCCAACATTTTTTTCAGCAATAGAGCATTAACATGTTCTTCCACCTCTCTGTTTCCCAGGATGCCCTGACTCTCCACAAGCCTCACGGGACCACCGTCCACATCCACGTCCTGGCCGTCCACCGGACATTCCGCCAGCAGGGCAAAGGCTCCATCCTGATGTGGCGCTACCTGCAGTACCTCCGCTGCTGCCGTATGTCCGCCGCGCCGTACTCATGTGCGAAGACTTCCTGGTTCCCTTCTACCAGAAGTCGGGCTTCAAGGTTCAGGGCCCCAGTGACATCACTGTGGGGCCCCTCACCTTCATCGAGATGCTCTACCCAGTCAGGGGCCATGCATTCATGAGACGCAACAGCGGCTGTTGAGGACAGAGGGACGTAATGTGGACTCTTCTGGCTTATAAGTGACGGTGGGACTCCCTCCCTGTGTGGAAACAGGACGAGGGGACGTCTGAGCAGCTTTGCTGCACAGAGCGACCAGCTGAGTGTTTGTGATCAGCACTGTGAGCGAGTCAGCAGACAGCGAGGTGTGTTCAGTCTGCAGAGAGACGACAGAAAAAACTGCCAACAACAGCAGTTTGGAAACGAGGTTGGAAACTACAAATACAGTGATCTGTAGTTTAATGAAAACCAAATCATTAGAGCAAAGTCCTGAAAGAATGTGAGGAAATGTTTCAATTTTCTTTTTTTTGTACAAAGCAATTTTTGTATTTATACATTTATTATCATATTCATTAGAACGCAGATGCCTTGTTTCTTTCTTTTGTTTCATATTTGTTATTTAATTAGTCTCATGTCTTCAGGCTCTGTGTGAAGCCAGAAAGGACTATTTTTAGTCAATAAAAGCTGTATCTGCCCTTTATGAATGCATTCTGTAGTGTTGTATAAACAGTATGCCTTTCACAGCAGCGTTATTAGATTACTGTTTATGTCATACTGTATGTAATTAAAATGATGGTACATGTATGAAGTAATATGCCAAAGTAAACAGATAAAATTCACTATGGAATAAAACTACAAAAAGAAAAGAGGGATATCAGAAATCAAACATCAGGGGATTGTGATGTATTAAAATGAACATGCTGGTCTGTTTTATATTCTCATGTGAGTGATCCCACATGACTGTAGCAGTATTATAAACACATTCTGTAACAAGTCTGTAAGGTGTGTGCAGTATATGATGTATTTTAAAGAACAAAATATAGCCTTTCATAGATACAAATGGAAATATTGTGTGTAAATAAGCATATTTAGATATCTTTATCCCTCTATACATATGTGCTTTGAAAATCTCTCCTTGATAGACAATCACCAGCTCTGCCTCCCAAAGTCTTGAATCAAGACGAATATGTTACTCTTTTATACAACAGTTTGTTCTTAAAATAATAAAAGTTATATTTTCTAGCAGGTCTGATTTTAGGTCTCTTTATTTAAAATCTATTAGGGAAAGTTTTTTGAACAGTTGACTCCCCGTCCATGTCAGCTTAGAGCAATGTTGTTCTGAATTTGTCACACCACAGAAACATGTTATTAATCACCCAGCCACATTTGATTGATTATAAAAATCAGTAAGTATAGAAAATTACTTTTCAAAATCATGAAAAAATGAGCATTTCTCTTTGCTTTGTGTCAAACACCACTATGACCTGAAAAACCTGAAACCCTGACTAGCAGAACATGTTTGAGCCACCAGAGCCAGAGGAACGGTGACAGGATGTGCTTTTTTTCTTCTGTGTCGGGTTGTTGGAACTGAAGTGAGTTGAAGTGAACTGCTGGACTGATTTGGACTGAGAGAGTCACTGAAGATATGTTCCTAACTCACCGTCAGGGAGGGTGAAGCGGTGTCGTTTGTGTGTCTGTTCGTGGGGCTTATATAGCGTTGGGTGACCATGGCTTCGACACGTCACCAAGCCATGTTTCAAGTCTGCCCCAAAAAATCCTGGACATAAAAACTGTCAACACCAGTTTAACGGTCTAACTCCACAATAAGTATGACGCAGTTCTCAGTGTTTTCACATTTTCAGCAACTATTTTCTATCATGTATCGTCTGTTAACAAGAAAACCCCCTTTTTTTCTTTACAGGGATTTAAAAGCTGATGTTTTAAGTTGGAAACAGCAGTTGAGAAAAGTTTGGGTTCTGTCAGTGACAGGAATTAAAGGATCAGTGTGTAGGATTTAGCGGCATCTAGCACTGAGCTGGCAGACTGAAATCACCTCATCTCACCCTCCCCTTCCAAAGGTGCAAGAGAAACTATGGTGGCTCTGAAATGTGCAAAACGTAAAGGCCCCATCGAAAGCCAGGGTTTGGTTTGTCCTTTCTGGACTGTTGTAGAAACATGGCGGTACCACATGGCAGACTCCACAGAGGAGGACCCACACCCTCTGTAGATTATAAAGGGCTCATTTTAGGATAATGAAAACACAACGATTCCTATTTTCATAAGATTGTACACTAATGAAAACATTCATACTTCCGACATATTCCTGTGTAAATCTTTCAGACTGGACCTTTAAAGATTTGTGCTTATTGTTGAATTTACAACATTAAATCAGATCCATGAAAATATAAATATAAAGTTATTCACATTTTAATGCAAAACAATCAAATTCTCTTCATGATTAACACATTCACTCTTGTGGTACCAAAAGTAAAGAAAATGCAGAGAAACTGATGACAGAAACTAACATGGAATTAAACTTCTCTGACACATATAACCTCATTATTTTGACATTTATTTTTATTTTGGCATTTAACTGCATTAACACACAGATTTTCACATATAAAACTGAAGCGAAACATAATGGTACTTTGACCTGAAATTCATTTGAAACGTTCCCTTTTTGTTCCAATAAATAGAAAAAAGGTGAAATTATTTGGTCCCAAGTCAAACACAGCTGCACACAGTCATGGTTGAAGATGTGGGTTGTTGTGTTTCGGATCAGACACTCACATGTCAGAAGGCACAGTAAGGAGGTTTCCTAAAAAGTGATGCATGTCACTGTTCACTGACTGAATGAGTCCTAAACACAGCTTAAACACAGTGGTGTTAAAACTGATTAAAACATCTGAATTGTCCAACACACAACTGATTCAGCATGTTTTGTTTTTTTTGTTTTTTTAACAACACCAGATGATCAGTGAGTCAGACAAGCTCACATAATCTCATAACTCACTTAGTAACTCACATAATCCTCCACACAACAGTCATTACCGGGGCTTTCCTAACAGCTGGGGTCAACACATGCCACAGTCCTTGACAACAACAAACTAGATCCATGACAAAAGGTGGGAAAGACATGTTTGACTCCATGTGTCATGTTGTCAGGAACCCCACAGAACAGCAACAATTCACTGTGGGCTGTGGAACACAATGCAAGCAATCAGCTGTTAGCGCTCAGGCTAAAAGAAATGTGGAAAAAAATGTGTTTGTGATGAACAGGACATGTCCAGGTTTAATCTGAATGTGTCTGTCTGATGAAGATCCTATGACTTCAATGGACAGTTCACCCCACAAAATCCAAAATACAGATTTTTCTTCTTACCTGTAGTGCTATTATTTATCCATCTAGATAGTTTTGGTGTGAGTTGCAGAGTTTTGGAGATATTGGCTGTAGTGATGTCTAACCTGACACGCCAGATGGGAAGTCATCCTTAAAAATTGTTTAGAAAAGGGCACACACTTTCACCTGGCAGGCGAATGGATGAACCATCTAATTTGGGCTACCTTCATCTTGTCCACGGAGGAAAGACTTCAGGGTCTTTCTTTGCTCTTCTTTTGATGAAGTTCTGATATAACTGATGCTATCAAAGTATCTAGGCTAACATCTTCAGAAGCAGCCATGATTTGTTCGAGTTGAGTTGTTTCCATGGACGCTTCTCCCTGTCGTCACACCTAAAACAACGCCCATAGCTTCCAGTAGTCCCTCCAAGGACGCTGATTGGCTGCACAACTTCTGGTGTGGACACTTGAAGTCTGGTAAGATGAATTCTCTCTCAAATCCAGCTGCCTTGCAAGGCAAAGAGACGTCTGCCTTCTCTCTAACATAATGTGATTAGATGGCACTCAAATCCAAAAAATACATGTGAAAATTTTCAAAACCCATGTCTCTTTCCAGAAATCATGACCTGGTTACTCGAGATAATCCACAGACCTTGTTGTGAACAGTTTCAGCATCTGCAGTAGAATGTACCAGAATTTCTTTCTCAAGAAAGAAACATGAAACGGCTCACAACAAGGTCTGTAGATTATCCTGAGTAATAGGGTCATGATTTCTGGAAAAACACTGACACAAAGACACAGTTTTGAATTTTTTTTTTGGCTCTTTGAACACCATAAGCCGAATTCCATCTAGTTCCATTACAATGGAGAGAAGGCTCTACAGCTCTACAGCTGATGTTTCAAAAACTCTGCAACTCACCTCAAAAAGTCTAGATGGATAAACAGTACTACAGGCCTGGGGAAATATGTATTTTTGATTTTCAGTCCCTTTAAAACAGTTTCAAACCATCGTTCTTGCATTGTTCATGGAGGGTATTCACATGTGTAAATGCTAGAAAACAAAGCCTTTTACGATATTTTACACAGACACATTAAGGCTCAGGTGAAACATAAATTACATCTTGTGATTCTTGGACTGTCAAAAATACAAGTACAAAACTTGATCCAACAAAAAATCCTGTTCAGGTAATTACACTCCTTGAATAAATGTTATCTTCAGAGTAAATGTACAAAATGGTTCAGGCACCACTGTGTTATTGGACGAATATGAGACATGATCAGCAGATCTTGACTGAGAACTTGTGAGTGTGTTTGTGGCAGTGACACACAGAAAACTGAAGGACTGTAAAAAACGGCATGCATATATGAGCAGCATGTGAAGTTGCTTTGGTAGGTTCAGGTCAGAAATGTGTTCATCTGCGTTCAGTCGGTTGATCATAAGCAGTAAGCAGAAGTTAAATGAGGCATCTTTGTAAAATGGCATAGTCTGTTTAAGGCAACGTGTGGTTTCAGAGAGAAATCTTGCCTTAACTGACCACTGATAGTTGACTTTAAAAGGGGCAGTTCACCCCAATAATCAAAAATACATATTTTTCATTTATTCCAGATTTCATTTATCCATTGAGATTTTTTTGGTGTGAGTTGCAGACTTTTAGAGCTCATAGAGACGTCTGCCTTCTCTGCAATATAATGGGACTAAATGGCACTCAGCTTGTGGTGCTCAAAGCGCCAAAAATACAAAAGAATCAAAAACCAGTGTCTTTTTCCAAAGATCATGGCCTGGTTACTCAAAATAATCCACAGACCTTGTTGTGAGCACTTAAGAAAGTAGTTCCTGTAGATTCGAATGGGGATGCATTGGTCTGATACTGGCCAAAAATCACTAGATCGGATATCAGGAGTAAAAGAAAAGTATAATCCCATATAAACCACTAGCCTAAAGTCTTAATTGCTTTGCTAAACTTTGTATAACAAGCTGTAAAGACAGAAGTGTCACAAGTAACCCAGATGAAATTTATTTTAATTTTAAATGTTTGAATGGTGCTGATCAATCAAAATTGCTGCTAAAAATTCTGCGGGTATGACTGGGACATGTTGTGGACTTTGTATTTCTTCCTTTGGGGGAGCAGAATATTTGTTTCACAATGTAAGCATGATGTTTTATTGATGGCTACGTGAAGCAAAGTGAATCAAATAACAGGTATTCAAACATTAAAGGTATTATTCACAGCTTAGCTCTTTAAGAAAGGGACAAAGATGGTATCAGATTGGTATCAGTGTTGGCAGATACTCAGGGTTGCAGTATCAGTATTGGTATTGGACATGAAAAAATGGTAACGGGCCCTTCCTAGATTCTAGAGTAGTTCAATTAGATTCTACTGGATAAAGAAAGAGGTTCCTACATGAAACTGCTCACAACAAGGTCTGTATCTTGAGTTACCAAGTCATGATTACTGGAAAGAGACATTGCTGCCGAGTTTTTCAAATGTATTTTTTGGGGCTTTAGGTGCCACCAGACTAGTGTCATCAAGTTCCATTATATTAGAGAGAAGGCAGACATCTCTATGATCATTATCTACAAAACTCATTGGATAAATTGCATGACAGGCCAGGACAGGAAAAATCTGTATTTTTGAATTGGGGGTGAACTGTCCCTTCAAATATCCAGCTGCACAGTTAATACGTGGAACACACTGTCACCTTTAGTATAACATTTCACGACTCCAAAGAATATCGACATGCTGAGTGCGTACATACAAAACAGCAAAGATTTAAAAAAAAACCCAAGACACTGACAAGCAGCAGAAGTGAATGACAGCGTTTGTAGTGTTAAACCCAGTGTTACTGAAAACATGAATTAGTCGGAGGAGGCTGCTGATGATCAGTCTTCCTTGTCATCTCAGCTGTTTGTCCTCCAAAGAGTTAAAGGAAACGTGATTGTTGGCCAGAGACGCTCATGTCTTCCTCTGTCATTTGGCTTCCTTAGATTGACGGAACTTTTCGTGGCCTGAAGGAGACAGACAGTGTCTCCCTCTGTACATCCGTTCCTTTGGGTCCACCCAACTCTATGCAGTTTTGACGTCCTGAGTATCTTTTCCTGTCCTCTGATTCTGAGGATCAGCTAGCCCATTAGCAAGTGAAGATGCTAGATAGTGCCAGACTTTACTGAGGATTAAAAGGTTGAGTGAAGTTTTGCTGTATGAAAGTCAGCAGGCTGAGGAGAGTTCCATTCTTTGACCAGATCCTCTGACGAGGAATGATTAAAAAACATGATTGTCACATTCTTCAAGCTTTACCTGGAAACAGCTGACCTGGTCATTGCCTAGAAGATCTGTAGCACAGACCCTGTGGTCATCTTGGACGTTACAAGTAGCCCAGAGGCTAATGTACCACATCCTCAATGTTGTGGTCTATGTCGTATTTTTCACAGAACTTGCTCGTGAAGGGCAGGCAGGTGAGGTGCTCCAGCCAGTGCCAGTTAATGGGGTAAATATAAAACCAAACGATGAGGGAGGAGAAGAGCCCGATGTAGGCCAACATCGAGACGGCGATGAGGATGCGTTTCCGGTACTTGTCGAAAGTCCCGAAGGTGACGTAGGGCAGGATGGCGAAGGAGAGCAGCATGCCGCTGATGAAGCCGAAGATGTGGGCGATGTTGTCAATCCATGGCAGGAGGCCGCACATAAAGAGGAAGAGGACGATGCCCAGCAGTTTGAGGAAGGCTTTCCACGGCTTCTCCAGCATCTGCCAACCTTGAAACAGCTCGACAAACAGGCAGGCGAGGAGTCCAAACTGAGAGCCTGCTGGACCCACCTGGAGGGAGAGGACGAGAATACTAAAAGACTATTTTATAAGTCAAATTAAAACCAACTTAACAGAGAAACACTAACCACCACTGACACAGAAAAGACCCCCACACTGTGAATAATAAAGACTGAGCACACACTCATCATCTCTGATGTGGACCGGACATAAAATGCACACATCCTGCTTCCTGGTGACACAGAGCTTTTGATTAACCTTCACTTTACTTAACAGCACTGCTGTTCATTTATATTTGCTCCAAATAACAGCAGTTTTTATTCTCAACAGAGAATCAGAGTTCTGACTCCACTGTGGGAGATAACACAGGGTCACACAAGTAGGTCACATAGTTTTGAGATTTGTCATATTATTATTTTGTTCCTTGAGTTATCAATACGGTTTCATATTATGTTTTTTGATCTTTAACACAAATTTCCTGGTAGCAAAAGACATTAAAGAAGCAACATGTAACAAATGTGTCCAAAAATGAGTACTGCAGTCCAAATAGCAAGTTGGAGCTAAAAACTGTATATTAAATACCCCCGCCCCCTCCTCACCAGATACAAGGAAGCTCAGGCAGGCTGCAGGAACACTGCTGGAGTGCAAGACATTGTAATTTGAAAATAACAAGCAATGACAAGTCCTCGACTGTAAGTTGATCAGCTGTTTAGAACTCTTATTTTTAGTTTATAGAACAAAGGATCAAATACAATAGTAAAAGCAGTCCCAGCATATATGATATTGTCATAACACAGTAAAGTCTGAGGCTGATTTCCATCGTGGTCCCTGCTGTTCCATCAAACTATCCTCACTACAACAAGGTGGAGCCGGCCATCCAATGTCCATGACGGGATATGCGCAAACACATCATGACACATCAAAGTACAACAATCCACTTACAATTAAGAATGCCAGTAAAAAAAAATAGTTATGTTTTCTAAACTCAGATATAGTGTATTAAAAATGTCATAATCATATTTGGTGGCTTCTCACCTCCTGATTACAAGAGTCACTTTGTTCATTCTGTGGCTTCAGTGTAAATCACAGAAACCTCACCCATCATAGTTTCAAATTTATGAAGGTACAGGTTCGCTGCCCTCGCTCTGGTATTATGATTACGGACTTCTTTCAACTTCTTAAAATAGCTGCCAAGGTAACTAAGGGCTCTGCAATTTAAGATCCTGTGGAGCATAGTAAGTTGTATCTGGCGCGCTCTGTCCTCAAATGGAAGCCACCGGAGCTGAAAGAACTGAGACCTGCCCACATGACTGCTACGATCCAGCCCTAGTACTACTCTCGCCAGTTTGTTTTGTGCTGCTTTAAGTTTCTGTCCATGTTACCCCAGTACATGAGCTAAGAGTGTAGTCCAAGTGATCTGTGGATGTAAAGTTAAGCCCATTATCCTGAAATCTAAAGCCCACTGCTCTGAAAATACACACTCTGGAGTTGGAGTTCAGTGGCTACCTGTCTTCTTCCTGCCAGACTCGATTTTAACATTTTGCTCAATTTAGCTGTTATAAACATCTATGCCTTCTAAAAGATTATTAATGATTTCTTACAACCATAAACAGACACATACTCATTCAGCAAAGATTCAGCATTAATTTGAACTTTAACACGAAAAAGCGCAAACAAAAACACAAAATCTGTGGCCAGAATAGAGATTTCAAAGCGGGACACTGTGGCTGTTGTTTTCAGAGAAGCGAGTATTTAAACTTAGCGTGTTTATGATTTACTACAGTAAAATAATGACAGTTTTTTTCCTTTAAACTCTTATGTTTAAAGTCAGAAATCCTCCTTTTCCTCTCAGTCAGGGGAGGGGTGTGTCAGTGCCTGTGTTTGTTTGGCAGCAGCTACCAGGTCATCATAGTGCCAGTGTTACACCGAAACACAAAGTAACGAAGTAAACAAACGTGATGTGCAGACAGTGTGTTCTTATTGGTATTGAAGAGTGACTATGTGCTCACATTACTGCTGACACATTTACAAAATGGTCAAAAGTGGCTGGCTACATTGACGCTGAGTCGCCAGTCAAGTGCTGCTTAGGGTTCATTGGGTCTCTGAACTCGTGTGTAGAATCAGTGAAGATGAATCGTCAAGCTGCATTTTTTAGTTGAAATTGCATCACTGTGTCATTGGAGCAGGTCAGCTCAACTTTGATTTGTACACTCACGGCCAGCACACACACAGCAAGTGTGTGGAAGGCGGCGACATGAAGCCAGAAACCAGCATCCATTGAAAATGACTTGTAGCCTGATGCTTTGTCGCTGGTGGTCTGAACATACCATAAGGAACACAGCAGCTTCTCACTGGACCAAAGTGACATTTGTAGGTTTGTTTACATGCTGTTTGTTTGAGGGCTCGTTCAACAAGCTTCAGGACAAGACGTGTCTTCATGGATGTGTTGTTAGTTAGATAAGCAGGAGACTTGAGCAGGAATGCAAATGTGTGTTGTTGTTCAAAGTATGTGGCTCTTGTGTAGCAGGGTGCTGTTTGCCTCAGTGTGTCTGTGGCAGAACACTGATATTACAACTTTGTGCAAGATTTGATGTCTGTATCAAAATAAGGTCTCACGATATCCCATTGAATTAATGCAAAACCAGGGGGCAATGTCATAAAACCAAAAAATATACAACCAATTCCAAAGAAGTTGGGACGTTGCGCAAAATGTAAACAAAAGGACACTAACTGTTGAAGTTTTAAAGTGAAATTCTTTCTCATTCTTGCTTGATATATAATTTCAGGAGCTCAACAGTCCAGGGTCTTATTTTGTGCTTCATAATGTACCACACATTTTCAATGGGAGACAGGTCTGGACTGCAGGGAGGTCAGTCTATTACCTGAACTCCTTTACTACGAAGACGCGCTGTTGAGACACGTGCACAATGTGCCTTGGCACTGTCTCACTGAAATAAGCAGGGAAATCGTCTGGATGGCAGCAAATGTTGCTCCACATTTGAACATTAGTACAAGTTAAAAAGTATTTGCGAATCATTGCATTCTGTTTCTTTCTGTTTTTTTTGTATGCTTTAGACAATGTCCTAACTTTTTTGGAATTGGGGTTGAAATATACATTTCTTTTGTTTTCTGATTTTTTCCTCAGAGGAGAAAACAGGACATGATCTACAGAATACGTGTTCTGTGGCAGACAGAAAAAGCACGACTTAATTTCAGCTGGACCTTAACCTGATTACTAAATCCTGGCAACAAGTAACCAAGACAGTATTTAAAGTAACGATTGAATGGACTCATTACTAGAAGACTTAATCCTGACTTGAGAAACTGGCTACTATCTGGTAATTACCACATGAGGGATAATAAGTTAACAACATCTCTCTCTGGTCACAATATCACAAAGTATTCTTGACCATAAAGCAAATATCTGATTACAGTTTGGGGGACATTTTGAGCCAGTCAGTCTCAATAGTTTGTGATGATTATGAAGATATTGTTTGTGTTTGTTGTACAAAGGTTTATTTACACACAGTCTCTCTCTCTCGATCTGGTTGTGTGGGAGAACTTCAGTACGAGCCCTGGGTCAGGCAGTAAAGGTGAGCAGATTAGAGTGACGTCAGGGCCGAGTTTGGAGGCTTGGCCTGGTCAGAGGCAGATGGCTAATCTGTGAAGACATTAAACTCCTACAAACAGAAAAATAGCATGGCACAGCACTCCACCCACACACCCCCGACACGCAGGCCTACACGTTCCTAACACGCGCCATGCTCACTCACCATTGGTTCAGATGTTAAAGACAGGGCAGTGACCGGGAGGACATCTCTGCTAAGCTAACCCACTGATAGTGATTTATTGTTGGACATTAATCAGTGGGAATGGAAACACAATCAATTATCATGTTTCACTTAAATCATTAATTGATTTAATTCCTGTAGTGTGTGTGTGTGTGTGTGTGTGTGTGTGTGTGTGTGTGTGTGTGTGTGTGACAAGGGAGGGGGGATTCAATCAATTTTTATTTGACTAAAAATTAAAAAACATTCAGTTCTGGATTCCAAATCAATTCTTCTGTCCTCCACTCCTCCTCCTGTCATCACAGAGACCTCAGAATAAACTCTATTTGAATGGCGCTGGACTAAAACTAACATAAGCCAATCAATGGATGGAAAGTTGTAATCTCATTTCTTACTGTTTGTACTGTTGACTTTTGCTTTTTCTGAATATCTTTCTGTGCATGTTTACCCTCTTCAATCAAGGTCAAAAAATCAATCAAACAATAAAGATATTTTCCTGGAAAGATGCAACACTCAGCTCCACCCTCACTACCTTCCTAAAGATAAAAAAGGCTTACTTAATCCAAAACATGTCGGGTGAAACAGTGGCTGAAATAGCAGCATATGACAGATTTACATTCAACACTAGGGTTTGGTGAAATGGACCTATCTCAGAGTAGCACTGAGGAAAGACCGACAAAATCTCCCAAAGAATCCACTCTAAATGTCAGACCAAGTGAGTGAGAACTTTCTGAGGTTTGCTTTTTACCTTTGAGTGATCAGAGACTTTATCAGACCGACTACACATTTCAGCACACACAGTGCGAGCCCTCTGCTGGAAGAGTTACAGCAGCCTCTGAACGCAAACAGAATATGGAATCTGCCTCCGCTTAATGGAACGACTTTGAAAAGGCCAAATGACATCTTTTAACAAATGTTGTTTGCTAATTCACTGAATCTTATAATTATTCAGTGAATTAACAAACCTAATTTTTTAAAAGGGGCATTTAAACCTCACAGGTGTAGTGAGGTTCAAGCTGCATGTGCAGTTTATATTCTGCTCATTCATTCTAATGTTGATTAACATAAATAGCATTCTTTTGCCTTGATAATTATTAATACCACCAAATAATACACTAAAGATTGGCAACTCATTTATCTCCTTGTTGCATTCAGTTATACCTTAAAAACAAGTGCATTTCCCTGGAATCCCAGGATAGTGTGCTTTTGTTCCCGGGAGAGGAAATCTCTCATTTTCAGGAAAAATTGAATCCCAACATCACACAGTAGTGATTATTGGCAGGGATTATTGTGTATTAATTTATATGTTGCTTTTCAGGAACATATATCTATGTAGTATGCAGTATTAGGCTGCTGCAGTACATGTTTGTGTGGAACATGGAGACTGTTTTCACGATGGTTGAGATATTTGAAACATAAATTTCATCTGTAGGATGTTACTCTCTCCATTGTAGTTTTGCTACTCTTATTCAAGTAAAGCACTTGAGTATTTATTCTCTACACAGAAGGGAACAGAAGTCCTGTAAAAGCAGGTTCAGTGTGCACCAGTTTAGCTTCTTTCCAGCTCACATGTTCCTAACCAGTGTATTCCCAGACAGGCAGGCTGTCCTCTCATCCTAATTCCTCCTGGCAAGTGACACATGTTTAATCTCTACTTACACTTTCTACAGTTCATACCAGTTATTTACTTAAGAGATAGTTAGACAGCACTGTCAATTCAACAGATAAAAAAATGTAAATTAATAGTGAAATATTTTTGCTTTACTGCAACATAAACTGTTACACAGTAATATTAATATGACATTACAAATTTCACTTTTCTTAATTTTTTAGTTAAAATGACCTCATATCTGTGTCTGAAGAGACATTTAATTCTTTTAATCAAATATCAGTCTAATTAAATTCTGAGATTTATGACTTTTGATTCTTTTTTCATAACTATATGTGAGACTGATCATTATTCCAGTCACAGCTGTTGTTCGAGTAATTAGCGCTCAAGCCACAGGGTCTCAGTTAAAGGATAATCCACTTAAAGTGCCTCCTTAAGTGGCTTGACCGCCCTGTGTTGTGCCTTGCATGTGCTTCCTCTGGTTATTCCTGGGTGTGTGAAGACCTGTGAGCCGGTCAGTGCAAAGGAAAGCTGGATGGTGGGATTTCTGGCACACATGTCAAGGTGCGTCAAACCAAGAGCCACCTCATGCCACAGCACACAAATGTCAGACGGGGTCAGCTTATGAAGAAGATGACAGATGTCTCAATGACATCAAGACATAAATACAAGAAGCAGAATTTCCATGAACTGTCATCTGTACATACCCAAATCATCTATTAGTCTCTCTTTAGTCATCTGCTACATTTGTCCTTAACATGAAAGAGGAACTGTTACACTACACAGGTGTGCCAGGATGAACCTTTTGTGTTCACAAAGGTGTACAGACCAGAAGCATCACCAGACATGTCTAGTTGTTGCAACAATTGTCTTTGTTTAAAGAGAAAATGTAATCCCATTCATTAAGTAGCGTAGCAGTGGCCTTTGTCAGGCCACACAATGGCATTAGGCTAATCTCTTAAAGGGGAAAGTGGGCTTTACAGAGAGACACACTGAAGAGACGTGCCAGTAAAAAGTAGGTAATCCAGACTGAGTTTGTTTCACATGTTGAGTGGTTTGTACAGCTCAGTGAGTTGTTGTTTTTTTGCAAACATTACACTTTTAATTAGAAAAGATTATACTTGATTAGAATTATAAGTTACTCCAACAAAGAACAGAGGTGTTGTTGTGGTGAGGCTTCTAGAGCTTTCAGAAATGACGGCTAATCAAAATTGATATGTTTTAAATATCAGTGGATCTCATGGTTTTCTTTTTTGTATGACATAAAAACATGTCTAATGTTTGTAATGTAATCTTTTGTGAAGCTTCTTTGAGTGTCTTGAAAAGCGCTATACAAGTATAATGCATTATTATTATTATTATTAATGTGTCTCAAACTAACAGAGAGAAGAGGAAATTGTTTCAGAGACAGAAAAGTGTGATCAGAGCATCACCTAAGATTGTATTTAACTGCGGATGACTCAGTAACCTCTATCTCACACACTACACACAAACACACCACACACACACGCCACTTAATCTTGTGTGTCGAGAGGATTGCTTTTACTTTCCATCAGTATGTCCCACAGGACATTATGGAGTGGATTAAATATGGTAACAAATTAAACATATGAGGGTTTATCCTGCAGGTGTGAGGACAGGTGTATGTCAGCATAATACCTGGGCCACTACGGCTGCTGGAGCAGCATGTGTGCCTGGCGGAACCTGTTGGTTTTTATTTTGGTGCCCATATTAACAACAGCCCACGGTGAGCAGCCGGCTGCAGCCATGCTTCATTTCCAATTTTTTTCATGTGGTTTCTTAGCTAAAATACACAAACTAATCTGTTGATAATCATATCATAGACTATTTATCAGTCAAACATTGCTGATAAAGTGATATTTTTTCTTCAGTTCTCTGTTAAAGTTCATCCAGGTGGCAGTCTTTATCTGTTCAGTGGTGTGTAATCCACGCTCCTGTTAACTTTTTGGTTCAGTTAATTCATAACAAGTTGCTATCGACAAAACCAAAACCAGCATCTACTGAAAAGGTTGGAGGAACGTTTTCATTAAACTAAAAGCTGTGGTCTGTGTGTGTTGGTACATGCCAGCAAAGGTCATGTTTGAGATGCTCCACATGTTTCTGAAACATTTATTTTACTTTCTGACCAACAACACATGATAAGCCATGCAGCAGTGCTGCAATAAAGTGGTCTCATACCGTGATGTTTCTCCAAGCTCTGGCACAGTGAACACCCATTAGGGGTCTCATGTGCCCTCTCAGGTCTGCTCTAATAATCCCCAGTATGAGAAACTCCCCTCCAGTAAATGAGCTAAGCTAAGCTGAGCTGAGTTAAGCCACTGAGTGGGAACAGCAGGTGAACAAACTACAGTTACAAAGGAAATATTAAGGTTTATCAATATTTTATAACTTCATCAACTAGAATTACCATCTCGCTGTTGTATGCCTCAGCTAAATAGTTAATCCACGTCTGCTCAGACTTGTGTGTAGTGAAGACTGTAAATGAATTGAATAAAGGTATCAAGTGTACTTTTGGCAAAATGGAAGTCATCACTATATTGACATGTATGATTCCAGTGAATAATTGTCAACAAGAAACTTAGTGCTTTCACTTGGAAGAAAAAAGATCTCTGCATATATCAGTATTGGCAGATATCTGAATTTGGATAAAAGATTAAAATGATTTAAGTAATTAAAAGGAAAGCATAAAATATTTACATTTGTGAAGCTGGAACAATGAAATATTTTTGCATGAAAAATGGCAATTATCAAAATAGTTTTCAATTAAAGTGAAATAACCATGTGACTTGTTTTGACCCCTTAACTTGTTTGAGTGGAATCAAGAATTGTTAAGAATTGGAATTGTTAAAATCCAAACAATCCAATCCCTAGGTAAATTTGAAGACATTGGCTCAAGGTGTTCTGGAGATATCACCTTCATGTGAATGGCATGGATGGACGTGATCCCAAAAAGTCCATATTTAACTCTCAGTCACTGACACTGTCCCCCGGATATGATGTCAAGGCTCTGTGTGACATTGTTTCAGAAGCAAAGCATCACCCACACTAATAATATAGAATTGTTTTTTTCCATTTCCTGCATGTGTTAGAAGCATAAATACACATTTAAATCAAGTAACAGATGTTTTCTGGCTGTACTTGACCTCCTGACCTTCTGTCATCAGTACTCATTTTAAACATCACAATAGCCAATCTACCAGCACTGCTGTTGGCTGCTGTTCAACATGTTATGAGCTGTGATCAAATTTCATGCTTGTTCAGTTGGTCTAACAACAGAAAACAGATGATCAAAAAGAATACAACCCCAAATCACAGAGATGCCAAGTCCCAAGGGACTAATATTATCACATGAGCTCTGTGTTTGGTGAAATATGGTAGGAAATGTGCTGTGGAATATTTACTTCACAAATGAGGAGAAATGGCAGACTGACATGGGATTAAAATCTCAGATGACCTTTCCAGTTACACCAAATTACTAGAGGTCCCCAGGTATTAGTTGTCCCGTGTAGGGTGGACAGGACTTAGAGGCCAGTCTGAATAAAATGGAACAAAGCATTTAGTCCAACTGCCTGGCAAAGCTTTGGGTCTTCAGTTCATTCAAGGAATGTCAAAGGAGTTTTGGGATTAGGAGCATGGGTTAAGAGCCAATTAATGAGCCAATTATGCTCGACTCGGTTTGGTAAAACAGAGAAACTTTAATTCAGAAGGTTGTATTTTTCTGTTTAATAAGGAAAATAGGTGTGAGAAGGTAACACGGTGCACTGCTAGCGCACACCTCCCAGCTGAAACTTGCGAGGACAGGTGGAGGTGGGAGGGGGTAGAATACATGGCCCAACCGTGGGTTGATGGGCTGATGGTGGCAGGTTGGAAAGAAAACACAACACAGAGTAAAATATATAGATGTTGTTTGTAAAAGCATCTAACTTCGCTTACAAGGCACTCCAGTGTACATACAGCGCATAAATCCAACGTTCAAGTGTCAAAAACTGCACTTCCTCAAATAGCCTCTTGAGGCTGAGTCCAAAAGTGAGTCAATCACCATAGACTTCCATATTAAAATGCCAAACTTTACAGCCTAGTATAAAAACGGTTTCAATCTCTGTCCCTTATCTCACTGTTCATGACAACTGTGCTGGGGGTGAACTTTTATATAACACACCAGTTTAAATTATATTAAAGCCCAAAGTTATGCATAACTAGGGGGTGTGCCGCTTTGAGTCACAAGTGGGTGATGTCACAGGTGGCTGGCCACCAGGTAGCCGCATCATTTGGCTGCCTCAGCTCCACCCTGGATTAGCTGGGAGTTGGCTGAGTCAGGCAGTGCCAAGATGGCGATGGCCAGAGCCATCACATTGAGAGTTTAACAATGGTTCTTTGGAAACCTATGGGTAATGTCACAGAGACTACATCCAGTATTTATTATACAATATATAGTTTGTAGTTGTGTGTATGTAAAATCTACTACCTGTACTCATGCCCTATCTGTTAGTGCGCATGGTTTGGTGTGTGAGTAGGTGCATGCATGCACATGTCCCACATGGGATTTTTTTTTGTCTTTGATCAAATTTCCAGAACAATTTCTATCATCAAAATTAGATTTTTTTTAATTGTGTTTAAAGTCTTAGTGTATAGAGTCAATTTTGGAAATTGTATAAACAGTTTAATATTGACCTCAGGGGCTTTACTGTACACTCCAATCTGTCTATGTGACTGAATGTCAAAAAAAGTAAATTTACAAGAAAGGTAACTGTAGTCCATCACAGTTACAGATTAAAAAAAAAAAAAAAAGACAACCAGATTGCAGATACATTATGTAAAAATGTGGATTATTAGTAGGATTGCACTTTTAAAATAAAGATATCCAACCATGCACAGTGCACACACACAGCTGCCAATTCATTATCATGGCCTCTATTGAAAAAAAAATGCTTCACTTGGTGGAAATTTCAACATTTTTTGTCTTTAAATCAATCAGTCAGTCAATAAATTACACAACAAATGAAGGAACAGCTGGACAAACTAATAAACCTGACAACGAAAAACACTTAGAGCTGCAATGACTCGTTTTGCACATGAGCTTTCTAAGTGCCATTTTTGAATCAGTCATTTTTTAATTAAAATCAAATTAAATTCTTAATTCTTAAAAGTGAATATTTTCTGGTTTCTTTACTCCTCTTTGACAGTAAACTGAATATTTTTAAGTTGTGGACAAAACAAGACATATTTAAGACGTCATCTTGAGCTTTGATCATTGAACATTTCCAAGTAACAGAAAATAAAGTTACATGACTTGAATAGTGATACTTGGATTGTGTTCCTGACTACATTATTTAACAGGTAATTAGTAACTGTATCTGAACACATTTTTAAAGTAACCCTACAAACCCTGGTAACAGCCAACTACTTTCAAACGTGGCGAGAGCAGATGATGTTATTGGTGTCACCAACAGCCAAGTGAGGCCCAGCCCAACTCCCGTTGTTAAATGTGCGAGTGCATTTGGACATTTCTCAGAGTGGATATGTGTGCTCTTTGTTAGTGTGTATGTCTGTGCGTGCACTGATGTGCAGAGCTCACCTCAGCTCTGTAGGGCAGGAACAGGGCGGAGGCCAGGTTTCCAGTGATACCACTGAGGATATAAATGATGGAGATGCGGAGCCAACCTGCCAGCTTCTCCAGGTCTCTCAGTATGGTCATCTGGAACACCACTGATACCACACAGTGTAGCAGCCTACACACACACACACACACACACACACACACACACACACACAACACACACACATCTGAATGATACATGCAGCCTGAGCATTGTGACAAATATGCATTTTCTTGTATTGTGTGCTGGTGTTAAAGATAGACCTGAGGGATTTAGCATGTGCCTGGTATTAACACTACAGGTGCATCTCAATAAATTAGAATATCATCAAAAAGTTAATTTATTTCAGTAATTCAATTGAAAAAGTGAAACTCATATATCATATAGATTCATTATACACAGAGTGATATATTTCAAGCATTTATTTCTTTTCATTTTGATGATTATGGCTTACAGCTAATGAAAACCCAAAATTCAGGATCTCAGAAAATTAGAATATTGTGAAAAAGTTCAATATTGTAGACTCATGGTGTCACACTCTAATCAGCCAATTAACTCAAAACATCTGCAAAGGTTTCCTGAGCTTTTAAACAGTCTCTCAGTCTGATTCAGTAGGCTACACAATCATGGGGAAGACTGCTGACTTGACAGTTGTCCAGAAGACAGTCACTGACACCCTCACCAAGGACGGTAAGCCACAAAAGGTCATTGCTAAAGAAACTGGCTGTTCACAGAGTGCTGTATCCAAACATATTAATGGAAAGTTGAGTGGAAGGAAAAAGTGTGGTAGAAAAAGGTGCACAAGCAACAGGGATGACTGCAGCCTTGCGAGGATTGTCAAGAAAAGGCCATTCAAGAATTTGGGGGAGATTCACAAGGAGTGGACTGAGGCTGGAGTCAGTGCTTCAAGAGCCACCACACACAGACGTATCCAGGACATGGGCTACAACTGTCGCATTCCTTGTGTCAAACCACTCCTGAACCAGAGACAACGTCAGAAGTGTCTTACCTGGGCTAAGGAGAAGAAGGACTGGACTGCTGCTCAGTGGTCCAGAGTCCTCTTTTCAAATGAAGGTAAATTTTGCATTTCATTTGGAAATCAAGGTCCCAGAGTCTGGAGGAAGAGTGGAGAGGCTCACAATCCAAGCTGCTTGAGGTCCAGTGTGAAGTTTCCACAGTCAGTGATGATTTGGGGAGCCATGTCATCTGCTGGTGTTAGTCCACTGAGTTTTATCAAGTCCAAAGTCAGCGCAGCAGTCTACCAGGAAATTTTAGAGCACTTCATGCTGCCCTCTGCTGACAAGCTCTATGGAGATGCTGATTTCATTTTCCAGCAGGACTTGGCACCTGCCCACACTGCCAAAAGTACCAGTACCTGGTTTAATGACCACAGTATCACTGTGCTTGATTGGCCAGCAAACTCACCTGACCTAAACCCCATAGAGAATCTATGGGGTTTTGTCAAGAGGAGGATGAGAGACACCAGATACAACAATGCAGATGAGCTGAAGGCCACCATTAAAGCAACCTGGGCTTCCATAACACCTCAGCAGTGCCACAGGCTGATCGCCTCCATGCCACGCCGCATTGATGCAATAATTCATGCAAAAGGAGCCCCAACCCAGTATTGAGTGCTGTACATGAACATACTGTACTTTTCAGTTCAGTAGGCCAACATTTCTGTATTAAAAATCCTTTTTTAAATTGGTCTTATGTCACATTCTAATTTTCTAAAATCCTGAATTCTGGGTTTTCATTAGCTGTGATCCATAATCATCAATATTAAAAGTAGGGATGCAGGATAACTTTTTTTTCCCACCGATACCGATAACCGATAACTTCTGCTTCTCATAACCGATGCCGATACCGATAACCGATAACAACATAATAGTTTATATACACACCTAAGGTAAAGAAAGGTAAAGATGTAGAGAGTAAAGATGAATTTAACATTATAACTCTGCCCTGACTTATCAAAATAATGTAACAGACATCAGTAGTGTTGTAATCACAACAAAAACAAGAAAAGTTATGGCTCAAAAAAAAAAAAAAAATTTATTATTGCTTCACTCAGCTGCATCAGTCAATAAAAAAGATTTTACAGAACAAAAACTCAGTATAAAAATAAAGTGCATCACTGTCCATACAGCCCAGATGCACAAGTCCACAATCATCCATAGCCTTGATGATGTTACGTCCATTGTCCCTCAGGACAACGTGCACCATCTTCTTGGATATATTCCATTGTCGAAACATAGCCTCAAATGCCTCGCAGATCGCTGCTGCTGTGTGCGACCCAGAAAACTCCTGCGAATGCAGTGTTGTTTTTATCATGTTATAATCTCCATCCAATCACTGCACTGTCAAACTTAACATGCTGACTGGACTTAGGTCACTCGTCCAAATGTCGGTGGTTAGACTTATGTCCTGTACGTTGTTATGGATGAGCATTTGAATGTGTGTTGTGAGTACATTATATAGTTCAGGCAAGCATGTTTCTGAAAAGTAGCGGTGGCTTGCAAGTTTGTAGCGCGGCTCCGAATGATTGAGAAGCTGGCAAAATCCTGGGTCTTCAACTAGGGAAAACGGCTGGTCGTCCAGCACAATAATTTTCCTGTTAATTGCCTTGGCCCCTGGGTCGTCTCTCTCAAATGCTTTTGTTTTTTCAAATGCCATATCAATAGGCAGAAGACCAGAGGCTCCAGACTCTTGCTGGCTGGCGGTGCAGCGTTATCCGCAGCAGTCTTTGCTTCCTCATACTCTCTCCATATACTGTCGTTTCAATGGTGAAACTTTAAGTGGCTAATAAGGTTGGATGTGTTGAAACTGGTAGACTTTTTACCTCCTCTCGGCATTTGGCTGAACATTTATTGCATACTGCAATCGCGTTGTCTTTTCAGAAACAGTGAAAAATGCCCACATTGGTGATAGCGGTGCCATGTTTATGTTTGAGGTGGCACATCAATATGACTTTATGAGTGTGACAACAGCAGGCGCCAGCAAGCACAGGGCAAACAAACGGACTGAAAATGAGCAAAATCAAGGCAATGTTGGCTATTTATAATTGGATCTAGTTATTGGCAAAAAAATTCTAGACTTGCACCGATTTATCGGCAATGCTCGGAATTGGGCCAGTTTTCACGTAATCGGCCATGACCTGCACCGGCCAGTCAGTCTCAAATTTGCCGGTCTAAAGAGCTAGGTCAAATTCCCACCGGCTGCGCAGCAAGAAAAAAAAAAACAAAACAAACACACACTAAGCAAACGCATTGCCTCTTCTTTTCGGTTATATGCTAACGAGTTTCAAAGCGTGAGCAGTCCTTGAACCCTCACAATGCCTCGCAGGATACGTCAGCCCTTATGTCAGCTGCCCAGGTCAATAACATCAGCAGTGCACAAAACACGCACATGTGCAACTCACGGCTTTGGCGACCTACACCATGTCGGCCGTATGGAAATTTTTTAAAAGTGTGTGAGGAGGATCACAAGTTTGCAGTATGCAACACCTGCGAGGCTAAAATAGGGCATGTAGGAACAACACCGAAAACATTTGGTACGACTAATCCAGAGGTGTCCAAACTACGGCCCGCGGGCCAACTGCAGCTGTATTCAAACCACATACATACTGCTTACTGCATACAACACCAGTATACACTGTATTCTGCATGTTGTTTTCAGTAGTGCTCAGTATGTGACAATTAATGATTACATTTATAGCAGGCTATAACATGCTTTGCCCCAGGTGTTTGGTACCGCTGCGCTCTCTCAAGGCGCTGATGCCGGGTGCTTTCCAAGGTGCTGATCCGACTTTGTTCATTTGTTTGTTTGTTCGGTACTGTTTTACTGTTATTTTCTGTAGTTATTTTTGCAGATTTCGTACTTTCGTCGTTTCGAGTTTGACAGAGCCTTTTGGGGGCGTAGGGATTAATATTTTCCCGAAAATTACATTTTCTATCCTGGAAACAGAGGCGCTCTATCCCGATGTATGTAGGTTCCAATCTGACCACTCAAATGTATTTTCTGCTGGTATTAATAATTATTATTGAGGAAGAAGAACGTCATTTCAATATTAATCAACATGATTATAAACATTAAATAAACTGTGCAGGCTGCGTGCAACTTGACCTTCTCTGCGGCTGCACAGGAGGATGAAATGCCAAGTTCAGCCTGTGATCTGTTAATGTCCGACTGAACAACCTCATGGAAAGTGATATTTTACAGTTCTACATATTTTAATCTAACGAAATTCGTAAAAAAAAAGTCAGTTGGTGTTTTCAAAGTCATGATATTGAGCTGAAACAGGTTCCAGATTTGTTCGCATTCACAGGCTGCTGCTGAGCGGAGCAGACGGCTCGCACCGCACGCACTGCGATGTTCAACATCGTAGACTTAATAAAGTTAACTATCACTGAAAGTTAAAAAGCAAAACTCTTAAAAAAAACTCTCACTCACTTGATTTGGGGCTTTGTATGCATTCCCTGGAGAATTTGGTGTCTTTCTTTAGTGAGGGGACTTTTTGCCACAACCAGCTGCTGATGGTAAATCCATCACATGCAGTATTTCACCCCGAGTGTTTTGGATAAAGTATAAATCCAGTGATCTTGAATCTTCGAGCTTCACCTGGAATTTTATCTGAGATTCTAAAAGTTGCTAGCAACAGTTTGCATCTTCATTGTTTAATATTTTGAAGTATTTCCACACAAAGCTGGTGGCAGACAGTGTGTTATGTGTCTCATTAAGATGGTAGAGTCAAAAGTTATTGTATTAAGTGCATTCATAATCAGACATGCTTGAATTCATGGCGAATCTTAAGAATAATATAGCACATGCTATGATATGATGATGATATAGTAGACAAAAAGTTATATATTATTTATTAATGTAGTGTGTTTTAGCAAAACCATGATTATTGAAAAGCTGGTTGTATCTTGGTTAAAATGTTCTAATAAAGGAAAGTTAGAAAATTTTGCAATATCTTGTGTGCTGTAAAGTGGTTTGGAAAAAAATGAAATCCGAATCGGCCAAAATCGGTATCGGCTGTCCAAGCACTCTGCAAATCGGAAGTCGGGATCGGCCCAAAAATTTGTAATCGGTGCAAGTCTCAAAAATTCATTATCGGACTTATCTGTGTGACGTCATTTTTTCCAATATTGGGCCGATAATTATCAGTACCGATAGTTATCGTGAATCCCTAATTAAAATAAATAAATGCTTGAAATATATCACTCTGTGTGTAATGAATCTATACAATATATGAGTTTCACTTTTTCAATTGAGATAAATTAACTTTTCGATGGTATTCTAATTTATTGAGATGCACCAGTAAGTATCAGTATTCATGTGAGTGAATGGCTCATGAGTGCGGGGTCCCATTTAGAAATATTTAATTAGGTTTGAATCCTGAAGGATGCTGACATAATCCACAAAACACACCTCGTAATCATTCATGGTGATGATTGAAACGGCTCATTGACACAAGCTAATAGGTTTAACACGTTGTCACAGCATATTAAACATTCTCTCAGTGCTGTTTAGCTCTTATGAAAGGTTACATCTATACTTGAATGGCTGACTCAGCTTAATCTTATCATTTATGTAAATATGAGACGTTTTACAGTAACTGTGCCAGAAACCAAACATAAAATAGAATTACAGCCTCACAGTTGTATGTCTCCACCAAACACGTCCATACTCATATAATGTCTGTAGTGAAGACTTGAAGTAATTTAATTTATTGAGTGTAGGGATGAACAATTACTGATTGATTAATCGGTTGTTAAGAAATTGATATATCAAGTATCATTTAATCGATCTACTATCATAAAGATTTGAAATGTAAAAATTATTCTTATGAATGTGCTCCACATGTTATCTGATATTCAAGTATATGTGTTCAATATGTGGGCCTTATAGTAATAATGCTAATAATAATAATAATAATTAACAAGAATAATAATAGATAAAGATTTAAAATAAGAACTCCATCTTACTTTACAAATGTTCAAAAATGTTTATGTGAAGAGAAATGACATGTTTGTGTGTGCATGTTTGCACGTACCCAGCATGGAGGAACAGAGAGAGCCAGAGTCGGTAGAACTGATCAGGAACATCAGGGTTGAGGAAGGGCAACAAGCCGCACACATCATCCAGACAGTGGACCTGCATAGGAGTGGTGTATGGGTTCAGAAATATACAACACATCAACAGACACACACGCAAATCACACAAGCACACACACACTACCTGTGAGCAGAGAGTGGCATCCTCATGGAAGTAACCACGCATGAACGTGCAATACTCTCTGGTCGTGATCTCACATCTGCAGGCGGGACAAACAAAACACAATTCAAATTTTCTCCACATGACCAATGAAATGGCAGTTCTGCTGGCACCTGATAAAAAGTGAGACATTAGGTGATATCTGCAGGTGGAAAGCATATCTGTCCCTGTGCCTCACCTGCCCTTTGTTCCTATGCAGCACGGTCGTCCCTTGATATTACAGTCCATGTGTCTGTATCCTGTGTGGTTCCAGGTTTTGGGGTGCGTGCACATCTGGAAAAGGATGAATAACAAGCCATTAAACAGAAAATAATCTTTGATCTCTTATTTCTTGTTGTAGACCTCAAATACAGGAAGTGTGACAGAAAAATATTTGTTTAAATAGGTGCAGTTGTAGAAGTTAGAAGCAGTGTCCGCTCACCGGCCACTGGGTGATGTCATCGGGCCATATATGAGGCTCTTGAGAGGCAGGCTCTTCACATACTCTACTCACAAGCAACACAGGAGGGAAAGAGCAGATTTGTGGCACCACAATCACTGGGAATCACTCAAATGTTTGACATTATTCTAGATTTTTTTTGTATTTTCATACAAATGTATGTGGCACAATCATCACATCTATGTTCTCACCTGGGATCCTGGTGACAGACAGAACCAGAGGACCTGTGGATGTCATTCATGAATTCATTGTTCCATTTAATAAAGGTGGCCAGCGTCTCCTGCGTGGACAGTTCATTTAGAAGTCAAGTTTAGTGTTTCTTTCAAAGATTCACAAAGAAATTAAATTCATCAATGACTTGTTTCAATTCGATAAGCATACGCTTGTGATGTGCTATTGTATGTAGCTTTGTGTTGCGTACTGTGTCTGGTGTGTTCCTCTTTGTTTAACTTTATGACTGGTTTGCACCAACAAGGATGAATTCAATTAAAGATTAGTACTGATTAGAGTTTAGTAAAACTAGGTTTAAAATTAGTTAGTCCAGATTAAAACAGTGAATATGAAGAGGAGTGGGGGAAAACCAAAATGTTTCATTATTTCTTTGCTAGCTAGCTAAAGAGAAACAGTATTGTATGTCAGCTTCAGGGATTGTAACACCCAGTCCTATCAATGAGCCTATGACAGCTAGCTTTAAAAAATGTTATACTGCTTGCTAGCTCGCTAAAAAAGAAAAAAACATGTTATGTTGTTTGCTACCTAGCTAAAGTTTTTTAAAAAGTTATATTGTTTGCTAGCTAGTAAAAAAGTTAACAAAACATTACATTGCTTACTAGCAAGCTAAACAGTTGGTTACTCTAGTTAGCCTGGTCAGTTAGCTACCTAAAAACTAAGAAAAAAAATAGTTGTTTGCTCGCTAACTAGAAAGAAAAAAAAAACCCCAAAAAACAAAAACTGTTATATTGTTTGCTAGCTAGCTAAACAGTTGGTTACTCTAGTTAGCCTTGTATGGTGGTTCAGCAGGTAATTATTTTCCTCAGTCCAACTCAAAAAAGCAGCCGTTTGAAAAGCTTAACCTCCTCAAGTGTAAGTTTAAAGTAAAAAACTGAATCATATTTTAAAAGTTCAAAGTTTTGGTACAAAGGAATTAAATTTAATCTAGGATTAGAGTAAAACCTAAACTGAGGTTTAAAGAGAGGTTAAAATAAAATAATTAGATAAAAACTTTCTTAATATTAACAGAGTTTAAAAGTTTGATGCAACATAATTTCAAACTAAACCATGATTTAATGAGGTTTAAAAATGAATCCTTGTTAGTTCAACCCAGCCTAACTTGTGTTATTGTGCCGTTTCTTTGCTCTGACCTGCCAAGAGACTACAGATGCAAATTAGCTTTAAAGTTATAATTTGGCAATCATGCTGACATCTGTGTTTTAAACTGTACACAGCCCCTTTTAAATAAACGTAAATAAATAAAAGTAGTAATTACTATGCTATACTCTGTAAAAGAATATTGAACATTGACAAATACAAATATCAGTGTTAATCTGTTCAACATCCTTCCCTTTTCCTACAAGCAGCATATAAATATCTTTGCATTGAGAAAAGTGTTTTTTTACATTTAAATCTTGTTGCATTCATGTTTTCTTAGTGTCCACTTCACTGTTTCACATCTGCGTATCTCTGAGGAGAAGCTTTAAAGCACAAAGAAAGCAATGTGTTGACAAACTTAATGCAAAAACTGTGAGAAGGTATGCAAAGAATGGTGATTATATGCTTAGGTGCTTAAAAGCTCACGTGCAAGTGTGTGTTTAGGAGTGCATGTGGTTTCTAGTCTGGGACTATGGCTGTGTGTTACTTAATTCATTTTTGACTGCAATTTGCAATTTCTGGTGCATGTTCACTGAATGTGTGTCTGCTCAGCTCAGACCACAGCTTTCACACACTGACAGGCTAATTAAATATGTAAGTATGAAGGTGCAGGATAAAGTGCTTACAGAGCAGTCAGAGCTGAGGGTCTGCACACATCCAGAGTTATCATTCTGAACGCAGCAGCCAGACTCTCTCTCCAGGTCTTTGGCCCTCTGGATCAGCTGGAATATCTGTCTGTCCTGACGGATGCACGGTGAGAACTTGGCCCCCAGGTGGATCAGGTCCTCCTGAAAATTGAAGTCAATTATTGTTAAAATGCACAGACATGGAAACGCACAAAGTGGAGTGATCTACTGGAGAAAAAAATGTCAGAATGCTTTCCTTAAATTATTTCTGGATGTAGATTAAACTAAGATACAGCCAGACATGGCCGTTCATAGGCATACAGAGACATCTGTGCTTTGTCTCAGTTCATGTACTTCTGTAGTTACAACTCCTCTTTTGAGTGCATAAGCGTGTTCATATACATTTACGGCAAACTTAAGTGCACTGTGAGGACCCTAATGTTGTACTCAAAACGGCCAAAAAGTTGAGTGTGGAAGGCTGGATGCTTCTCCCCTTCAGCGGTCGCCATCTTGTCTACTTAGTGGAAGAGGCAGGGCTACCAAACCTGTGACCAAGGTGGCCCAGCTGGCTGAGGAAGCAGCCATGGTGAACACCAAATTACTCAGATATAAGCCATGCATATAGATTAATTGGAAATCAGTGAATGTTTTAAATGGCTTAATCAATCCTTATTTATGGTTTTGTAAATTTTTTGTTTATTTTACATTTAATAATGCTTCATTTCTGGTTACTTTACATTTTATTATGCTTAATTTATTTAATTTGTGCCTTTTTTGTAGTTTTGTTTGTTTTTTGTTGTCTATGTGTTTTGTATCTCTTGTGCTCTGTTCACTGCATCCTGGAGGATAAGTCTTTGATATTTGCCCTTGTTATGTTTGTACATTTCCTGTTTGAGCAACTAAAAAAAAGACAAAAGTCATGCATGTGTTTTGTCAATAAGTACCACTTAACTGTTGTTGGATTGAATCCACCGATACTTTTATCTGGTTCGGTTTGTAAAGTCAACAAGTCAAATATAAATCAACACATTGGTGCATTTTCATCTGGAAGGAGGAGAGAGAGCCAGCTCATTGTCGACAGAGGTTGTGGTGTATTCTTAACCCCCCGAGAAACAGAGGGCCAACAAAAGCATAGAATTAACATTCATGTCGAATGAAGTGAAATTGAACTCGAAGAAGAAGAAGCTGCAATCAGCATTTTTGGAAAGGGCACAATGGCTGTCCTCGATTTAAACAGCACTACTCCATCAAAATTCACACACTACGCAAGTGAGTATATAATGTGCAACTGACTAGACGTAGCAAAGTGTTGCTGATAAAATGGTGAGGGGAAAGAGGAAGGTCAGAGTGGTGAGAGCAACAGTATGTGACAGGAAGTGCAGTAAGTGATTAAGTCAGAAAGACACGAACTAAAGAGGGTGTAACCGTGCACAACACCAGGCAAAAGTGTCTGGTGTCACCCAGTGATACACTAGACTGTGAAATTATATATATATTATTGCTGTCAGGTGGAAACTTTGCATGTCCACAAGCATTACTCTTCAGTTTTAAAATATTTGAATACAGTGTTGTCAAGCTCACAAGTTCTTTTTAATACTATTCAGTGGTTAAATATTTGTAAAACTCACAGACTGACACAAAAAGAGACCAATAACTTTGATTTATAAAAACAAAAAAGGACCAAACATGTAAGCTGAGACTCACAGAGCTGGGACCAATCCAGAAGTTCTCCTGCTGGACGTACTTGACACTCTCATAAATGCCTTTGTTCTTCAACACCTGCAGAGGGCGACAGAGTGACACAGTTGGCAACAGACCTGCTACATGTACCAAAACATTTTACAGTTTATTTTCCAATGTTCATTCATGTTTTCTGGGTGGAAGATCATTTTAAAAACATAAATACCTTTTCTATTTTGTGTTTGCTAGGATAAAAAATGAGAGAACTTTCGAAGTTGCTTTACATATTTAATATTTTTATTAAAACAAAAGTTTCACAAAGCACTAAGAAACCATTTTGCCATTACAGATACAAAGACGTTCAGGCTCTCTTTATAGTAAAATGAAAACACAAAAGTAATTTAATTGATTCAGTGAACCTTAAAGCTGTGAACTTAACTCACCAGTTCAGATTTAGAATGTTGTGCAAACCCCACAGGGGCAAAACCATATGTACAACAGGCCAGCAGGGTGATTACTATGTGGACAAACGTGATCCAGTAGGTAAAGTAGGGCCTGAAAAACACATGGCACAGAAACACTGTTAATCAGACAAAATAGGTGAAAATCATAACTATCCAAAACATACCATCTGTCCCAGTGTCAAACTTCATTTTACAGGCAGAGATGCACTGATCCACTTTTTTCAGTTGTGATCTGATATCTCCTGATACCAAAACCATGGCTCTTTTTCTTTTTTCATTGGCAATGTTGCTGTCCTTGTTATAATTATTTAACTATATAATATTAGTGTAAGGTTTTGTTGTTTTGTTGAAAGCTGAAAAGTGCAGCGTCAGCTGATGTTGTTGGACTGTGTTTGTGTTCACATTCAGTTTTCACCATCTGCAAAGTTTAAATTCATGCTCAAACATCTTTGACTTGTGTAATCATGTCCTCCAACCATTGTGAGGTGCTGTGGGTATTGTAGCTTATGACATGCTGTGCAGTTAGATTTGTGTCTGACCTCATCTCAGCTTGATCTGATGTCAGCGCATGAGCAACGATAACCTAACGACATCAAGGTGGCCGCAGTTTTTTAGAGCCAGGCGCTGCAGTTGCTGTCCAAACTGCAAAACCCTGATGGTCACCTGATCAATGAGCTGACAGGCTCTGATTGGCTCTTAGTTTTGACAAAAAACACCAAGTATTGTAGGGCTGCACAGTATAGGTAAAAAAGTCATATTGCAAATGTCTTGACTGAAATTGTGATTGTGATAAGCGATTTGATTAGTGGGAATGATCATTTTTCAGTTACAATTTTCAGTTTTACTATTAAAATCACAATGATGTGATATTTATTGAGGTCTGAACCAAACAAACATATTTTCTTTCATCTGTAGAACAGGATTTTTAAGACCAGGTCATCTCTGCAGCACTACATTTTTTCCTTTTCCAAAAAATTGTGATTTGTTTGGTTGTGGTTCTGTGATTTGGATACTGCACTTGGTTGTATTGCAATTAAGACAAACAAAAGGACAGATGATCATGCAGCAGTAGGGGATCACTTCTAATACAGCTTCATCAGCAGTCAAGAAAAGGATTTATTTCTTCGACTACAAACCAATACTATAGACTACAGGTAGCCTACAGATGGTCAAACAGGTTGTCAGTATTATTTCTGTCACTTCCTGTATAATCTGTGAAGGCTGGTGGAAACTGTTTGACTTGACTGCAGCTTTCTGTCTCCTGCTGCAGCCAACTGATCTTGTCTACTTTCCGGGCAAGGCGCAGTGCATCTCAAACAAGCCTCCTTATTTGCATCATTTCCCATGATGCACTGCTGAGAGTTTGTTTACCGTTTCATGTTCCAAAATGCAAATGTTACTTTTTGTTAGTATCTGTAATATGTTTGTTCAGAAGGTGGGGGGTATGTAGGCTCATTTTTGTGCTGGTTTATTGTTACACCATGAGTAAGGTGACTAGTAAGTGCCATCAGGCCAGATGTATGATTGAGTAGGGATGAATTTTCTCTGTGGTAACTGCCAAGAACATGACGTGAAATTTGATGTCAATCTCTGCAAAGTATTTGTTGTATTTGCACTAGGGTAGTGCCTGGTGACCAATTTCCCTGCTGATTAAACGCAAACACTCAGAAAGCAGTTAAAATTGGGCACAATTTACTAATTGATAATGTAAAACACTGTCCAAAAAATACCTGTGTATTAAGAGTCATTTGAAGCTGTTAATCGATGTCTACAAATGGCAAATCCCATTGTACATGCTGCTGAAATACGTGACAAACCGTGCAATACAAACATTGTACATTAACCTACAAAACATGACAACACTTAACAACTTTTCAGACCTCCAGGCCAATGACATTGATTATCTGGAGCTGACGTTAGCTGCCAGCCTGGCACATTAGCAGTGCTAGCAGCAGCAGCAGCGCTGCTGCTCTGCTTGCAGGTTTAATGTCCATATCTGTGCTGAATGTGGTCACATGATGCTCCAGTCGTTATATACCAGTTTATTCTGTCATAGTCTACAGTCAATATCATTTCTATTTTGTATATCAAACACTGCCAAACAAACAATCAAACAGCACTGGATTTACAAGCTGTCATCTGACCAACTCTGCTGATAGAAACATCCGGGGTTGGGTGGGCGATCAGGGCATTCGTGCTGGGTGAGAGTGGCTGCTGTCTGATGGGGCTGCAGCCCTGACTAGTGGCAGGCAACTGCATAACACCTTGGAGCCAACAGTTAGCTGGTATTGTAAAGAATGAAATATTGATTAATAGTTTAACTGACTGGTATTTCTGCTGCTGACTAGTGAGGATGGCGACGTTTAATCGTGTAGTTGATCTGTAGAATTTAAATCAGTACACAAATCAGTGATGTTGGTCCAATATCCAATGAGTGAGACACTCCAACTGTCTCTAATTACCAGCGATGAAGACTAAAGACTACACCAAGACTACTAAAACTCCTTGTACTGTTCTAAAGATTACTATAACTTGTATAACTCTTGTCACTTTTTACTGTTAAAACTACCTAAAGAATAGAACAGAACAGAGAAATAGCTGATTTCACTGTTAGTGTTCTTTTGCTAACTGAGGCACATAAGTTAATTATTTCAAGTTTGTGAAAAACTCACCAGTGTTTGCATGAACATCAGTGTGAGCTCATTACCGACCTGTGGCTGTGGAAGTCGTCCAGCTGCTTCTGGACGTTGCTGCTGATGCTGCGTCGGTAGTGCCGGTTCAGCCACTTCCCCACAATGCCCATGCCTACTGACGCTTCTGTTTGTCAAATGCAAAGTGCTTCACTTGGGAGGCGATGCGACGACCCCGGCGAGGGTGGCTCTTGTCGTGCGCTACTACTGGTGTCCTGGGCGTCCGAGACACGTCCTTACTGGGGTTGGGACAAAGGCAGATAGGTGAGATGGGAAAGAACAGAACACTGGGGTTTAGACAGATGAAACAGAAGAACATGAAGGGAAATTATATGTTTGTGGGTGAAATATAATGGATACATATCACAAGAAAAGGAAGAAAACTAATTTAAAAGGACAAAAGTGTGTAGGCAGTATGTAATTTCTGCTCTTATTACAGTTAACATACAGAAGTTTTATTAATTTCCAACAGCTTTACGTGTTTGGTTGACCTTAAACTTCCTATTTAATAAACATTGCTAGATCTTCAATGATTTGACAATCGATGTGAGAGCCATTTGAGTCACCATTTCTTGATTTCAGGTCTCGTGCAACAAATATTTCTCAGACTTTCCAAGTTCCTGTTCTGACCTGAAGAGATGTTCACAAGAATTTTCCCCGTGGGGAAATTCTGACACCACATGAATGCACTATCAGCCCTGGGCTGTACAATTCATACTGCACTTCTGTGAGCTCTGGGTTAAATGTCTGCTGGACCCTGCAAACTCAGGGTTAACCCTTCTGCAGAGAAAGCATTCTTTCTCTTTCTTTCTTCACCTCAGGCTAACTGCTCCCTGAACCTGGGGTTAAGTGCAGCGTGAAAAGCCCAGGGTGGTGTCAGTCAATTCTAGAACTACGACAATGAATCGATTATTACTCAAATTAATCACCAACTGTTCTGATAATCGGTTTGAGGTTTTTTTTGTTGTTGTTTGTTTTTTTAAGAACAAAAAGACAAAATTCTCAGTTTCCCGCTTCTTAAATGTGAATATTTTTTGGTTTCATTAGTTTTCCGTGACAGTAAACTGAGTATCTTTTGACATCTGAGGATGTTATCTTGGGCCCTGGGAAACAGTGATTGATATTTTTCACCATTTTCAGACATTTTATAGAATAAAAAACAACTATTGATCGATTAATGGAGAAAATAATTGTTAGTCACGTCCTAAAGGTGTTTTTTCTTGTGTATTTACTCACAGGCTTGGGAACTTCTGGTCAGGCAGCTCGCTGGGAGCAATCACGGCAGATATAGGAGGCGACTCAAACACGTCATCAGCCATAGAGTACAACTCATCGTGGGCATCAACCTACGCAGCAGAGCGAACAGAGATCACACGGGAAGTGCAGGAAGAAAAAAAGATGACATCAATGATTAAATAGTAGCCAGGCTTCATATGTGTTTAGACTGTTTGTACCGCTCTGTGTTTTCACCTGGTCTCTCTTAAAAATGAGACTGTTTTTCAATGAGATTATCTGTCTGAGTAAAGGTTAAATAAAATAAAATAAAATAAAATGAATTAAAATCAACTTAACAAAACACAACAAAAAAATCAATAAAATGAAATACAATTAAATAAAACAAAATAAAATAAAATAAATTAAACATAAAATACGTGACAATAAATGAAATAAAATTAAATAAAACTAAATGAAATTAACTGGGGCATCTGAGATGACAAGTAGTTTCAGAGCTGTATGTGTCAAACCATTATTCTAAAAGGTTTTAATAGTTTTGACATATATATACTTATCAGATAGTGATGCTCAACCTCTAACCTTTGTGTTGCAGCAACTAACTATGTGGTAATGGCCAGACCAAGCTGCAGAGATGAGAAAAGAGACAAGAGGAGCGATAGAGAGAAATTTCGACATAAGTAGAAGGAAATTGTGAGGAGAGATGAGAAATGGAGATGACAATGGGAGGTGATGTGAGAGGTTAAAGAGAGAAGTGAAGTGTGTGTCTCAACATTCTGTAAATGCTCAAACAAGAACAAAGACAGACAGCAGGATGAAGAAAGAAGACAGTTGCTGAAAAAAGGAGGCTGATGATAGAAGCAGACGAGCCGTGAAAAGTGGAGTACAGTAGTGGAGAAGTGTGACTGCTGACATACGCAGGAAGGGAAAGGAAGTTAAATTGCCAAAGAAAGTGGAAGCAGAGAGACATTTTGCTGTCAGGGCTCTAACAGCAGCCGAGTGGCTACTGACCTTGCTGAAGAAGAGTGACTCAGACACGTCTGCGGAGTCCACGGTGTCCTCGTCCATCCAGCTGGGCCTGGCAAAGCTCCTCTTGGGGAAACTGCGACCTGTCTGGGAGCCTGCAAAACCACTTCGACCCTGAACACACACCACATAAGACGTTATTTTTTACATGCATAATGTTTCTTAGATCAGTTCTGCTCTACTTACAGTAGAAATTAAGTGATGATAATAAAACCTTTACAGGTATCTTAAACACTCAACTGCTATTTTCTTCAAAGCCAAACATGCACACACACACGGGGGAATTTCCTTAACTTCATCACAACACTGGAAAGATTTTAATTTATACAGTTACTTTTATTATGTTACAGTTATTAAAAAGTGACTAAAGGTGTGCACATGCTGCATTGTGCACAAGTCTGGATACCACTCGAGTTCTTCACACAGTTTGTTGCATTACAATATGATGAGTGCTATTTATCCACCCATCTATACTGTTCTAGTGTGAGTCGCAGAGTTTTGGAGATATCAGCTGTACAGATGTCTGCTGTTTCTCCAGTATAATGGGACTAAATGGCAAAAAATATATATTTGAAAAACAGCAATCTGTCTTTCCAGAGATTATAACAGAACTACTTTCATTCTGCAGTAGAACCTTCAGGAACTACTTTAGAATTTATCGGTACTACTTTCTGTCCAGTAGAAAGAAAGTATTTCCTCATAGTTTATAACATAAAGAAAATAGTTCATACCTGAAACTGCTCACAGCAAGATGTGTGGATTATCTGAGTAACCAGGTCATGATTTATGGAAAGAAACACTGGTTTTGATTGACTTTTCGGTGCTTTGAGCACCACAAGCCGAGTGCCATTTAACCCATTATACTGGAGAGAAGGCAGACATCTCTACGATAAAAAATATAGATGGATAAATAGCACTACAGGCAAGGGGAAAAATATGTATTTCTGATTTTCGGATGAACTGTCCCTTTAAGTCAACAAAAGCATATGATGGATCTCTGTGGAGTCTGGACTTTAGAATGTGAGAGTACTTCACAGTCACTGTGCACATGTTTTCTGAAACTGGGACCTCAGTACAGAAACGCTCTATGAAACCCTCTCTTATCTCGGTTTAAGGATGACATTTGGCATTTTTGGTATTACAGAAACACGTTTCCTAACTGCATTTAGGAAATATCCTATCTTATCGCAGGATATTACAGAACTGTCCTAACAAAAAATCAAAAAACAAACAACAAAAACAAAAAACAGAAAAAATCCAAAGTTAGGAAGTTGAGATGGCATAGAACCTGTCCTACATTCAAAATAACCTACAAAAATGGGAGCACTAATAGTGTTACAGATGTATAGGTATGACAATGAAGATGGACACCAAAATATTGAGTAAAATATATGAGTGAAAGGCTACTGAGACTGTACAATGACGCACTGAATTTCCTGGAACATTTATTAATGGCTAAGTTATATATTGACTGCCAAGAAGGATTCATTTTGAATTTGATAAATGCAATGTGTTGATCAAATTATTGGGGTTTTATCTCCTACACCAACATGATTAATACCTCTGACTCACTGAAGCTAAAATTGAACTCTCGTCTTTTCTTATCCATTACCGAGCTAGCTCGCCACTGACAAGTGAAGTGAAACAGCTGTTGTCAAGGATACAGACAGTCTTGTGTACATTCTAAACATAGATGCAGGTGTGAAAGGACGAGTGCCACTTTAAGAATTTAGTTTACCTAGTTAGAATTTCTTCAGCGGGTGATTCATAAGGTCATGCCAAAAAAAGTACACGTCCCCACCCCACCCCACGATGATTACCAATAATTAACAATTATCTGGAAAAATGTTAAAAGAGGAAGACAGAATTTGCCCCATCTTTGAAACTTAAGTGAGGACAGGACAAGCTGGATAAGATTAATGAACATATCTGTGAAAATGAATTAAAGTCATGGTTGGTGCTGATAAAAATCACCAACCCAACACAAACAATAAATAAATTCCACTATCCGGATTACGTCATAACACACACAGAGGTTTTCTGCTACTTCACCCACCCTCATCAGGTTGGATGCGGCTCGGATGCTCATGCGGGCGACAGACTCCCTCTTCCGCCTGGGGAAGCGGTGGTACCCGGAGCGCTGGCTGGTGAAGGAGCTGAGTGAGGTGACACCCGGGGTGATGGGACCACCCTGAGGGATGTGGGGTGTCCTGGGAGAGCGACTGTCAATCTCATCTGGACAACGGAAGGCTCGCCCCCGCGCCAGGGGATCCACAATCTGCCAAAAACAAAGATAAGAGTCAACCTGCCATACAGAAAATATTATTATATTATGTTATTATTTGTAAATAGAAAATAAGTTACACAATGACAATTAGAAAACATTAGAAGAAAATAATTAAACTATACATTATTTTGATGACTGGTTAATACTAAGTAGTCATTTTTCTAGCAAAAATAGCAGAAATGTTTGTTTTCAGCCTCTCCAGTTTTTCCACATTATTATCTTATTACATTTTACAGACGTTACACACCTAGATTAAACATGACAATTAACTTCAGTCTGTAGTTGTTCTTACTTTATAACTGCTAATAAATAAAAGACTTTGTACAGGGGCAAGTAAAAACTGACTTTGGGCAAGTAGATTTCTGACTCACTGACCCAACTGGCAGTTGAAAAAAAAAAGAAACATAAAAACAGTGACATTGAATCCTGTTAACAAATGAGACCATCCACTAATTAATTTTAAGGCTGGCCACTGCGTCAGATTCTCAGTGAAATCAGATGAAATGAGCCTGTCTTTAAGTTTTCTTGGGCAGAGTTACAAAAATGTTATTTCTGATGTTCTATTTTATGGTTTATGGCAGTGGAAGCATGATCCTGTTTGTCCAGAGAGGCCTCCAAAATCAACAAAATATCTTTGTAGTAGCCTTAACATCTGATGTAATCAGTATATCCTACATGCGCTGTGCTGTGACAGCTGACTTTAAAGAAGAAGCAGTACTCTTAGGTGCAGCTAACGTTTTTTTCATTATCAGTTTATCTGTTGATTATTTCTTCAACTAATGAATTATTTGTTTGGTCCATACAATGTCAGAAAATGGTGAAAAATGTCCATCAGTGTTTCCAAAAGCCCAAGATGACATCCTCAAATGTCTTGTTTTGTCCACAGCCCAAAGATATTCAGGTGATTGTCCTTCTGGTCATACTTCCACGGTGCAACTGTTGCTTTTGTCTAAAAATGGAGGAACTTAAGGACTCATTGAGCTGAGCCAGCACACAGGACTTTACATTTACTGCTTAATATCCAGTTTTTAACTGCCTAAAGCCTCTTTTAAACTTAACTTTCAACTCCCAGTCCTAGTCCCAGTACACAGCATTTTAAATATTTTTGAAATATAATTACATGTAATGTGTTTTGTCCATTTGGTGTTTTTATATGTGCTGTATTGTATTCTGTGCCACACACCAGTGAAAGATACATTTCCATTATTGTTTGCATTAATGGACAACAAAATTTTGAATCTTCAATAAAGTAAAGACACCATAAGATATTTACATAATTAGAATTTTTACATTGTTTTCTTTAAAAAACTGCCCAAAACAATTAATCGATTGTCAAAATAGTTGTCATGGTTTGGGGGTTTCTATTAGTTTTTTCCCATTTTATTTTGTACTCCCGTGTCTTGACTTTACTTCCTGCTTTGTCCCTTTCCCGCCCTTTTTGATTACCATTTGTTCCACCTGTGTCTGATTTGTTCCACCTGTGTCTGATTAGTTGCTTGTCTATTTAGTCCTTGTGTGTCTCTGTTTCTGTGTCAGTTTGTTGTTGTCCTCTGAGTTGAGAATCCCAGCTCTTTCTGTAGTTTTGTTGCCATTTAGGACTTTTTCCTTGTTTTTTGGATTTTGCCAGCTTTAGTTTTCTGTGTTTTGGACTTCCATGTAAGCCTGCTGTTCATTTGCTTTTTTGTTACTGAATCTCTTTGAACTCTTTCTGTTCAGCCTCAGTCTACATTTTTGGTTGCTGCAGCTCTGTTCTCAGGTAGTGAGCCGAAGAGAAAATAAAAAACAATCACTCAGATAATCGCTCTTCTTTAGGTCTTACCGCGTTTACACAGTTGGCACAAAACAATGTTGCTAGATGGAAAATGTTATCACTGGCCTTCCAGATTACAAGAGCAAAAAGCAGGTGAGAGTGGGCACAAGAGAACAAAAGAAGAACAAAATGATGAGGAGTAGACGTGGAGCTGTCTGACACAGACTGAGGACATGATTCATCTGGGACACAGATGGTCCTCGTCTGTCACTGTACAGCACTCCACTTTATTAAAGCCAGACACATTTTTTTCCTTTCTCATCACATTCTCCGTTCTTTCTTTTCGCTCCTGTCCTTCCAGACAAGTCTCTAAGTGTCATGATATTAAATCACACAGGTGGAAAAACAGTTATTACTTGTTGGCTGGTTGTGACATTGAGTGGAAATGGAAATTCTCAGTGGACAGACATGGTGGAGGATGCCATGTTTCATTCTGTTTCTTCTTGATGTCCCATGATGAGATGATATGTTCAGGATGTTAAGATGCTTCTAAACAAATTATGTTGAATAAAATCTCAATTAGAGGTGAATAAATGGCCTGAGTGTAGGTTACCGTAAACCACGCAGTGATCATGTTTCTATGACAGTAGAATACCTTGGGCATCTTGTGTGTGGCTGGTGAGTCGGGGCCCTGTTCGATGCTGGTGGCCGTCTCAGGCTCTCTGTACTGGGCCTTCAGTTTGCCATAGCGCTGACTGCAATGACGCAGGCTCTTCCTGTGCCATACCTGCTGCTTCGTCTCACAGTCTTCCCCGACCCCGAACCACTGGGCTGTATTCCTAGAGGTACAGAAGAAGAAGAAGAAGGTGGCCTCGGTATCACATAATACAAAGTCAAACAGCTGAACACGTGATGGTAAGGGAAGAGAATATACATCTGAACAACGTGTGCAGCATACTGGATTTCTGGGGCTGATCCCAATATTAGGAAGTAAAAATAATTCAGATTAGGGCTGTGTTAAAAAAAAAAAATCAATTAATCGATTCAAATCAATTTTCCTTTTCCTTTGGTATGATATCAAATCATGAAATCTCAAAATTGATCTTTTAATATAGGTCTTTTTTTTCCTGTGAATGTGTGGCACGGCTTGTAGTTTTCAAAAATTTCAAAATAAAAGTCTCTGAATAAAAATAAAAAGGAAGAATTCACAACATAGAATAAAATATTTAGCTTTGTACAAGGGGGCACATATGGGCAATGAAACAGTAAATGTTCCCTGGCGTTTTTTAACAATTATAAATAATTATATATGTTTAAACTGGTGAGTTGGAGTTTTGACCACTACAGGGTTCCGGTCAGAGAACACACCGTCATCAGGTAGATTTGAACTCTTTACTGGCAGAATGAGTAGCTTTACATGGTGCAGCATGAAAGTGCATGAACACTCAGTTTCTGAAATAAACGAAAATACAAACATACATGTCTGAGTTATTCACTAATAACAAACATTAATTTAAAGCATCACATGTGCTAGAACTGTGACTGTAGCCACTTTCACCCTCGTGTCATACATAAAACACTTAAAACGATGGATTTATAATCTTAATAATGCGGGCAAGCCAGCTAGGCTACTCAGTTAGCTCAACATTAGGCCACTATTCAAACAGGCTAATAACTACAGCAAACCTTAATATAACAGTGCAGCAAGTGCACCTAACCATTGTGAAATACAGAGAAATAACTAAGCAATTTCGTCATATAAACACCACAACGGCGATATCAAACTTACATCATCAGTGACTTCTGCACCAGAGACGATTGTGCTGCCAAAAGAACGGAGTAAAAAGACACGGAAGTAACTTGCGATACAAACAGGATTTCAAAATAAGAGTCTCCAAATAAAAATGTATTCAAAATAAACGTCTTTGAACTACCAATGTCAATAACATGAAGAATTCAGAACAGCCGCCCCCACATTTGAGCAGCAAATGTGTAGTACTAGAATTCTTCAAGTGTCTTTGGTATCATCCTCACTGAGAGCAGGGAGCTCAATTAAGCGGGCGACTGGTCTTGTGTAAACTTTATCCTTGACAAGGACTTCTGCTGCCCGGACACATCCATCTTGACTTGTCACAGTTTTGGTGACTCTGCCGACGGGCCACTGAGCTCTGGGCAACTGTGGATCAACTATCAGGACAATGGAGTCGACAGTAAGGTTCCTTGACAATTTCTGCCACTTCTGGCGGGTCTGAAGAGTGGGCAAATAATCTCGGGTGAAGTGGACCCAGAATTGGTCTACGAGGTTCTGGCAATGGCGCCACCTTCGCCGCCCCATGGCAGCTGGGGCATAAACAGCTTGGGGTAAAGCTGCATCTCACCGCCCCATGAGGAGGATGTTCGGGGTGACGGGATCAAGATCGGCAACATCGGTTGAGGTGTAGCCTAGTGGTTTCGAGTTCAAAATTCCTTCGACTTCCACCAGGACCGTGTAGAGCACATCTTCAGAGACTGCTTGACTTCCAACTGCCACCCGCAGAGCGTTCTTTATTGAATGAACCTCCCTTTCCCACACACCCCCAAAATGGGGCGCACTTGGCGGGTTGAGCTGGAAAGTGATTTGGTAGTCAGCCAGCTGTGATTTCAGTTGTGGTTCCATGACTGCAAATGCCTCATGGAGTTCCCGCTCAGCACCGCGGAAGTTGGTACCACAATCTGATAGTACCTCCTTTGGTCGGCCTCGTCTTGCGATGAACCGGCGGAGAGCAAGGAGGAAAGCATCCACGTCCATGGAGTTGAGGAGCTCGATGTGGACAGCACGAGTCGTGAGGCACTTGAAGATGGCACCCCAGCGTTTCTCTGTCCTTCTGCCTATCTTGACCAGGTAAGGCCCGAAACAATCAACACCTGTTGAATAGAATGGTGGACAGAGAAGTCTGAGGCGCTGTGGTGGCAAATCTGCCATCTGTGGAACCTTTGGCTGTGATCTCCATCGCTGACAGGATGGGCAGTTGAGTTGGTGGTGTCTGACAGCCTGTCGTCCTCGTAGTATCCAATACTGCCTTCGCAGTTCTGCATACACCCGCTCAGTCCCTGGGTGCAGTAGATGCTCATCCATGTCTTTGATGAGGAGCTTTGTTACTGCAGGTGCAGGGTCAGGTCTCTTGGGTCAGTGATCAGTGCTCTGTTTAAGAAAAGGGGGCCCCTGACTCCATCGACCAGGCTCAATCAGAGATAGGAGTGGCTTGCCCCTCGTTATGTCGTCAGCTGGGTTACTCTGCATGTCCACGTAACGCCAGACTCGCCTGTCTGACAACTCCTGGATTTCCGACACACGGGTTCCTACAAATACCTTTGTAGGAATCAGATTGGAGCCACTCCAAGACTGTCATGGAGTCTGTCCACAGGATTGTTGGTTCATTGCTGGCCCACTGTCTTAGCTCAAACCCTCCCTCCGCCAGTACGCTGCGTAGTTGGTCCACTCGTTGCTGGGCTGCAGGCAGAGTGGGTAGGCTCTCCAGGCAATTGTCCACACAGAAACTTTGTTCTACAGACCGTGGCATGGAGGGGGAAGTGTCCTGGTAGTTGCGAGCGTGCTTCTGTAAGGCGAAGATGGCGCAGCACGGGCTGCATGTGGTCCCGAATGGCAGTACCTGCCATTCATAGATGTCCGGTGGATCCTCGCTGCGCAGATCTCTCCAGATAAAACGTAGTAAAGGTCTATCCTCAGGCAGCAGGCGTATCTGGTGGAACATTCCCCGCACATCCCCACTGATCGCGACCTGATGCTGCCTGAATCGCAGGAGGACTCCTACCAGGGATGGGCCTAGTGTAGGCCCTGGCAGCAGTTGTTCATTCAGCGACATGCCCTGGTGCCTGAATGAAGAGTTGAAGACCAGTCTTGATTTACCATTGTGGTGTACCAAGTGGTGAGGTAGGTACCAGGACTCCTCGGTCTCCTTTACCTCCCCAGGCTGTAGCTTGGTGACATAGCCTGCTTGAGCAAGCTTGCTGATCTCGACAGAATAGACAGTTGCTTTCTCAGGATCTTTCTTAAGTCTTTTCTCTGTGCTCCTCAAGTTAGCCATGACGGACTGGATGGAACCTTTCAGCTTGGGTGCGTCGGACTTGCGAAGGAGAGGTTGTAGCGTAGCGCTGAACTCCTTCGATGTCAACCCGCTGAGTTCCGTCCTCAAGGAGACTTATGGCCTCTTGGTCCTCTCTGGAGCGGGTGACCACTTTCTCACTTCGATAGGGTAAAACATCGAGCTGCCACAATTGTTCGACATTTCTGTAGAGGAGGTCTTCAGGACTGGCCGCAGAGAGCAAAAGACACTGGTGGACCGACGTCTGGCTTGAATCGCCCTCCTCAGCACCTTGTAGAGCCCATCCGAGGGCAGTATGGATGGCTACAGGGCCACCTTTGATATCCTGGCGTACTGGCTCAGTAGCAGTGATGAGGTGAACATGATCGGATCCAATTAGCACCATTGGTCTTACATTGTGGAAGGGCGATAGTGGAATTTTCCGCAGGTGAGGGTACCGTCTCTGGAGCTTCTGTACTGGGTAACTCTGTTCAACCAAGTCTAGCCCTGAAGCAGTGAATGCTCCCTGGACCTTATATCGTTTCCTTGGGTTATCCTTGGATGAGATCTCAAAGGTAACCTTGGAACCACTGAGATGAGTAATGTCAGGTCGAACAGTCCGAAGGGCAAGGTTTTCTCTCTCACCTGTTAACTGAAGTTGCTGGGCAGCCATAGAGAGGATCATGGTCCGTTGAGCCCCGTCGTCCAACACAGCAAAGGTCTCAATTGATTTTGCATGACTGTACAATCGAACTGGCACAACTTTCAGGAGCACTTTGCCTGATGGGATGATTGGTGTCAGATAGATTCGACTCTCTGGTGGGCCAGACGAAGGGTTTAGTGAGCCATCTTGGGCTACCCCGTGGAGGACCTGGAGGTGGATACCGCCACAGTCACTACAGGGCTTCTTATGGTTGCAGGCCTCAGATATGTGGGAACGGGTGCATTTCCAGCAACACTTCCCCTCGGTAATCCATTTGACCAGATCCTTTGTTGGTTGCTCTTTAATGCGATTGCAACGAGAAATATAGTGTTCTTTACTGTCACAGAAAAGGCAGTGCACCTTGGGTGGCTTCTTTGGTTTGGACTGTATGGGTGAGCTGGGTGCCTGAGGCTCTGTAGACTCTGCACCAAGGTAGACTGTGGCACTTTTGGCCTTAACTGGAACCTTATCTTTCCCACTGCTTGGAGACTTCTCTTGTTGGTAGCGCTGAACTAGCCGACTAGACAGTCACTGCTGTTGGGCTTTGGCTTGGAGCCATCCGGCGAAGTCCTGCAGATTGTAGGGGTTAAGGCTTGTTGAGTTGAGCTTTCCTTGCAGCTGAAGGGACTCAATAAATCCATCCCTGAGATACCTCAGTAGCAGCTTGCTGAGCAGGTGGTCAACATGTGAGCAGCAATTGAGCTCAATTCCTTGTGGCCCCTCCAGAGAAAGCAGCATGCTAACTAGAAGGTGGACCCGTAGGGAGAAACTCTGGAAGCTACGGGAACCGTTAGCTTTCACATCAGGAGAAGTGAGAATTGCTGCTATTTCACTCTGTGCCAGCTGGTGGGGCTGTCCATACTGCAGCTGTAGAGCCTGCATAGCCGCTGAGTATGGGTATGGGTGGTGACGGCAGGACTGACCAATCATCTGGGCTTCCGGCAGTTTCAGATGTTCCAGCAGTACGTGGTACTTGTACCTCTCAGACAGTTCCTGGTGAGGTTCGAGAAGGTTGTCCAAAGCTAACTTCAGATTAGCAAACTCTCTCTCACTGTCAGACGAGAAGTCTGGAATAGTGGGTTTTGGTGCACCGTACAAGGGGGCATGATGCACACTGAAGCCTGGCAGTGTTACAGTCTGGGCTGACAGCAGCTGAGGAGGGGCTGCTGGTGCCGGGCTGGTCACTGTCGAGGCTGAAGGAAGGTTTTGAGGCAGTGAAGCTGATGAAGGTAAAGGGGCATAATGAGGTGGAACGTAGCCTGATGATATGGGACCAGCATCATGTTGCAGGTGTGGATTGGGCACAGCAGAGTAGCGGTGAGGCACAGGGAGCAGCAAAGTGGGCCGTGGACGTGTAGGATCTGAAGCAGTTTGTTGCAGCTGCGGGTTCATTACAGCAGAGTAACTGTGAGGGACAGCGGGCTGTAAATGTCCGGGATCTGGAGCAGTTAGCCGCTGTTGCACTTGGGGCTGTGGGGTCTGGCTCTGAGCTGCAGGGAGCTGAGACAGACCGATACACTGTGACTGTACAGGTCCTGAATTGGTGAGTCGCTGTGGATAGACCGGTACTGGAGTCAGCATACCAGTGGAGAGTGGTGAATGTGGTGAGGCCCAGTTCTGCTGGGAGGATGGCTGGATAGGCCTAAATCCAGTGTTGCAGCATGGGGGGCCTCCTGATTGACTGTTTGCTTGCGCTGCCTCCTCTCTGGGGGTGTGAACTCTCTGCCTTGGCTGAACCACTGGCTCCTGGGGTGCATCATTGGCAGCCTGGCTCTTGACATGAGGCTCTGTGTCAGATGACTGCTCCGCTGGCTCAGGAGGGAAGCAGGGGGGATAGACGTGAGTCGTCCTGGTGGGCATGACGCACCCTTCATTTGTTCAAAGTTCTCATCTGCTTCTTCTTCCTCCATTAAGTACGATGTAATACGATCCATTAGCTCCTGACGATGACGCTGTCGTTTCTCATACTGAGCTAGTTTGTTGGAGAGCTGAGCTATTTCGGCGGCTTCTTCTATTTCCTGTCCAGAGATGGACTCGGCTAGTTTCCTCAATGAAGCCATACTCAGGAGGTCACCTGAGTCAGGGTGGTATGTGGCTGTGAGCCTGCCCAAGTTGGAGGGTATATCTGCTTGGCTTTCACTCACTGCGGCTGCTGCTCCTCTCTGCTCCACTGGCTCTCTCACTGTAGGGCGGGAGGAAAGGGCAGGTCGGTGATGGCTGTAGTCAAGGACATAATCCTCCAAATGCTTGGGGGTGTGATGCTGTCTCGAAGGTCTTTCTCGAACATCAGGGTGGGAGAGAAGTGTTGATTCATCCTCTGATGACATCTTCTGCAGTAGTCAATGGATCCGGCTCGAAGGACCTTGTGTTGGGGAATGACCCTTTAAACTGGTGAGTTGGAGTTTTGACCACTACAGGGTTCCGGTCAAAGAACACACCGTCATCAGGTCGATTTGAACTCTTTACTGGCAGAATGAGTAGCTTTACATGGTGCAGCATGAAAGTGCATGAACACTCAGTTTCTGAAATAAACGAAAATACAAACATACATGTCTGAGTTATTCACTAATAACAAACATTAATTTAAAGCATCACATGTGCTAGAACTGTGACTGTAGCCACTTTCACCCTCGTGTCATACATAAAACACTTAAAACGATGGATTTATAATCTTAATAATGCGGGCAAGCCAGCTAGGCTACTCAGTTAGCTCAACATTAGGCCACTATTCAAACAGGCTAATAACTACAGCAAACCTTAATATAACAGTGCAGCAAAAGTTAGAGAGCGGGCTGCACCTAACCATTGTGAAATACAGAGAAATAACTAAGCAATTTCGTCATATAAACACCACAACGGCGATATCAAACTTACATCATCAGTGACTTCTGCACCAGAGACGATTGTGCTGCCAAAAGAACGGAGTAAAAAGACACGGAAGTAACTTGCGATACAAACAGGATTTCAAAATAAGAGTCTCCAAATAAAAATGTATTCAAAATAAACGTCTTTGAACTACCAATGTCAATAACATGAAGAATTCACAACAATATACAAAAAAAAACACACACAAGGGCGGACGTTTAGCTCAGTGGGTAGAGCGTCCGACCCATGTATGGAGGCTGTTAGTCCTCTGCAGCGGCCCCTGGTTCGACTCCCGCCTTCGGCCCTTTGCTGCGTGTCATCCCCTCTCTCTCTGTCCCGTTTCCTGTCTCCACTTCAGCTGTACTATCGAATAAAGGCAAAAATGGCCAAAAAAAAAAAAAAAACACACACAAATACAACGCCTTTGATATACATAAAATGCTGCATAAAAAACAAAAATAATAAAATAAAAATTTGTCCCCATGCTCTTCTCTCTTGAGCCAAAGCCATCTTGATGCTCTCTCTGCCACTTTAGTGGAGCTGCAGATGGCTCTCCTCCTCTTCTCTCCCTCAATGCCCAAATGGCAAAAGTTAGAGAGCGGGCTGCAGATCCCTTGCTCTACCACCAGCCTGTTGGCAGCCACTACCAGGTCCCACATACTGCACTTTGAGAGCTTCTCTTGTCTGCAGATGACTTGGTTATAGTTGGAATGTGGTTGGTGAACTTTAGTTATTGTTTGTGGTCCACTGACAGCTGCCAGTGAAGAAGCCAGGGTACCAGTGGATACTTGGGATACAGTGGGTTTTTCGGGTGCTTCCCAGCTCTGACAAAGGCGAACGCCTGCTTGAAGGAGCATGAAAGCTTAGCCCACTCCACTCCACTCCAATGTTCATGACTTCAGGGATGGCCTTTAGGACGTGATTGTGCCTCCATTGGTATAATCCCTCTCCAAGTGACTTTGAGCAGCAGATGAGAATGTCCTCCATGGTTCCTCAATGGACATGGACTTTTAAACTACATAGACTGCCTGTACACATCGGACACTGCCTGGATGAGCAATCTGATGTGATCGGGCTCAGCTTACTGCGTGTAATAACGGAACTTTAACGTGTGCATATGGGTGTGCATGTGTATAACTTTGACGTGTGCTTTGTATGTCTTTGATATTTGTGTATTTTTGTATGTTTTGCACTGACTTTTGCAACTGCACAATTTTTGATGTGCAAATTTATCTTGCATTCTTTTATTGTTATGTGAATGTTACTTAATGTAAAGCCCTGTGTATGAAATGTGCTATATAAGACGAGTCTGATTTTGACTTGAGTTTGTCAAACAGGCCATAATATCCACAAAAAAACAACTGCACCTCTTCATGAGCACCTTTTTTGTAAAAAGCCACATAAACAACAAACAAAACAAAATTCATTGAGAGTGTTTTAACTTATCTGAGCAGGGAGTAGAAGCTAGAAAAAGTTCTCTTAGATTTTGACACCAAAGTTACAATATACTGCTTGATCAATACTGAAACAGCTTAACTGAATTTAACCATATAAAGACTATTTGAAAGTTTGACAGAAAGAATTCTGCAATATAAAGTGACCACCAAATATTACACACACGTAAATAATGTAGATCAGACATAAATTACTGATGAATACTGGCAATAGTCTGTTGTCTATTCTTGTATAATTCACTTTGGTCCAGAGACGCTTATTGGTTGTTTTTTATTTTAATAAAAACACGGCCCAGGGTTCACGGCCCTGCTGAATATTCATGCATCCATTGTAGGTCTCATTAAAAAGGTCAGGCTTGACTGTGGCTCGCAACCGGATTGTTAAGCATCAATAATAAATACGACTCAAACAACAAACTCCTCATTTTACCTGCGGATGCTTTGTGAGAGCGACGTCTGTCTGCCAAACTTTGCTCTCCTGTCTCTGGCTGAGAAGCGTCCATCTCCACTCGCGCTCTCTGACACAGAACCGGTGGCTTGACCGCTCATGCTTTTTTTCTGAGAGGATCGCAGTGGCTGTCAAGAACAAAGGAGAAATAATGTTACAGTAGAGTAAATATGATCAGTGCCTACACAGAGTGGAAACTGAGATATTACATCACTGTTATTACTACAATTGTAGGAATATTACAGTTAGGGCTGCATGATGTGGTAAGAAAGTCATGTTGCGATTATTTTGACTTAAACTGCAATATGAATAGTGGGGATGAAAAAATAAATAAATAAAATCGTGATGATGTGACATTTGGTTGAGGTCTGTACCGAAAAAACATGTTTTCCTACTGTACATCTGGAGAACAAGAGTTTTAGGTCAGGACATGTCTGCACCACTGTCCAAACTCTGCAACTTATACACAAATTTGGCTAGTTACTGTAGCTTTTTTTGTAAGGTTAGCCTTTGATTTTTCAGGAATTATACAAAATAAATTGCAAGTTTCTTTTGCAATTTCCTCTTCCTGCAATTTCATTGCTAAAAATGCCTAAATGCATCACAACATGCATTGCAATTTTTTAAGAAAAGCTGCCATGAACTCAGACTTTTTAGGCCACAACAATCCCAAGAAAGGTCTGTGAAATCTCAGAGGGACTGTTTATTATAATGCTGTTTTCTCACACACACATACAGCTCTGTGATTTGGATATTGCACTTGGCCGTATTGCAATCTCGATAATATTGTGATTAATTGTGCAGCCCTGATTATAATAAAGTGAAGCAGCAGCAACAAGGCAGAGAAGACTTAAGAAATAATTATAAGAACACGTACGGAGCTGCATAATTATGAAGGTCTACAGTACTTCATTGGCTAATTGGCAGAATAAAACACAATTAATTGTTGCAGGACCCCCAGGAATGTAGAGCACAGCTCAGTCAAAATTACTATTAAATCATAAGCCTGATAAGAAAGTAATTGAGGAATTATTGTAATGACTGCAATGCTCAGGATCAGTGACAAGACTGAATCCCAGTATTGAGATAGTTGGATTAAGTGCACATTTAATGTGGACTCAATTATGTTCAGTCAATATTGTGAATGGTCGGGTACGGCTAAAAGGGCCACTCCTTCTCCCTGCTCTCTTAAACACCTACTTGTGCATGCTGTTTATAGTGTTGTTCTGGTTGATGGGGTGCAGCGATTCCTCTGAGAGTCCATTATCCTAACCTGCACTGACTCTGCAGACGCTGAGCATAATGGTCTTGTCATTCTGAGAGTTAATGGGGCTCGAAGTGAGTTGTAACTGCACCGTATGTTCAGGTTGTGGCTCGCCTTGTCGAGATAGGGAGATACAAGGTATTTGCTTCTGCCACCATGGAGCCCTTATCAGTGAAAACAAACGGTTGCACACATAAATTCTATGATCCTGCACACTTTATGCAGGATCACTTAAAACTCTCTATGGGCTAAAGAGAAAAGGGCAAAGAACAATTTTAGCATCAGTAAATCACAAGTGAATGCAGACGTGTGGACAGATCTTGGAAACACTGCAATGATTAATCAGTTATTCAATTAATAATCAACTAGTAAATTAATCACCAACTATTTTGATACTTAATGTATCATTTAAATCATTTTAAAGAAACTTAAAAGAAAAAAGGTCCGCATCTTTGTTTTTAGTTTCTCAAATGTGAATATTTAGTTTCTTTTGTCCTCTATGACAGTAAACTAAATATCTTTGGGTTGTGGGCAAAAAAAGATATTTTAGGATGTCACCTTGGGCTTTGGGAAACAAAAATCAATTGATTTTCACAATTATTTGACATTTTATAGACCAACCAACTAATTGATTAGTCGAGAAAATAATCGACAGATTAATTGATAATGAAATAATCAGTTGCAGCCCTATTATTATTTTCTTATTAGGGGCCAGGCAGCCTAAGCTGCCAGGACCCTATTGTAATCCTGCATGTTCTTCTTTCTTTCTTCTTCTTCTTTCTTCTTCCGAGGAAATCCTACTTCCCATGCGCGAAAAATGACCAAACTTTGCACAAAGGTCCAGTCCCATGTCAGATTGCCTCAGCTGCAAAAACAGGCCAATAGTACTGATGGTGGCGCTACAGCAAGCCTCTAAAGTTCAAAATTTTGAAAATTCATAACAAATCAAGCATATGTGCTACAGATTTGCAACTTTCACCAAAATATAGCCCCAATACTGAAGAAACTTTTGTACATTTAAACCTATTGCAAATTATGAAGTCCATCACTCTGTTTTTTTCAAAAACTGTAAAACTTATTAAACCTATCTCCTCCCACAATTTTTGCTCAATTGACACCAAACTTGCTACAGAGCATCTTCAGACTGTCCTACACAAACGATCCACACAGATTTTTGATTTATGGAAAATTGAGCCTACAGTGCATCAAAATGTTTGACTGTAAACGGTATTATAAACATATACTTGCAAATTCTTGCTAAATACATTTTCAATGTTCATAAAAAAAAGACAAAATTTTGGAGTCATGGTTGATGAAGTTTGCCAAATATCAGAATTTTATCTCAAAAACTGAATTTTTTACAGCATTTTGAATTTCACTCTCATGCAAACAATTGAGTCAATGCAAAAATGTCATTTTTAAACATCAGTTTTTCACTTTTGGAGCCAATAAATCATTGTTAAAAACTAATGACCAACATCTCCATGCTGTCTAGATGCAATTTGTGTATTTTAGGATTTTTGTCTTAATAACTGAATTTTTGACAGCCGTTTGAAATCTGCCTTTACATGCTAACAGCTGCTGTCTTGCACACAGGTGACTGGCTTAGTCAATTTGTGAAGCTACAAGTGGTGTTTCCATTTGCCAATTAGCTCAGTGAGATAGAGGATGGTTCTTGGTGTTGAAGGTTGTGAGTTCAAGCCTCAGCTTGTACAACATTTCCATATGAGAAATCTACCCAAACTTTTCACAAAGGTCCAGTCCCATGCCAGATGTCCTCAACTGGAAACACAAGACAATAGTCCTGATGGTGGCGCTACAGCAAGCCTCTAAATTTCAAAACTTTGAAAATTCATAACAAATCAACCATATGTGCTACAGCTTTGGAACTTTCACTTTGAAATGTTCTTTTCCATGGCATGGACGGCTACTGTCTGGCACCCTGATGCTTGGCTTAGTCACTTTGTGAAGCCACACATGAACTGTCACTTGCCAATTAGTTCAGTGAGATAAAAGACGGACCTCAGTCTCAGAAGTCATGAGTTCGAGCCTCAGCTAAGGCAGAACAGACATTCTAATGTGAAAGTCCTATGTTCAGGCATCATGTATCGTAAATTTCCCCACTGTGGGACAAATAAAGGAACATCTTATCTTATGCTAAGTGGATTAGAGACTACTAAGGTTAAAATAATTATGATCCAGGCAGTTTCACAGAGAGACAAATACTCTTTATCAACACGTTTCCCTGTTATCCCTTGTCTCTTTTCCCTGTTTATTTGGCTTAGCTATCAGTCAATATGCAGAGTCTCTTGAGCCAGAAATTGTGAGTTCAAGCCTCAACTGATGTAAAATGCACATTAGAATGCCACCTTTTTTTCATCTTCCTACACTCTGCTTGTTGATCAGAATTGCCTAATTTTGCCTAAAATTGCCCGGCCCCGACCATTGCTGCGCAGCAGCTATAATTTTCTATTATTCTTATGATTTGTAAAGAGTAATCTAATAGTGATGGTCATTAACAGTTTGATTTATCACGACAGGGAATACCATTCATACTACACTTAATGACAGTTGTTGTTTTGAACATAATGCAGTTATCAATGCAAAAAAAATGTAACACAAGTACACATAGTAGCTCCTCCTCTAATGCTTGGCTGGGTAAAAACTTTCATTAAGTTTAGAAACTTTTTAAAGATAAATGAGGATAAATATGACCCATCACAGAAAGACAAAAACTGTGTCCAGTACTTCTGGCTTTAGCAGACAGATTAAGACTAGCATCACAAACTTAAGAATGATTTTAGATTCTGATTTCAATTTTAATTCTCTCTCTTTTTTAACCCTTATTTATTCAGGGAGAGTTCACTGAGAGCAGCTCTGTCTTTTGCACAGTTGGACTCATTCACACTTGGAAGCTGTACAGTAGAACCTGTCTTATCTGCCAATCAGTGAAAACCGTAAAGACTCACTGGAGCAGTTGGGAGTTAAGGGCCTCCTCGCTCAAGAGCACCTCAGTGGTGGTAATAAGGGAGGGGCAAGTGCTGCCCCTTACAAGATCATTAAAATTTCCTTTCTTATCTTAGGAATCTCACTGAAGACCTTTTTTGACTCAGACAGATGCAGAAATACTCACTCACACTTTAACCACTGCTGCTGTTTAGACAATCCCTTTTTTCCTGGATTACCTAAAAAGTAAAAGAAGAAAACTACAGCTAGTTCAGAGGGCTGCAGCCAGAGTCTTAACTAAAAGACTCCTCTGGCTACCTGTATCTTTTAGAAATGATTTTAAAGTTCTTTTACTTGATTATAAAGCTTTAATTGACCTTGCTCCTCACTACATCAGAGATCTTCTTTTATTTTATGCCAGATCAGTGAGGTCATTCACTGCTTTTCTTTGAAAAGTTCCTTTTGCGTCCCATAAACATACCAGTGAGAGTGCCTCCTGTTTTTATGCCCCTAAACTAGGCCTGCACAATTAATTGAAATGTTATTGAAATCGCAATATGGCTTTCTGCAATTTTCAAATTGCAGGAGGTACAGTACCAGTCATTTCATTACTTCTAATCGCAAATCTTATCACAATTGCAAAATCAGTCAAAATAATCGCAATTAGATTTTTTTTTTTCAAAGCTGTTCAGCCCTGCCCTAAAGTGTGGAGCTCACTGCCTCTGGATCACAATGTCAAGCTCTCTGTCTATTTGTAAAAGAAAAAGTAAAGACCTGTCTTTTTTTAATCTGGCATTTATTTTTTAATGTTAATCTTAATTTGTTGTTTTTGTTTTTTGCAGTTTTTTAAAATATTATTTTTAGCCTTGGCGTTTCTTTATTATTTCATTTTACTGTCTCTTATTTATTGTTTAAAAAATATGTTGTTTTATCGTTCAAATTTTTATTCAAGCAAAATTTTATTTGATTTTTTTCTCTATTTGTTTCCTGTCTGTGTTGTTCTAATTTTGCTATGTGAAGCACTTAGTGTTGAATAATAGAGTGAGTTAAATATGGCCACAGTCAATAACAGCACACACACTGTGGAACACAACCTAAACACTGTCCTCACTTTACTCTGGTGGTTTTACAGATCATAAAAATAAAGAATGAATGTGTAATGACAGAAAGTGAAGTTGTCAGATGTACATGAAGTTGTTTCTGTATTTACTACGCTAAATGATGAAGTGAAACATGTCAAAATTTATCCTAGTAAAGGAAAGATCACAGCAGCAGCTTGAGTGTTGGGCCTCTGTCTCCTGTTTCCTCTTGTTACAACAAAACTTCAGTACATGCCTCTCATAGTTCTCTCTATATTTGCATGTTTATTACACTAGTTGGTCTTCAGGAACAGTTTAACTGCAGCATGCTCAGTTTAACTCAGCCTACCTACTAGTTTGTATAGCTGAAATGCCTTGGTTTGTGTTCTGAGCATGGGGCCGACGGGGAAAATGTGCGGCCTTGTGCCCAAAAACTGCAAGACAGCTGTCCAAAATGCCTCCCTGCCCCAGCAAATGACAAATGCAGAGGAGCAGAGGGAGAGCATGCCACCCCCATTAACATGTTTTAATCCCCTTTGAACTAAATAAAGCAAATCTTTTTTTAAATCCTGCGAATATGCTGACACTAAGTCAAATGAGTAACAGGAATGTCATCTTCTTCCAAAGAATCCATTAACCCAAGTGAACTAAATGACTCACATTATCTGCTGTGAGGAAACATGAAAAGCCTTTTTGCTTTTTCATAATAACGACTCCTATTCAAAGTCAACCACCTGATTTCCCTGCTTTTTAGGAAAATCAGTGTAAATGAAACCAATCTTGTTGTTCATTTATGATTTCAAATAGTAAATGTCATCTATCATAATAGAGATGGTGGCCTGAGGGTACTTTTTTTTAATTATTAAAAGGGACAGTTCACCCCAAAATCAAAATACACATTTTTTTTTCTCTTCCCTGTAGTGTTGTTTATCCATCTTTATTTTTTTGGTGTGAGTTGCAGAGTTTTGGAGATATCAGTCATAGAGATGTCTGCCTTCTCTCCAATATAATGTGACTAGATGGCACTCAGCTTATGGTGCTCAGTGCACTAGGGTTGAGCAACTGGACGCATGTATCAGCCATCAATGATGGGTTGAATCGACGATGGGTAACCACCCACTCGACCGCACTTTGTTCATGCCATGTCACAAACACATGGATTTGGTGAGTTTTACATGTTTTTCTGGTGAGTTTTGATGATGTGTGTTTTACGAGGAGTTAATAAGCCAATTAAGCTCAGTTGAGTTGAGTTGAAACTGAATCCACAGACCTTGTTGTGAGCGGTTTCATGTAGGAACTACTTTCTTTCTGGCAGGGAGAAACTAGCTCCGGTAGATTCTACTGGAAAAGGAAAGTAGTTCCTACATGAAACTGCTCAAAACAATAATTATCTGATTATCTTTTTTTGTGACATTTTGAGCATCACGAGCCGAGTGCCATTTAGCTCCATTATATTGGCAAGAAGGCAGACATCTCTCCAGCCGATATCTCCAAAACTCTGCAACTCACACCAAAAAATTCTAGATGGATAAACAAGACTGCAGGGAAGAGGAAAAATGTGTATTTTTGATTTTGGGTGACCTGTCCCTTTAATTCAAACTGCATGAGAAAGTGCTTAACAACACCCCTATAACAGGAAGTGGTTAGTCATTGTGAGAACACATCTTCTATGTGACAATCTTCCCCAAAAGCTCAGATGAGTCAAGTCAAGGCCAAAGCCTTGAGCCTACCTGTTTTGCAGGGTCATGTGACATCATCTCCTCAGGTGAAGGGATGGCTATTACGAGGCTAGGCGGCTTCTTGCTCTTTAGACGGCTATCTGATTGACCTCTGTTTGGAGGAGGCTCCTCCCCACCCTGTGATGCCATCCTGTCAGAGTGCTGGAGATGAAAGAATATGAAGGATAATTGAAACATTTATGTCACATAAGATTTATTGACACGACTATCATACTCAAGTACAGCGCTGCTGTGAGAAAAGATTTTAACCAAATTGTATTAAGCAGGTTTTACATGCACTTTCAAATTCAACACACATGTGCTCTGCTCAGCACTACAGATGTTATGACCAAGACAGGCTTGAAATTACAGTTACATTACCACCTCCAGTCATTTTGTAAACAACATAAAATGGTCTGCAATAAGTAATAAATTGTGCCTGATGTGGGAATTTTTGCATAATAGGTTCAAATACCTTGTTATAGCTCTACACCTCACCTTCAATTAGTATTTAAGGATTCATGAATATGCACATAGCCCCTACCTTCTCCACACACCCCAACCCCCACTTTCTCCTCTGCTTTGCTAGCTAATCACAGTAACTAGCTACATCCGGCTTCTCCTGTGGGCACGGCATCGCCACTAATGATATGTATAGTCCCTAGGGCTGTGACTAACACTTACTTTCATAGTCAAGTAATCTGTTGATTATCTTGTCACTTGATCAATTAGTTTTTTCGTCTATAAAATGTCAGAAAATGGTGAAAATTGTTGATCAGTGATTCCAAAAGCTCAAAATGACCTCCGTAAATGTTTTGCTTTGTCCACAACTTAAAAATATTCAGTTTACTATCATAAAGGAGTAAAGAAACCAGAAAATATTCACATTTAAGAAGCTAGAATCTAAGATTTTTGTCCTTATTTATCTTAAAACATTACTCAAACCAATTATCAATCCATTATCAAAATAGTTGATGATTGTTACGTGTGGCATCCTGCTCTCTCTCTCTCTCCTCTCTCTCCGTCAGCCTTGTCTCCCTCCTCCCTCTGCCTGCTGCTCACCTGAGTGCAACCAGCACTGAGGTAGAGAGAGGAGGAGGGGCCAACAGTGCAGAGACAGGGAGGCACACAGCACAAACACGGACCGCTGCACAAGTGGTGAGGAGAATCTTTTTCTTCCTCTTTTTTCTCCTCCCCAAGCAGGTTTTCCTCCATGCACATTTAGGTGCTGGGGTTTTGTTGTTTTAGTTTGTTGTGTTAGTTTGTGCTGGAGATTGCTGATAGTTTAGTTATTTGTCTCTTTTGTTTTTTTTAGTTTCAGTTTCAGGTGGTTTAGGGGGAGACGCGGGGAGCGACGACCCACTGTGTGGTTGGCCCATCATCTTCCCTCCTTTTGTTCTTTTTGGCTGGGGTTTCCAGCCCCCCTTTGTTTCCTCTTAGTTTATTTTCATATTTCTGTTTAATACTTTGAGTTTGCTTAATATAGCTTGTGGGTTAATTGTTACCGTTTGGTGTGGTGTTGCAGTCTCCTACCCCTATTGAGCCGGGATTTTCTTTTTGTATGGAGGCTGTAACAATGATTAATTTATTAATTGATTAATAATCAATTATTCAATTAATAGTTGCAGCTCTAATAGTGCCACCCTCTCAATTAACAGGATTGATTCTGTAGGTTTCTGACATCATGTACCCAGCCTGACTGAATCTGTTTTTTGAAACTGCCCAGGCTCACTACTTTTAAAGCAAGAAATGGCAAAAAAAAAAAAAAAAAAAAAAAAAAAAAAAAAAATTAAACAGCACACACATCCAAAAATGTACCCAAAGTACTGGGTGCTGATTTGATTTTGAGCCTGTGTTTTTAATAGTATATTACCACATGTGACATTTCAGGCCCCAGCCCTTCATCAAACAGGAAACATCTCACATCTGTATTCAAGTCATATTTAGATCAAAGCAAGAAATGCTGAGACAAGGCATTTACTGCTTATTTCACTTGTGATATGTTTTGTAACACATGAAAAACACCACACAGACATGTTAACAAGGTTAAAAACATTTTCACTGGAGGGGGTCTTTAACTCGAGTGTATGAGTGAACTAATACCCACAATAAGTATTGTTTGAGCTTGTCCCTACTGAAAGCAGCTGAGCTGCAAGATGAAGTTAGTGGAAGATATACAGAGGTTATTATTCACGGGCATTAAGGTACAAACTTAATATTCTGTAATGCAATTACCTGCAATATCTTGATAGGGTTTTAACAGGATTAGTGTTAATTTTGTTGAGAAAAAACATGACAAAATGTAGTCACAAACAAAGAACCACTTTTTCAAAGACAAAATTGTTAGCAAACAAAATCTGTGACTAATGTCTGTAATTATGATGCTGATAGTAGATGATATATTTCTGTAAAGAAATATGAGCTCACTGCCACTGCTAAAACATGTAGCCTATCTTTACTAGTGAAAACATGTTGATGTTGTATAGACTAACTAATGCTATGTCTATATGTGACTTGGATCACTCGGTCAGGGCTCCATTTTCATCACACAAGAAATAAAACCTAAAAAACAGCACAAAATGCTTTAAAATGTAAATGTTTCTCAAGTTTAGTTTTGAATTGTCTCTGGTGGTTAATTAGTGCATTGCAGACGACACAGCCCTTTCCTCCATCGACCCAACAATAACTCAAAAAGGAAACTATTACAGTCTGTCCAAACAAACAGTCTCTTCAGCTGTTGCTGGCTCTCCTCCAGTTCAATCTGCTAAAAAATCATCGCCAACTTTCGTTTCTTTCTGATTACTTTCATAGGCAATTTCTTAAGTGATTCTTAAAAGCCCCTGTGTTCACTTCCAGGAGAAGGAAAATGAGTTATATGAAGGATAACAACTTTGTCTTGCTACAGTGTTTAGGTCATTGATTTAATTTAATATAATTATAAGAGAAGAGGCAGGAGGAAAGGAAGGGGAAGTGTCTTCTGGAATGCTTCACTCTGAATGTCTGTCAAGATATGAATTAACAAAAGTACACAAATTCTTAAATCATTGTCAACAACCCTGTAATAATGAAGTATAAGAGGTAACAATGACACAAGAATCATGTGTTTCATGCAGTTTATTTTTATTAATGTATTGAATTAATTACATTTAATTAGAGCTGCAGCTATCGATTCTTTTAGTAATCGAGTAATCTATCGATTATTTTGGCGATTAATCGAGTAATCAGGAAATATTGTGCGTTCTGCAATTTTTTCTATTACATTACTTTTGCTTCATTTAAGAGCAATGGTAATATACAAAAGAGAAAATAAGACAGGTCTCTTAAATGAACGACTATAAATTGCTATCGTAAAAGTACTGAGTAAAGTAACTTTATTTTTACTGTAGTCCTTGTTTAGTACTTTTTACTGAAGCACAAAAGTAAAAGTAAAGGTATTAATGTCTGCAGAGACCATGAACAGAAGATGTAGGTCACTCTTTTAACCGAAAGTCACAGTCAAAAAAAGATTTTGACATGTTAACAAAGCATTCTTTGTTAACATGTCAAAATCTTTTTTTTTTCTGGAGCAGGACGCTCCCAGACCAACTACAGGTGATGGTTTACCAACATGTCACCTTTTTCTCCTCTTATGAGTTTGCAGGTCTGTATTTAGTAATCAAAAAATACCAATAAGAGTACCATTAAAGTACAACTAAAGCAATAAAAATGCTGATTTTTCAAGAAAGGGAAACAATTACATGCAAGATTTTGACTTATAATTTATGGCGGCCGCCACTTTAAAAACTTTGGCACCAGGACAGGATTTTCTATTTTTGGAGCTGCGCACCTTTTTCTGTCGTGTCTAGAAGGGAACTCTTGATTTGCAAAACTCTCGCGAGATTTGTGTCCGTTGTTTCTACTAAAATGATCAAACTCTCGCGATCTGCAGTGTTTCACACGCTGAGACTTTACTTGTGCGGACGCTCAGGTATAGTTTGTGACCAGTTTTTATTTTTTTAATCAGTCCGAGAGGACGACGGCATCCACGATTGATTAGTGATCAATCTGCCCTCCTCCCCTCCCTCACCTGTTCACTCTGCTGTGAGAAGGTCTGACAGTTTCTGACAGAGAAACACAGACTCTCCTGTTTAATGTAAAGGCCTCCTTATACAGTTGTTTCATCTTATAAGTTCACCTGGTTGGTGTCGATATCATTCACTATCATGTTAGTCTTGATTGTTTTAATAAACTCCGTCATTAACAACAAGTCTCCTCCACATGCAGCTTCTCTGCTGCTGCGAAAACTGAATCGCGGGTGAATTTATATGTGGAACAAAAAAAAACGCGAGTTGGGTTTCGGGGTGACTTTATAAAACATCCTGCTGATGAAGAAAGTCAACAGATCAGACACAGACAGGGTGAGAAACACCTGTCTGTGCATTACTGTATGTGCGTATATGGAGGAGCTGCACTGACACTCAGAGAGGAGAGGCGCTGCAGCCGTGTGATAATAAATTACATCAAAACGTACACGTCGGAGCTTATCAATACTCTGCTCTTTAATAATTCAGCCGTTTAATACTGAATTTCAGTACCCTACGTGCGAAACAGTGCGCTGCACAGTTGTTCGGATTTAAATGAGGCCTCGAGGCAAATAGTAATCGAATTACTCTAGTTACTCGAGGAATCGTTTCAGCCCTACATTTAATACAGTTATTTAAACTGAAGTTGTCATTTAATGATTTACATGAGACATGGAGTGGAAAATCTATAAATATGTGTATTGCATGTGTAATTTTACATTCAAATAGAGCTGATGCTTATTTGAGGACGTCATCTTGGGCTTTAGGAAACACCGATCAACATTTTTTTTGACCATTTTATGGACCAAACACCTAATTAATTGAGAAAAATGATGAATAGGTTGATCAATAATGAAAAATAATAGTCACAGGAAGGACTTGAAAAATAGACTCAAACAAGTGAAGTCTGTGCACCCCACATGTTTGGACCTATTTTTCAATGGGCAAGATTGTGACAGGATCAATTAATTGATTAATGGAGAAAATGATCAACAGATTAATTGACAATGACAATAATTGTTAGTTGCAGCCATACTGACAAATCGAGGGACATCATCACATGATGTAATTTCAATGACGAAAAGGAGTCCCGCTCATTGACAGAATTGCCCACAGATATTAAAGAGATAGATGACAAATTTCATGATACACACACACACACACACACACACACATCATACATCATACAGTACTGCTAAGTCAACCAGAGAGTTTAAAATGAACAAATTCAATTTGAAATCTAAAATAAATTCAGGGGAAATGGTTAGCCAACTAAATAAATCAGAAATTGATTCTGCAGCGCCTAATGTATGAAGTTGGACCACTAATGAAAAAGCAACTGATACACCAGCTGTTAAACTGTTGGGTGTGACACCCGATGACATCAGATGACAGCGATCAATATTCCTCTCAAATTATCATGCATCCTCCAGGTGGTTAATAATCAATATCCTTTTCCACAGCTTGAGTTGGAAACAGCCTTGCACTCCTTTCTATTGATTGCATAAGATAACGGTGACTAGTTAAAGCTTTTTCTACTTCTACATTCATCAGAATATGAGCCCCTCTGAGTGAGATCATCATCTTATGACTGAATTAGAGAAGAAATGATATAAATATAATGATATAAAATCATATATGTATATACACACACACATAGATGATGATGTGTTGTTATGTTTTTATTATTTATTTTCAAACTAATACTCTATCGTTAATGTTAATAATATTACTATTGTTAATATTATAAGATCATACCACATTTTATAATATAATTTAAATAAATGCGGATGTGAGATTAAGAGATTTCTGATTTTGAAATGTGTTTTAAAACATTAAGTGAAATAGTGACTGTAAGGAGACTTACAATACTGCAGTGCTTCCCAAAGTGTGGGCCACAGCCCCTAGTAGGCCATGAAGGCCCTGCAGGTGGGCCTTGAGAGGCTAAATAAATTTTAAAAAGGTTTTTAAGTAGCAGTTTTATAAGTTTGAAATTACCATAAAAAATTTATGATTATTTAAAAAAAAGTCATCAGAACTAACAAAACAAAGCCATGGGATTTAAATTTCATGTAATTCTTCATTTTTCTGTCACATTAACACCAGAACATGCCTGTTGTCATTGATGCCATTAGTCTCATGTGTTGGTCAGAGTTGTGATTTTCAGATTTCACAGTGGGCCACAGCATTCTCAAGTTTGGGAATGGCTGCATTATTACATTATACACATTATCTGAATGACTGTACTGTTTGTGCTGTGTTTTATTTGACTGTGACTTTTTATGTTATAATGTGCAGTATGCATTGTTATGTGTTATATATTGTATAATTTTATGCACATGTGTCAGATCCCAGTCAGAATAGCGGCAGCATTTGCTGCAGCTAACAGGGATCCTAATGAACTAAACTAAACCTCTCAATGGTTTGAAAGTACATCATGTCCTTTGTGATGTCAGTGTTTTCACTGGTGCAAAACAAACCCATGTCGCTGCTGCGCCTGCATCTGCAAGACTGTTGCTAATGTAAGATGATGCTGGACAGTATTTAGTGTGAGCTTTTCAAAGTGCGGCAATCAAACATGGTCATTAGGATAATTAAAATTTGAAAAGTAATACTAATCATTAGGAATTTTATCACAGTTTATCGCAAAACTGATTATCATTACATTCCTAGTCTAAAACACATTTTAAGCCCAACTATTTAAACCATTCGTCTAATCAATGATCACAGTCAGTGTCAGCAAACAACACATTATATTTAGTGTGTATACGCTGCACACTTTGGACTACTCATATAACACATCTACAGCCAGTTCAGTTGATGTAACAGGACTCATGGCGGCCTCTTGTCTGCTCAGTAAATGAATAATATTGTCAAACTTACTTATCTCTGTCTTTACCAATCACAGTCAGCAGCAAACAACCAGCCGGTCTATTCCTGGAGCTCAGAGTGTCTTGTAGCATTACACTGAATATTTCCAGAGGAATCAAAGGCACTGTAGACATAAACCTATAATGTCACAAGCCTCAGCCAGCACATCCATTATGTCATTATGGCCGTGAAAGCCTTGAAGTTGTCCTGGAGTTGAGGTTTAGAAAATCAATGCGAGACCCTGGGTGTCTGTGGCAGGAATGGCAGCAGCAGAGAAATCTGACACCGGCTCAGTCAATAGCCTAGTTTCCACTACAGAGCCACGGCACAGTTAGACAAGGCTCGACATATTGTTCATGCCTCGAACCCTCAAAAACAGCATTTCTGTAATACTTTTAAGCTAATAGGGGTGTACATTTCAATTCTGTCAACAGTGTTTTCAATTATGTGTGATAAATATTTCAAGGGCAGAAAGCCTGATTCAGTCCTCTGAGACAGACAGGAGGCTGATGGCAATCCAGCCTGTGGTTTAGTGGAATCATGGGTAGGGGCTGGAACCAATCCACTTAGATAATGAAATAGCTAGGAATTTAGCTAATGGACAGAGTGCTCGAGTGACGGAGCGGCCGCTGCTGACATAGTCATCAATGCAGACAGGCAGTTGTTAGGACCCAAACAGGAAAACTAATGGGAACGGACTACAAAATGTATCCTCCAGAGGGAAGATAACAGAGGTGTAGATAGAGAGCTACAAACCTACAGAGCAGGGTGCAAAATTAACGCTACTGTCCACTGGCCAAATGGTTGGTGAACGTTCAAATTTTACCAGACGCTCAATAGATTATTTTGTATTTTTGGCTGATGAGTGAAGCAAATCTACCAGCCACTTGCATATTTTACCAGAATTTGGCTGATGACTGGAGCTAATTTTGGTCCCCACTACAAAGCATGAGGCTACTAACCAGAGACAGGGAAAGAAATATTACATTTTTGTTAAGATTTTACCAGCACATGGAAATATATTAATACCCAGCCATCTTGAAGTTACACATCATTTTTCTCCAGCCTTTAATAAGAATTTATCCTTAAATTCCACACTGACATCTAGCAAGCAGTGCCTAATTAACTTAATTTCTCAACATAAACATTCTGCATCCTGTCTAATCTGCAGGGAGAAAGCTGCCACTCTGCAGGAATACGATCTTGAGAGGCATTTCTCTACTAACATGTATGAGGGAGACGAGAGGGAAAGATGAGTTGCTCAGCCTTTAAGTGTATACTGCCTAAATATATTGTTGAACAAACAAACAAACAAAAACGTTTGAGACCCCTGATACAGAACAAGGAGATGAATTTACAGTAAGCTAGTTGCTGTTGAGCTAATTTAATTCTGATTTGCACAATGACCACAGCAGTAGGGCTGGGTAGCCTTTAAAAAATTACAATACTAGTGCCAATACCAGTACCCTTATATACTTATACTAATATAGTACTACCAGTTAGGGATGTTCCTGGTGACTAAACACGCATTTTAAAGCGATATTCCACCATGCCAGAATAATCCACTCAGTATGTACTCACCCCTATGCCGATGTGATGATGGATGAAGATCTTCAGTTCACAAAACAATCCTGGAGTTTTAGGAGAAACAGAGTAGCAGCCTCATCCAGTACAATGGCAGTGAATGGAGACCACGGATAAAACATTAAAAAAAGAACACAAAACAAACACAAAATGTCTCCATCTTGCTTGTGTGGTGTAATCCAAGTGTCCGCGAGCCGCGACATTAAAAATTAACCGCAAAAGACGCCATTTACGCCATGTTTTTAGCCGAAATGTCAACTGTAGCATGTAGCCGGTAGGATGCAAACATGGCGTCGATCTCGCGAGACTTCGTATATCTCTTAATGGACGCATGTGCGGAAGTCTCGCGAGATCGACGCGTCGATGGCATCTTTTGCGGTTAATTTTTAATGTCGCGGCGCACGGACACTTGGATTTCACCACACAAGCAGGATGGAGACATTTTGTGTTTGTTTTGTGTTCTTTTTTAACGTTTTATCCGTGGTCTCCATTCACTGCCATTGTACTGGATGAGGCTGCTACCCTGTTTCTCCTAAAACTCCAGGATTGTTTTGTGAACTGAAGATCTTCACCCATCATCACATCGGCATAGGGGCGAGTACATACTGAGTGGATTATTCTGGCATGGTGGAATATCGCTTTAATTTAATCCAACAGTGAGAAAACATTTGGAAATACTGTGTGCATTCAGAGACATTTAAAGCTGTTAATCACACTCTATAATTGCTAAATCGTATTTTAAATGCCACTGAAATGTGGCACTTTGCACCATGCAATATGAATACTGCACATTAACCTACAAAACATGACAACAACTCACTAAATGCTTCACCTTTTCAGGACAAAAGGGATCACAGTGTCTGGGGGTAAACAACATGGTTCACCTGCAGCTGACTGTAGCTAACATTAGCAGTGCTAGCAGCAGCAGCCCGCTCTGCTTGCAGGTTAAAAGGATATTCCACCTTTACATGATAACCCATTCAATATGTACTCACCCCTATGCCGATGTGAAGATGGGTGAAGATCTTCAGTTCACAAAACAATCCTGGAGTTTCAGCAGAAAACAGGATTGCAGCCAAATCCGGTATAATGGCAGTGAATGGTGACCAATGTTAAAAAAAAGAACACAAAATAAACACAAAATGTCTCCATCCTGCTCGTGTGGTGTAATCCAAGTGTCTGTGAGCCGCAACATTAAAATTCAACCACAAAAGATGCCGTTTACGCCATGTTTTTAGCATTTTATCCGTGGTCTCCATTCACTGCCATTACACCGGATTTGGCTGCAACCCTGTTTTCTACTGAAACTCCAGGATTGTTTAGTGAACTGAAGATCTTCACCCATCCTCACATCGGCATAGGGGTGAGTACATACTGAGTGGGTTATCATGTAAAGGTGGAATATCCTTTTAATGTCTGTGTCCGTGCTGAATGTGGTTACACATTGGTCCTGTCAAGTAGTTTTATACCAGTTTATTCTGGCACAGCCTTAAATCAACCATATTTTCATTTACTAGATTAAAACACTAACAAATCATGCTGGTTTTGCGAGCTGTCACAAGTGGCGGGCGGCTGCATAACACCTCAGAGGCAACAGTTAACTGGCACTGTACATGCATAAAATATTTTAAAAAGTTTAACTGACTAGGATTTCTGGTGCTGGGTGATGACATTTATTCGTGAAGTCCAATCGCACACATCCCTACTTCACACACTGAGCTGCCACCTCCACCAAAAACACTGCACTCAACTTCACCACCATAGACTGTATGGATCGGAGCTGCTGCAGTACTGCGCCAGTCACACGGTGCATTAAGTTGAGGAACACTTTGAGGTGACTGACTGTGAGCAAACCTGCTCAACTTGCTTTGTCCAGGGGCCTCTTTTGCAAAAGATAGGTGGCTAGTTAATGAACAAACATTAAACATGTTATTTATCAGGTAGAATAAATAGACATTAAAAGGCCTATAACTCATCTCTCTTTGGAAATTCTTTATTTTCAAATTAACTGACTGATTAACTTAATTTATGAGCTAAATCAACTTGGTGCAAGGTTTGACAGATAAATGAGATATTTTACTACATTAAGTAGCTGCATTTTAGTTGTAAATGCTTTGGTAATATTTTAAAGAGTTCATCATCAATCTTCTGCAGAAGCCTGATAACAACCTGATCATTTGAATCAGCTGGGTTGGAGCAGGGCAACATCTAAAACTTGCAGGGCAGAGGGTCCTGAGGACCAGGATTGGGAACCACTGAACTCCTCCTTGAACCGCCACCTTATCGTGGTGGAGGAGTTTGAATACTTGAATGATCCTAGGAGCTATGTTGTCTGGGGCTTATTGCCCCTGGTAGGGTCTCCCAAGGCAAACAGGTCCTAGGTGACGGGTCAGACTAAGAGCGGTTCCAAAGCCCCTGATGATAGATGAACACACGAGGAGGCTTACGTCGCCCGGATTGGCGTCACCGGGGCCCCACCCTGGAGCCAGGCCTGGGGTTGGGGCTCGCAGGCGAGCGCCTGGTGGCCGGGTCTGTGCCCACGGGACCCGGCCGGGCACAGCCCGAAGGAGTGACGTGGGCCCGCCTTCCCGTAGGCCCATCACCCGCGGGAGGGTTCAGAAGGGGCCGATGCATTGTGGTTTGGGTGGCGGTCGTGGGCGGGGGTCCCGACGGCCCAATCCCTGGACACAGAATCTGGCTATGGGGACATGGAATGTCACCTCGCTGAGGGGAAAGGAGCCTGAGCTAGTGCAGGAGGTTGAGCGGTACCAGCTAGAGATAGTCGGGCTCACCTCCACGCACAGTCTGGGCTCTGGAACCCAACTCCTTGAGAGAGGTTGGACTCTCTTCCACTCTGGAGTTGCCCGCGGTGAGAGGCGGCAGGCTGGTGTGGGCTTGCTTATAGCTCCCCACCTTAGCCGCCATGTGTTGGAGTTTTCCCCGGTGAACGAGAGGGTCGTTGCCCTGCGCCTTCGGGTTGGGGGCAGGTGCCTCACTGTCATTTCGGCTTATGGGCCGAATGGCAGTGTAGAGTACCCGGCCTTCTTGGAGTCCTTGGGAGGGGTGCTGGAAAGTGCCCCGACTGGGGACTCCATCGTTCTACTGGGGGACTTCAACGCTCACGTGGGCAATGACAGTGTTACCTGGAGGGGCGTGATTGGGAGGAACGGCCTCCCCGATCTGATCCCGAGTGGTGTTTTGTTATTGGACTTCTGTGCTAGTCACGGTTTGTCCATAACAAACACCATGTTCAAGCATAAGGGTGTCCATCAGTGCACGTGGCACGAGGACACCCGAGGCCGGAGATCAATGATCGACTTTGTGGTCGTGTCATCTGATCTTCGGCCTTATGTCTTGGACACTCGGGTGAAGAGAGGGGCTGAGCTGTCAACTGATCACCACCTGGTGGTGAGTTGGATCTGCTGGCGGAGGAGGAAGCTGGACAGACTTGGCAGGCCCAAACGTGTTGTGAGGGTCTGCTGGGAACGTCTGGCGGAACCCTCTGTCAGAGGGGTTTTCAACTCCCACCTCCGGGAGAGCTTTGACCAGATCCCGAGGGAGGCTGGAGACATTGAGTCCGAATGGACCATGTTCTCCGCCTCCATTGTTGACGCGGCCGTTCGGAGCTGTGGCCGTAAGGTCTCCGGTGCCTGCCGCGGCGGCAATCCCCGAACCCGGTGGTGGACACCGGAAGTAAGGGATGCCGTCAAGCTGAAGAAGGAGTCCTATCGAGCTTGTTTGGCTCGTGGGACTCCTGAGGCAGCTGACAGGTACCGGCAGGCCAAGCGTGCTGCAGCCCGGGGGGCCCGGGTATGGGAAAAGTTCGGGGAGGCCATGGAGGAGGATTACCGGTCGGCCTCGAAGAGATTCTGGCAAACCGTCCGGCGCCTCAGAAGGAGGAAGCAGTACCCTGCCAACACTGTTTACAGTGGAGGTGGGGAGCTGTTGACTTCAACTGGGGATATTGTCGGGCGGTGGAAGGAATACTTCGAGGATCTCCTCAATCCCACTGTCACGCCTTCTGTAGAGGAAGCAGAGGCTGGGGACCCAGAGGTTGATTCATCCATCACTCAGGCTGAAGTCACCGAGGTAGTTCGGAAGCTCCTCGGTGGCAAGGCACCGGGGGTGGATGAGATCCGCCCTGAGTACCTTAAGTCTCTGGATGTTGCAGGGCTGTCTTGGTTGACACGCCTCTGCAACATCGCGTGGCAGTTGGGGACAGTGCCTCTGGACTGGCAGACCGGGGTGGTGGTCCCTCTATTTAAGAAGGGGGACCGGAGGGTGTGCTCCAACTATAGGGGGATCACACTCCTCAGCCTCCCTGGTAAAGTCTATTCCAGGGTACTGGAGAGGAGAATTCGGCCGATAGTCGAACCTCGGATTCAGGAGGAACAATGCGGTTTTCGTCCTGGTCGTGGAACACTGGACCAGCTCTATACCCTCCGCAGGGTGCTTGAGGGTTCATGGGAGTTTGCCCAACCAGTTCACATGTGTTTTGTGGACTTGGAGAAGGCATTCGACTGTGTCCCTCGTGGCATTCTGTGGGAGGTGCTTCGGGAGTATGGAGTCCGGGGCCCTTTGCTAAGGGCTGTGCGGTCTCTGTATGACCGGAGCAGGAGCTTGGTTCGCATTGCCGGCAGTAAGTCAGACCTGTTCCCGGTGCATGTTGGACTCCGGCAGGGCTGCCCTTTGTCACCGGTTCTGTTCATTATTTTTATGGACAGAATTTCTAGGCGCAGCCAGGGGCCGGAGGGAGTCCGGTTCGGGGACCACGGGATATCATCTCTGCTTTTTGCGGATGATGTTGTCCTGTTGGCTCCCTCGAATCAGGACCTTCAGCATGTGCTGGGGCGGTTTGCAGCCGATTGCGAAGCGGCTGGGATGAGAATTAGCACCTCCAAGTCCGAGGCCATGGTGCTCGACCGGAAAAAGGTGGTTTGCTCCCTCCGGGTTGGAGGAGAGCTCCTGCCTCAAGTGGAGGAGTTCAAGTATCTTGGGGTCTTGTTCACGAGTGAGGGGAGGATGGAGCGTGAGATTGACAGGCGGATCGGTGCAGCGGCAGCAGTAATGCAGTCATTGTACCGGTCTGTCGTGGTGAAGAAGGAGCTAAGCCGAAAGGCGAAGCTCTTGATTTACCGGTCAATCTACGTTCCTACCCTCACCTATGGTCATGAACTCTGGGTCATGACCGAAAGAACGAGATCTCGGATACAAGCGGCCGAAATGAGTTTCCTCCGCAGGGTGGCGGGGCGCTCCCTTAGAGATAGGGTGAGGAGCTCTGTCACCTGGGAGGAGCTCAGAGTAGAGCCGCTGCTCCTCCACATCGAGAGGAGCCAGCTGAGGTGGCTCGGGCATCTATACCGGATGCCTCCTGGACGCCTTCCTGGGAGGGTGTTCCGGGCATGTCCCACCGGGAGGAGGCCCCGGGGAAGACCCAGGACACGCTGGAGGGACTATGTCACTCGGCTGGCCTGGGAACGCCTCGGGATTCCCCCGGAAGAGCTGGAGGAAGTGTCTGGGGAGAGGGAAGTCTGGGTATCCCTGCTTAGACTGCTGCCCCCGCGACCCGGACCCGGATAAGCGGAAGAAGATGGATGGATGGATGGATGAACTAAACAGCTGGAATGTCTTCCATCATGCCATCACTGAAATGTTGGAATAATTCATAAACTTGAACTGCTCCTGCCAGGGACAGAATAAACAGCATATTTAAGCTCTTTTAGAAAGAAATACACGTTAATTGCATCAGAGTTATCCTCATTTCTGTAAAACTTTCGCTCCTTTTCATTGATCCTATCATGCAACACTGTCATATCTGTCCCTCCTTCCTGGGCCAGTAAATAAACATACTTTCACTGTGAATAAGAAAAGGGTCGGAGGGCCACCTGGCAGCACAAGTTGGGTATCACTGCCTTAGAGGTATGGAGTTTTAATACTCAGCGCTATCAACATCACAGGCAGAAAAATGAGACACACATCTACTGGTGTTAAGCAGCAGGCGTGCTTTCACACACTGTTGATACCATCTGCAAGAAAAATATCTTAAGAATGAGCTGAGTTATTTTCACTGACTCCATGACCATGATTTTCCCCAGCTGTGTCTGGAAACAGCAGTATGTCAGTAAGCAGCAGTAGCAGCAGCAGCACCATATGGGCATGTTTACTAAATAAAATCTGATCATTTTCTTCTAATCATTTACAATCCGTGCACTCTCATGTACTAAACACATCTAACTAACGTAATGTAATGTAGCAAATGGGTTTTGGATGAATTACATTAAGTAGGTCATGAGTTGTGTCTCTTATAACCATGACAAAAGATGAAAGATTAAAGTTAAATCAAGTCAAGTCTAAGCTTGATAAGAAGATGGAGGAAAGCTACAAAAACCAACAAGGGTAAGCAGGGGAAAGACCATTCAACAGATTCCTGTTCGTCAGATGCGTGGGGTGAACCTGTTCACCCACTCACTGCGGTCACAGATCTCAAAGAGTCACATGTCAGAACAAGAAAAATGACATCATCCATAGCTAATGTCATCACATGACATGGAAAGTACCATTTCCAACAAATGCCCCTGCATGTCCGTGCCTCTTTGGTGTGTAATTATTCACCGTCTCATCTAAACAGTTCATCACTTGACCATTAATCATAGGGACAGTACTGTATGTGTGTTAGCCAGCAGCACCCCTTTGTGTTTGGTGAGATCACGTGTTCCTCTGTGTGTCACCATGGTTCAGTCTCTGTCCCCCAGAGAGGGCCCTGCCTGATAATGTGTCAGCGTGTTTGTTTGTGTGGATTCCCATTTGCTCCCATGATGCTGAGGGCAGTGTTCTCCTCTGTAAACCTGGGGACAGACTGGTCTGTGCCCAGTCACTCAGAACTGTATATTCTTGAATACATGTAACGGGTCCCAAATGCAGTCAGGACAAATAGTCTGTGTCTTACAAACCCCATACATGACCCACATGTAGGGGTGTGGGGAGGAGATCGTGTTTCATTTTCTGCTCAGCAGTTGACCTGCTCCACTCGAGCCAGGCTCACTTACTGTGAATTATGTTAAGAGTAGGCAGCACTTGACAAACATGGGTGCTTTTTAGAGCTGCGGCAAATAATCGAATATTAAATTAACCATCAACTATTTTGATAATTGATTAATCAGTTTGAGCCCTTTTTTCAATTAAAAAAGTCAAAATTCTCTGATTTCAGCTTCTTAAATGTGAATCTTTTTTGGCTTCTTTACTCCATTATGACAGTTAAATTATTATCTTTGGGTTGTTGACAAACCAAGACATTTGAGGACACCATCTTGGACTTTGATCGACATTTTCCACTATTTCTGACATCTTATGGACCACACTTATCAATTCATCAAGAAAATAATAAACAGATTAATTAATAATAAAAATAATTGTTAGTTGCAGCTCTGGTGCTTTTCCAGGCTTGGCTACATACTGTAAACTCATTAACATGAACTCAAGTGTGGTTGTATTGTTACACAATGAACAAAATATGAAAGTCATGACAGTGTACAAACATGCTGACTGTAAAACACCACATTCAGATATTTTCTGTTGGATTTCATTGGGATTTGAACTACTAGTATCCCGGGAGCTTTAGATAGACCTAAAGCATGAAGACATGGGAAAAATGTAGACCTTATCTATGCCTACTTCGAAAGCAACCAAACTCTTTCACTCGCTGTTTATTTTTGGCATTCTCCTCACATCTGAGCCAAGGGAACTGTTGAGAAACTACACTACGCGCCTCCACAGCAACACAAAGCTTGTTGTTACTGTGTGGAGAAAAGAGTGAGTCTCACTAAACTGAAGCCAAGCCAAGCTCAGCCGTTTTTCTACTTGTCCATTTGAAGAGGTTGAGAAATGAAATCTACTTCAGTGGCGAAAGTAACCAAGTGAAACGTTACCACAGTGCCCTGACACCTACCAGACGTTACTGACGCAATTGAGAGCTGTGAATAAGAGCTCAGGACAAAGATGTGGTTTTTCTTCAGGGGAAATTTGAGCGAGATGAGAGACGTGTTAGTTTCATACTGTTACTTTTAGAGAAGCTACTCAGGGTTTGACATAAAAAGTTACTCTGTGGCCATTAAATATTCCATGTGGGCAGCCTCCTGAGGCCACCAAGTTTTATCTCACACTGTGAGCCTTCACCAGCACAAGGTTCTGCAAAACTCCTCATTACTTCACACCTTCTAGATCAACAGTATATGAAAATAGCAAACCGTACTAGTCATGGGGTAGCTACCCATATGTCTACTAACTAAAGTCTGGGTTTATTAAGCCGACTCAAACTGCTACCACGATGCTCATAGAAGAACCAGGAGCACAAAAGGTGGACTGTGAAAAAAGTGAAACAGCAACAAAAATTTATGAGTGAATGGAAGCAAAATCTGACACATCTAAGGATGTAATGTGCTGCCCTGTGTGCTGCGAAGTTCCTCAACTAGCCAAGAAGTCGAGTCTGGTTTACTGCAGAAACAGTACCTTCGGGAAAAGTGGAAAAGTGGGCAACACAGTTAAGGAATGCTGTCTAGGCTTGGGTGGTATAATACGGTAAACCAAGGTATTAAGAAATCTCAATGGTATGATTTTCAATACCGTCCTAAATACACACATTCCTCTTTCTATCAAACTGACAAGGAGACGCTGTATTGTAGTGTGCAGCTGATGCCACTAAGGGTCAGTTTCTGCACGGCAGTGCAGCTGAGAAAAGAAAAATGCCTCTGCCCCAATTGGGAGTATTTTGGATTTAATCCCGATAGGTGTGCCAGCAAACACTGCAGAACACTGATATGTCAGAGTAGAATACTGTAGTGAGTAAGGAATTTTAGCAAGCGTGAAAGTGGCAGACTAATCACTGTCACTGTGGTGGCAGAGAGTGGCGGTCAATGTGTGCTGAGAGGAGGAAAAGGTGAGCAGTGAAGTTGCTGACATGGCAGTAAATGTACCGTTTAGGTCCTGAGCTCCTGAGTGTGTGTGTGTTGTTTCCCAGCTGTGGGTATAGGGTCACTATGACGATCAGCTCCGCCTGTGTTAAGGGAGTACCACAGTACAATGGAGTACAGTCAAGTTGAGCGGTTTTACACAAGTTTAACACAAATAACATTTACCCCTGTAAAATGTCAGGAAAGTATGAATGTATGAAAAAAATCAAATTTAGGGGTCTGATAGTCTGTGGGGCCAGTGCTTACAAGTCAATACTTCAGACCACTGAGCAAGGATTTAATTTCATTTCATCAAACTGTATCCCACTCAAGCCTTCAGCCATATTATTTATTAGTTGGTAAGTCCTTTGAATGCATTCAGTGGCTGTGTCTGGTCTTCACTTCATTGACATGGAAAGTTTTTCATAACTTCAGAGACAAAAATTACATCTTTCTTTTTGCTATCTTTTAAAATCTTACATTATTCAACATCAAATACAAACAAAATACAGATCCTAATACAACATCAAATGTTGTATTTGGAGTTCAATAACAGATCACTACTAAAAAAAGAAGCTTGAGGTTGAGGATAAGTCTGTCAAAGCAAACCCTTTACACGAATGTGACAATAACTGCAGGAAGATATTCATTTTTCCTGAATTCTTTTGAATGTGGTGAGCATTCATCATTAAATATAATAAAAGCAGAAACCTTAAGTCAGGTCATGATCATTTAACATGTCACATGGTCAGTGGTTTGACTGTGTGATAATCAAGACAACATTGCACAACAACATCCTTCCTTTTGTCACAGAGACTTGAGACTTCACTTTATCCAACCACAGTAATCACGAACATTTACCTTAACATAACTGTGTCCTGTGCTCTGATACTATTCAACATTGAATGAGTCAGTCTCGATAAGCATTATGAATCATGAAGTCTATCATCTTGATGTGCATGCACACAGCGTAAACAGCTGCTGTGGCCAGAGCTGTTATTGGACTTATTCTGAAACTCTTTGTGGCTAAATGAGGAACTGACCTTCAGATAACTGCCTCATCACTTCTTCTTAACGTCCACCATGCTTCACTTGCATCTTCCCTCGTAGATCCTGACAAGGACATATACAAAAGCAAATGTAACTACTAGTTTACCATGAGTTTAGTTTAGTCAAACTATTTAAATACCATAAGTGTTAAACTGCATTAATTGCATTAATCATTTAATCAGATGACTGCTGTTTCATTTGCAATATGGGCACAGCAACCTTTAAAAGATCCATTAAAGATGACTTCACACATGCAATTACTCAGAGGCGAGCAAACCAAGTGTGATTAAAATTATGAAGCATCTGTGCAACGAGGAGTGAGAGATGAATAATAGCAGGAGTTGTAATTATTATTTAATTATTATTAGGAAGACAGCACTGAAAACAGTTCAAGTGATGATGTTAGGAAAACGTTCATATCCTCACAGAGACTCGTCTCACACAGTCAGTGTGTGGACAACTATGTCAAGTGCAAATCTGTAGGTGGGACTTGCACACACTGACTGTGAGGTACAATAGTAACATGAGGAGGAATTATTTACACTGCCAGTTAAAAGGATTGTTTCCCTAAAGCAAACAATCTCAAACTATTTCAAATTTCTTTGAAAACTAAAACAGAAACAAAATATATGTTAAAGGTTACTTAATGGCTTTTCACACTGCACTTTGCCCCCAGGCTAAGAGAGCTGTTAGCCCAAGCCCAAGAGCTCTCCCAACTGAGTTTGTGGGAAAGAAATGATCCGTCACAGAACATTCTAAAATGTTCACATCAGTTGATGTACCAACAGACATGTAACCCAGGGCTAGTGTAAGTGCAGTGTGAATCATATAGCCCTGGGCTTACCTTAACCTTGGCTTAATGTGCATGAAAGGGGGCCAAATTATCCCGGTGCTGAGTCCTAGCCCAGGATTAAAGATCGCCCCAGACTAAGAATATGCAATGTGAAAAACCCTTTAGAAATGTTGGGTGACATTTTTGTTGGGTGTTGATTCATGTGACAGAAAATGACATGTTTCAGTCTATAATTGCTAGAAACCTAACATTTATTAGGTCCCAAATATATTCTGTAATCATCCTACATGAAGATAAGTATTGATAACATACTTTGTTTTCGCTGTGCTATGGAAATGTTGAGACATCTTGTCTGGAGTGCAATATCCAAATGAATGGCACAATTTTTTGATAAATGTGTCACAACATACCATTGTCAATGAAGTAGAGGTGGCAAAAGTACACACATTCTGTACTCAAGTAGAAGTAGAGCTACAACAATTAATCAATAATTGAATTTATTGACAACTATTTTGATTATTGATGAATTGGTTTGAGTCATTTTTAAAGAAAAAGTCAAAATTCTCTGATTTCAGCTTCTTAAATGTGAATATTGTTCGGTTTGGATCGGCACTTAGTTACTTCCCACCTCTGAAATGAAGCACTGTGATTTGACAGAGACGCCTCGGCCTAAAAATCAGATTCTCCTGATGTAAGGGAATACGCTTGTTTGGTACAGACCCCAGCAGAAATCACATCATTATTTTTATATTATTTTCAGTGAAAATGAAAAGCAAAAATTAATTAATTACTACTTTTTTTTGGCATATCATTCAGCCCACCACTGTCAGGTCAAACCTTTTCCTTTGATTGAACTGAGAATGAATTATAATATCTTGACTCACTGATCCATCTTCTGGCCCCAAAACCAGTTCAAAATTTCCACTTCCTAATTTTCATTTTCATTTTGTCCATGCTAACATCAGCTTTTTTGGATGCATACGAGCTATAGTGAAGTCATATTTCTCTTTTTTTTGGAAGGCCACCTCAGACTGAGGGCAGCTCTGGAATAAGAGTCCGCCTCTAAGTTGTCCCCTCGGGTTGTCTCCTATAGGTGTTGAACATGAGATCTCGTATTCTAGACTCACGACAGCTCCGGCATATAATTCACATTATTTTCTCAATTCAATTTAACCTGCTCATTACATTACATATATTTATATCAGGGTATAAAATTAAATCATTGAATATTGCTTGAGGTTTCACCTGAAATGCTACAACATTAGGTGATCAAAACTGTAGAACTGCAACTACCAATCATTTTCATTGTTGATTAATCTGTCAACTATTTTCTCAATGAGTTGTTTGGTCTATAAAATGTCAGAAAATGGTGAAAAATGATCAGTGTTTCCCAAAGCCAAAGATGACGTCCTCAAATGCCTTGTTTTGCCCACAACCCAAAAATATTCAGTTTACTGTCTTAAAGGAGTTAAGAAGTCAGAAAACTTCATACCTTCCTGACATTTCAGCAGGCTATACAGTATATGACAATATTTTTGTGAAAAAACAAATCATTAAAAGTTAGTGATAGAAGTCATTGTAGCGTATATGACATTCTCTGTCTTACAATATTGTGTCTATATACAATTAGACTTCTTAGACAAGTCTTGCTGGGTTTAAATGCTACTGTTTAAATGTTTAAGTGCTATACAAATTAAGTTATTATTGTTATTAGTATTATTATTATTATCATTAAATACTTATGGCCAATAGAATGATGAGTACACAGGAAACAAGCACTCTTATTCCATAGATTCTTGTTCCTAATGACACTTGTTGCCTACACATCATTTGGCTGAATGGAGATGATTCACAGATGTATCATGTGGCTAATTAAAGGGATACTTCACCCCAAATGAAAAGTCCCAACATGCCAAGTTGAATAAAAAATGTTATTGTAATGTAATGTTACGTCTGAATCTTCACTGTAGATCGTGCACATGCACACTGTCTGAACTGGGTGTCTGCGGTGTAACGTTGTGCAAACAGCATGTGGGAACTTTAGGAGACTTGGATTATGCCAGATGAGCTGTATGTAGGCATTTTATGTTTTTTTGTTGTTGTTGTTGTTTGTTTCCAGTTATTTTTTACATTTGAAAACTGGTCACCATTCACTTCCACTGTTTGGTAGATTCTGCAACACTGTTTTCCTGTGAAACTCCAGCAGTGTTTTGTGGACTAAAAAACTAAACCTGACCTTCAGTCAGCATGAGGGTGAGTAGATAATGACTGAATTTTCATTTTTGGGTGGACTATCCCTTTAACTGCTTTTATAGTTGGAAGATTCATTATTTATGTCAAAATAAATTTACGGCAATATTTTCATGATTCCATGTGTAGTCATTTTTAATTAATTTGCAAGGAGACCGTGGTTATTGGGCAGAAATGACCAGCCAATGTTTTTTATATCTTTATTTTTCATCAATGATAAAACAGTTGTAACTTCCATGTTTCAGATAACTTTATTCATGATTACAGTATTGAAAATCATATCTTTGGGATTTCTGAATACCCTGGTATACTGCAATACCTTGATACTGCCCAAGCCTTGAATCAATTAATTGATCAATCATCGCAGCTCTATAAAACTGTATCCCTCTGTGTGAGCAGTGCATGACTGCAATAAACTGCAATAAATCAGCTATATGAAGTGTGGCCACCTACAAAACTGCAATATTTCATTTTTTTTTTAAAAAGCTCCAACTTTTCTTCTTTTCAAATATTAGTCCAAGAAAACAACAATCCAGAATGACTGCTTGGATTCACACAAAAGTACATGCTGTATATGAAAATCAATGTTCCATGTTCCACAAGCTGAGCTCCTGGACGAGTCCCGTGCTGTAAATGGAAGACCAGGGAGGACTGAGTGTGAAAGGGCTCTACAGTACATGGGCCAGCAGCCAGCTGGCAGAATGCCTTGAGAGTAAAGAGGAGTGCTCTGCTTCAACAAGACAAACAAAGCCTTTGATGGCAGCGATGAAATGACAGCGTCCTGATGAACTTCATACAAGGTGTGCAACATGTTTGCTTTGCTCAGTTTGCACTGTTGCTAAGTGTGTAAGGTACAAACCGATCATGACTGAGCAGACAGTCATGATCAGGCGTAGGAGAGTGTGAGAGTTTCAGTGGTGTTTGTGTGCTTCTAAACAGTCCGAGCAACAATCGAAACTGCCCCCTCAATCTTCACTCCCAGCCACAATATCTCTTGATGATGACTCTCTAAACAAAACCTTGGGTCTTTACATATTCCATTACCCAACTGTGGCTGATAATAGCACTTTGGACCCTCAAACAAATCGATAGTTCCATTTTAAAGCTATTAGAAGACAGTATCTCACGTTCATGATCGAGGCATTTTGTTTGAAAAGAACCTTGGCTCAACCTAACCATTCCTGAGACAGTTTAAAACATTGCGCCATTTTCCAAGAATCTGCATGCCCAAACCCGCATAACAGCGAGCTACTATGCAATTCCTCAGCCCTGCTCCCAGTCCAAGAGTTCCTCACAATCCTAAAGATGTGACCTACATAACTCATTTATGTGTGTGGACATATAAAACAAGGTACAGCTAACCTTCATGTTTTTCTCTCTGTCATTGTTGCACAAGTGTGTATACATGTGTGTATGTTACAATGTGTCACCCAAAACAGCGAACTTGTGAGGGTTTAGTCAGAAAAACTCTCATCAACTGGGCCAGCCTGGCTGTTAGAGCTGAGAAAGACAAAGTAGTGTTCTCTCGCTCCCAGCCACAAATTAGCTGCAGTGCCAGACAGAAGGCGAGTAAAGACATTTTGTCCCCTCCTGGATCTCCCAGGAAACATAGAGGAAACTGAGCCATTTCTGTGCTGCAATAAATGTAAATGGTCTATACAACCTACTTTCTGCACCACTGAGAGTTTCATAGCAAAACTGAAATCCTTTTAAGGTTTATGAATCTTTGGGTTTCGATCCAAATACTTCACATATTTTGAGATAATGTTTCATGGACTTTGAACGAAGGGTAGCATGGGAATGAAGGGAAAAAAAAATTCCAACAGCCCAGCCAGCAGCTTGATACTCCTGTTCCTGAACTGGGTTGTTTTTATATAGGGACACAGGAAAAAAAATTCTGGGTGTGTTTTGGCATTGCAATTGAAAACAGATAAGATCATGGAAGGAAATCCCCTGGTGGAAACTGCTGATAGGATTTGATTGTGATATTGTGATTGGAAGACAAGCCTACGGTTTTCCAAACTCAAAATTAAAAGAGCTGCAACATTTGGGATAGGCTACTTTATTCAGGCTCCACATTCATTTTAGATAAAAACCCACTTCTAAAACAGTTGGTATGTTGTGTAAAGAGTAAAATAAACAGAATATAAAGATTTGTAAATCATTTTCCACTGGTATTCAAATGAATACAGCACAAAAACAAGATATTTAATGTTCAAACTGATACGACTTTATTCATTACTAAGCTGTGGGAAGCTCAAAAAACGCCTGTTTGGAACATTCCACAGGTAAACAGGTGAGTTGGTAACAGGTGACAGCATCATGATTGGGTATTAAAGGAGCATCCTCAGCCGTTCACATGCATGGATGGGGTGAGGTTCACCACTTTGTGAAAAACTGAGTGGGCAAATAGTCCAGCAGTTTAAGAACAATGTTTCTCAACACAAAACTGCAGGAATTTAGAGATTTCACTACCTACAATTGATAAATCAAAAGATTCAGAGAATCCACAGAAATCTCTGCACGTAAGGAGCAAGGCTAAAAACCAACACTGAATGTCTATGACCTTTGACCCCTCAGGCAGCACTGCATTAAAAACTGCATTAAAACCCACATCATTGTATAAAGGATACTACATGGGCTCAGGAACACTTTAGAAAACTGTTGTCAGTAAACACAGTTTGTCTCTGCATCTACAAATACAAGTTAAGACTCTACCATGCAAAGAGAAAGACATATATCAACAACATCCAGAAACACTGCAGACTTCTCTGGGCCCGAGCTCATCTGAGATGGACTGACACAAAGTGGAAAAGTGTGCTGTGGTCTGACGAGTCCACATTTCAGATTGTTTTCACTAATCATGGACGTCGTGTCCTCTGGGCTAAAAAGGAAAAGGACCATCCACATTGTTACCAGCACTAACTTCAAAAGACAGCAGCTGTGATGGTATGGAGGTGTGTTAGTGCCCATGGCATCATGGGTAACTGTCACATCTGTGAAGGCCCCATTAATACTGAAAGGTACATACAGGTTTTGGAGCAACATGTGTGTGTGTCAGCGAGACAATGCTGAGACACATTGTGCACGTGTTCCAACAGTGTGTCTTCATAGTAAAAGAGTTCAGGTACTAGACTGACCTGCCTGCAGTCCAGACCTGTCTCCCATTGAAAATTTGTGGTGCATTATGAAGCACAAAATACGACAACAGAGACCCCGGGCTGTTGAGCTCCTGAAGTTCTATATCATGTAAGAATGAGAAAGAATTTCACTTTCAAAACTTCAACAGTTAAGTGTCCTCAGTTCACAAACACTGACTGAGTGTTGTTAAAAGAAAAGCTGATATATCACAGTGGTAAACATGCTCCTGTCACAACTTTTTTGAACATGTTGTAGGCATCAAATTCAGAATGAGTGTATATTTACAATAACAATCAAGTCAGTCAGTTTGAAAATTAATTATCTTGTCTTTGTACTATATTCAATTAAATACATGTTGAATTCTTTTTGCAAATCAGTGCATTTTGTTTTTATTTACGCTTTACACAATGTCCCAACTTTTTTGGAATCTGGGTTGCAAACTGTGGTACAGTACTGATGGGAAGGTAACAATGGAGACACTGAAAGCTCTGAGCAGATGGATTCTCTGTTACTGCACTCTGACTTCTATCAAAGAGGCAACAATCATTCGATTAAACCACTTCACAGGTTCCTGAAATCCAGTAAGGACCCCGAAGATCAACATGCCCCATTTTTAAACTACTGGAGAAATCAACTGTTTAAAACCCAGGTTTAAATGTTCAAATTTTACCAGGCATTCAACTGGTCACCAATGCATTTTTAGCTGGTGAGTGACAAATCTACCAGCCACTTGCATATTTTAACCAGCATTTGGCTGGTGGCTGCCTGATACTAATTTTGTGCCCTGCATTAGTACAGAGCCTGCTTGCTGATTCTGATGACGTGTTAGGCTATGCTCATGTTTCCTTATTGTCCCAGAATGCAAACTTTATGTCTGATTTGCCCCTGGGTCACAGTTTTCCTTGACACAGTCCATTAACTCAGTGACAGGTGTGCCGGCGGTGCAGGCGAAATGCCTGTTCAACCATGCAGATGCAGCTGTTGCATAGTCGCTCGTTGTAGTGCATACACCCGATACAAAGTATTTCCTTTTTCTGGATTGCCTTCACAGCTGCATAAAGTATGATGAACTAAAATTGACAACAATGCAAAACACCATGCAACAGCACGCCATTATTCACTGCTTCCTCCTTTATACTGTAGGTGAGTGCAGATACAGAGATCATACAGGGGGTTAGCATGGAGGATGAGCTCATACAGTTGTGAATTAATCTATGACACTGAAATGAAGGTAACATGACAACTACTGCTGCTTCAAGCTTAATATTTAGTCTGATACTTCCTTGTTAGGTAAATTATCATTTATAATTACAAATTACATGAGGGGGCTACTCCTACAAAATGTGTGCAGTCCCAACAGGGCTTCTGAAAAGTATTAGCATTGTTATATTAGGGCCTGAGTCACCTCTTAAAGCGATTACCAAAAAAGGACCTGTAATGTTGAAACTGATCAGTATACAGTAATAGTGCCTCTGCACATAGTCTTAAAGGGATAGTTTGAAGTATTTTAAGTGGGGTTGTATGAGGTACTTATCAATAGTCAGAAAATTACCTACAATAGATGGCAGCTGTCACACCCACACTCTGGAGGAGCAAAGAGGAGTACCAGCATGCAAGATAAGCAACTGTCTGCTTTTGACAGGGTCAGCAGCAAAATACATTTGAGCACTTAAAAAAACAGTTATATTTATATATTTAAAGCAGTGAAAATATCTAGAATATTTTCACCACTTTACCGTGCCTTCATACCACATTTTCCAATAAGAAACTGTGGTTATAAAAGCCAAATATCACTCGCTCCAAAGATATAAGACTCCTTTGGCAAAATCAGTAACTTTAAAGGGTGATATATGGCTTATAAAAAGGGTTGATGGCAAGGTAAAGCAACGAAAATATTCTGAATGTAATGTGAAATTAAAGTGATATTGATATTTTTTGGTCAGGCCTTTTTTAGGTGGCTAAAATATGTTTTGCTGGTGACCCTGTCCACAGCAGTACATTTCCATACTCATGATGTTTCTCCAAACTGGAGGCATGTTGACCATCATCTATTGTGGGTAATACACTCACTGTGGGTAAGTACCTGAAATAACCCCACTTCAAAAAAATCAAACTACTACATTCTGTCTTTCCTATAATTGATTTTTTCCCACAAGATGTGGCTGTATTCAAAGGCAATGTGTGACTAGCACTTTCAGTCTTCCCTTTTATGAATGTGTCAAAAGTAACTAGAATAAGTCCGATCCACCACTCAGTGCTCTAAAACAACAAAAATGAATGGGTTGAATATGACTGTGTTTTTATGATTTGATTCCAAATTAGCACTGCACAATATGGTAAGAAAAAGTCATTTAGCAATTATTTTGACTGAAACTGCAATATGCAATACAATTAGTGGGAATGATCATTTTTGCATTAAAATTTTCATTTTCTACTAAAAAAAACTATTAAAATCATGATGTTGTGATATTTGTTGAGGTCTGTACCAAACAAACTTCAAACAAGCATTTAAAGAACAAGACAACGACAGAGACCGTGGACTGTTGAGCTCCTGAAGTCATATATCAGGCAACAATGAGAAAGAATTTCATTTTCAGAACTTTAATGATTAAGTGTCATCAGTTCCCAAACACTGACTGGATTTTGCACTGATTTGAATACTGTACTTAGCCATGTTGTGATTTTGATAATATTGTGATTAACTGTCCAGCCCTATTCTGAATACTTGTAAATACCATAAGACAAAGACTGCAGTGATTCTGTGATGATTAATGAATGATAATTTTGTCCACACCACCCACCTCTACAGTACTTTGTGCATAATTTCAGTATTAATCATATGTTGATAGAGCAAGTATATGCAAGTTAGTGGTGGTTGAAAAGCATAAGGAATGTACATTGAAAAAAGCATTATTTATTGGCACCTGAACTTACCATGCACTACACCACTCCTTCAAATCAAGAGAGATAACGTGTGCTGAGTAACACTGACCTACATTTTCACCTTCTTTGCAACGTTTAGAAATAAACTGCCAACTGCATTAATCCAATGAGTTTGTAAAAAGAGGTGTTGTTATTTTTATGTGAAGAACTCCTACACATGTTTCCGCTTCAGGTCAAAGAGAAACAACAGAAACATCAGGATTTGTCCTAAGTAAAGCTGCAGGAAGTAATTGATGAATTGATTATTTGTCAACTATTGAATTAATAATGTATTATAGTATATAGTATTCTAATAATCCATTTATAGTTTTGAAAAACTGTCAAAAGTCTGATTCCAACTTTTTAAATATGAACATTTTCTTTGCTTCTTAATAGGGCTGCAACTAACTAATAATCAATTAATCGATTAATAGTTATTTGTCTTAAAATGTCAGAAAATTGTGAAAAATGTTGATCAGTGTGTCTTAAAGCTCAAGATAACGTCCTCAAATGTCTTGTTTTGTCCACAACTCAAAGATATTCAGTTTACTGTCAGAGAGGAATGGAGAAGCCAGAAAATATTCACTTTTGAGAAGCTTAAATTTTGACTTTTTTCTTTAAAAATTACTCAAACTGATAGATCAATTATCAAAATAGTTGGCAATTAATTTTATAATCAATTAATTATTGCAGCTCTACTTTTCAATAACAGTAAACTGGATATCTTTGGCTTGTGGGCAAATCAAGACGTTTGAGGACATTGTCTTGGGCTTTGGCAAACACTTTCTGGCATTTTATGGCCCAGACAACTAATCGATGAATGGGGAAAATAATCAAGAGGTTAATGGACAATGAAAATAATCACTGCAGCCTTAATCCTGAGGACATATGAACACCAGAGTAACTTCTGAGCAGACATGTAGCTGATCACAGACTGGCTGCTCTGTCTCTATTTCAGTCACTACTGTGTAGATCTAAAAATAGACAGAATAGATTTTCAGATTAGCCACACCAGAAGTGAAACGTGCTGCTTCTTCCTACTGGGCGACTTGTTGTCAAGTGTCAGTGTCACTTGATTCGGTGACGGTCATTCCTGGTGGAATTCAGTGAAAACACCGCGTGTCAACACTCCCTCCTACATTTCTTTAAAAAAAAACAAATGGGAGGGGTGGAACTTAACAACACTGACTTTGTGGACACATGGAGACCGTAATTAACTTGAAGGGATAACGAGAGGAGATTTGTCCCGGCGGGCAGAGCAACAAAGGGCTTGTTGAGACACGCTGTCAGACTCATGTTAGATGAAGCGACTGTCATTAACTGTGTTCTTTATCCTTTTTATTTTCTATTTTCATCATTTATATCATATACGTTCGTACCTACCATTGAAGCTCGTGGTAATTTTCATACATTTAACATCTATTTTCATTTTAAAAACTCGATCATGGCCGTTGATCCAAACATTTTAACTTCTAATGTCTTTAACGCTTCAAAAACAAATGTAATGATGTCAAAGTCTGCTTCCACTCACCTCCAAGAAGAAATAACGGACTTATTATTCATTGGCAGAAAGTATATGTCCGAAACGCGTCGATACTGTCGGCTGCTGTCCACCACCGTGTCTCTACTTCCCCCTTTCTCTCCTCCATCCTTGACGGCAGCTCCACGGAGGAGCAAGGGGCGGAGCTACGCCTTATCCTATCCACACAGGAGCCGAGGTGGGCCCGGGCCAACCCGCAGGGCCGACCCCTCCAACACCCGCCCACGTGCTTACTCCGGCCTGGTTAGTAATTCACTCCCACACGCGGCATATTTCTGTGTAATTCATGCAGTTGACACATTGGTTTAGCGGGAAAACGACATCAGTCCCTCTACCTGACGTTCATGTTGACCAATCACTCTTATAATGTTACTCAAGTACAAGTACTTTGACATTGCAAAAATATTACTCAGTTACAAGAAAAAGTACTGCTGTTAGAAATATACTTCAGTAAAAGTTAAAAGCATTTTTGTCAAATTCTACTCAGAGTAGTAGTTACTTTTTAACCGTTGATGGGTAATGAATTATCAAGAGAAGCATTTGATCAAATCAAACGCAAACAATCAATAAATCAATTAATCATTAATAATTTATAACACACAAAACACGTTTAAAAAAGTATTTTTTTTTGTCAGTTTAAGTGTAAGTTTCCTTATTGAACAAATGAGGTGTTATTACTGCCATTTCTAGAATACTGATTAAATATCGATGAATACATTTTTAATTAGTTAAATTCCAAATGGCAATTAATCTATTAATGATTAATTGTTAACATCCCTACTACTTGTGCCAGCTGCAGCGTTTTGAGTTTTTCATCCATATGTCCTGGTTTTTGTTGGCCTGTTTGTGATCAGATCACCTACAAAATTAATTCAAATTCTACTCAGTAATCAAATAGGATTTTAAAAGTAACCAAGCATATTACATAATGCAATGCATACTTAAGTATGAGTAAAAGTACAGGCTTGAAAATCTACTCATTAAAAGTACAAGTACCAAAATAACTGTTTGATTTTGAACAGAAAAATTGATTTTGTTGTTGCCACTTCAAATTCCCTCCATATTGTCCCTGTCACTGCCAACTCCTACTGTTTGGTACATAGAGGGAAGCTCGTTAAGAAAAATGTCAGGTTGCAATCAGGTTTGGGCTGAAATATGCTAATGAGGAATGGGTTCTGGTTGGGTTCAGACAGAATTTTGCCAGGCCTGGGCCTTTTCAGGCTCAACTTTTCAGGCCTGATTAAAGTTCTAACATAGACAGACACACATGAAACATTTTTGCATGTATAAGTACATAAATACACTGTTTTAAAAGGTTGTCCCAGTCAACCCTATTGCTGCAGAACATGTCCACAAAGTCGGAGGACTTGGAGAAGACAGATTTTTTAAAAAGAATGGTCAAAGTCAATGCCCCAGAGGCTGAAATATCCAGACCCCGGTATGGGTCAAGCCCAAAAATGCTGGATCCATCTAAATAGTTTCTTTAATTAGAGCTTCCCTCCCTGGTAAATGTCCACATCTTTCAAACTCCAGGCCCCTGTTGGTTACACAGGTTTTCTGTAAAAGTCCAAGTGTCAAGCCCAGTCCCTGAAGATAACCCTTCATGGAACAGCATTATTTTCTCAGACTTAAAAAAAAGGTCCTCCACAACCACAGAACATATTTTTCAACTGTGTTCATAGCCTGAGAAGTACTAAACATGACCAGTAAAATGATCTGTGATCATGTGGAAAATCAGTGTCCATTTAATGCATACTATAATGTAGCACTGAAACGTTTATTTACATTTTTCACCCTTGTCAACAACTATAACCCTTAAATTATTCCATATTTATCCTGCAGTGCTCTGCTGACTGACTATAGTATAATCCTGTGCAATAACCTAACAGTTATAACCTAACAGTGCAATTACTCTGTGCAATAATTCAACTTGTGCAGTGACTCTACTGTCTACTGTCATACAGCATTTCTATTTATATTGATATATAAATATGTATCCTTGTATCACAATGCACATTGTGTACATAATTCTTATTTTTCTTATTTCTAATTCTATATCTCTACTTCTATTCTATTACCATACATATGTATAATAATAATGATAATAATAATACTAATAATAATGATAATAATAATAATAATAATAATAATATAATAAAAGAACAACTTATTGCATGTTCTCTGACAGTATTTCATAGCCTATAAAATATTAAAATACATAAAAACCTACATATTGAAAACATAACTAAGTGTCAGAACACATGCATAACACGCTCATGAAATAACCTCAGAAGTATTTCAGATATTTACTTGATAGACTGGTTAAATTTTACTGAATGAAATTCTTAATGACTCATCAATTAATTGTTATCATCCCTATTTTTTGCTAAGTTTTTGACTGAAATGACTGAAGTTCCTCCTGTATATTTCTCCAAATTGGACTTCTTTAGTGGTCTGGAAAGTCAGTTCAAGCTTCACCACAGGATCAAAACACACAACCACAATCCATATTGATTATTTATTTTTTATTAATATAATTTACAAGTCAAATTATTTGCCAACCACAGAAATCATGTTAAAAAATCATTATATTGACAAATTATAACACAAATAAGCTCTACAAAATGCTTAGTATCACATACTGATAATCGTGTTCGTACAACAGAAATCAACTGATCTAAAGTCAAACAAACACAGAAAGTGAAATGTTGAGTCTTGGAAGAAAACTTTAGTTAGACTAAGAAAAGAAAACTTTCCCAGGCACATGATTATCACACAAATCATCTTTACAGTTCACAGTGAGGCTTTAGATTAAAGGTTTCCTTTTCATGACAGTATCACAAAATCTGAGTAGTTCTGTCACTACTTTCATGTACCAATTCTGTGAATATACATTTCTGCTCGCTAAGTCAATTTAGATTAGATCTTCATGAACCTGTAATAACAAAAACACAGACACATTCATCTATTTAAAAAAAGAAAGAAAAAAAGAACCAGTTTAGGAATATGCCACATTTGAATTAAAATAATTCAGTCAGCAGGATTTGAACATGACAGTATATTAACAGTGGATTTATTCAACATTTGTAGTTTGAAATGTGTTTGATTAAAAACTAAAACAAAAGAATCCATCCAGAAGCTGGCTGGGGTCTCGACCCTTCTTTATAATATATCAACCCCACACAGCAGGGAGGGAGAATACTAATCCACACATACATGACTGCATGTGCATGCATGTGTGGCCTTACACAATTGACAACCTTCACCATTACCTTCAGAGAGCTTTCTGTCCGACAAACACATTCAGAAGCATGTGGACACACAGCCAAAGATCAAACACACGGCTTAACAGAGAATTTCATCTCCAGTAAGTCTTTGAAAGCCCCTGAATCATTCCACTGTCTCACATACGCCGTCTCTCAGCAGGCCTCTCTGCTCTCTACAGTTAAGAAACTAACCTACATTTCACTCAAGTGTGACAATGTTACTCATGATACAGCAAGAAATGTGACAGGTGGTGGGAATAATAAAATAAAGACAGACTGTTTAAACTTGACTGAAATACAGCAACTTGTTAGCATCATTGTTACTGACATGAATTCAGGGGACAAGCCACTCTTCTCTACAAAGGAGAAAAACATGAATCCTAGCCTACAGAAGGAAGTACATAAGTATTTGATGCTTAAAGTTAATTATTATTAAGGCTGTGAGGATCAGTTTGATACAATGTCAGACAGCAACTTCTAAGGCATAGTAATACAAATTCTTACTGTTCTGAAGTACAGCTAAAACTTAACTTAATTATCTTCACTTGATGTTCCCGTTGGACCTCTGCTCTAATTTGCTAGAGTGCTTATCCTATGCAAACTGTATTATGACTGTCGTTTAACTCATAATACAAATAGTGAAGAAGAAAAGTGGCAATTCTTTCTTAATGCCAACAACAATTGATTCTGACAGCCATGGATAAATTAACACCTCTTTGATAACAATGAGGACAAACGGCACAGTATCTTGTAGTCCTTGTAGTCAGGGGAAACAACCAACAGTGATTCTGCTGTCGATCTGTTCCTAACATAAAACGCTCTAACATTATGTAATATTCCCAATAACATTCTGTTCTTGTTAGACAAAAAAAAAAAAAAAAAGAGATGGAATTTCCATCCTGGCTGGCTCACACACAGGAGTCATGAGGCACACAGCACACAAAGTGGAGATGAGATGGGGGAAAGTAAATACTATGAAACTTACTTTTTCAGGATTCTCAAAGCTATTTTTGGGCTCAAAATAATTACTTAATTAGAGATTTTTTCCATTCACCTTATTAGTATTGTTTCTCATAGTTTACAGCCCACTATGATTGCCATCCCATCATACCCCATCACCCAAGACCACAAACTTGTGGTCTACATTACTCCAAAATGATGGTATACACCTTTAGAGAAGCTGATTACAAGTGGTGAACTTGACCATATCTAGAGAGAGGGGGTGCTGGATGGCAAGTGAAGTCCATCATGGGGTTGATATAATACTGTTAAGGTTGTGCCTACATGCACAGAAGGTCCCAGCCAGGAATCAAGTTACGATGGGCCGACTCACAGTTTGGACTGCAGGGGCTTCAGGTACTTGTGGAAGGATTCATGGACCTGTGGTAGAAAGAAGGTGTGGAGCATTTGTTAGAGAAAATGTGATGTATCACAGTGGTAAACATGCTCCTGTCCCAACTTTTTAGTTAATCAGTTTGAACATTAAATATCTTGTCTTTGTACTGTATTCAATTGAATATAGGTCAAAAAGTTTTTGCAAATCATTGCATTCTGTTTATTTACATTTCACACAATGTCCCAACTTTTTAACAATTGGGGTTGTACATCTTTTAGTTTGTTATGGGCATCCTCTGATGCTAACTGACTGTGCTTGGACACACATATGTCATTTTGACCAGCAGGAGCCTAGTGCTAGTTTGGTGCTGTTGCTAGTGCCAGTTCACAGTTGGCTCATCTTGAGATTCAGACATTACCAGCACACTGATCGCACTGACGTGGACTCAAGCAAGACATGACTGTATCATGACTAATCGCAGTGTTTTCACACGGCGTTACACTATATTTGGTAATCCAATAATTATGTGACCTGCATTATCAGAAGATGTACCCAGATCTGGCTGCTACTGGCTTAAAATGCTGCTTGTGCATCAACTCATCAGGATTAATCTTGTGCTTTATTAAATGTACTTAATACATCAGAAACTTTGCTTAAGTAAAAGGATCTGAGTACTTCCTCAAATGATGCGGGTCACAGGACCTGGTGGGTAACCAAATACGATTCAGCACCGGCCTGCAGCCTCTCACATTGCCAAAACACATCAGAGCAAACTTTCCAAACAGACAGTTATTTGCGTGAACTGACCACATATGGGGAACCTCATGGTTACTCTTTTGTCTGAAAAAACATTACAACTTCACATATTAATTACGTATTGACAGCTTTTAGCCTGACTCATAATCTCTGCCACAATGGCCAACATTTCCTGTTGGTTGCTCATAATAATCCCACATCCAGCCCCTGGAACTACGTTAGAATCTATCAGAACTACTTTATTTCTACCAGAAAGAAAGTAGTTCCTACATCAAACAGCTCACAACAAGGCGTGTAGATTATCATGAGTAACTGGGTTATGATTTTTAGAGGAAGACACTGGTTTTGAATTTATAAAATGTATTTTTGATGCTTTGAGCACAAGCAGAGTGCTATTAAGTCTCATTATACTGGAGAGAAGGCATCTCTATGGCTGACATCTCCAAAACTCTGCAAGTCACATCAAAAAATCTAGATAGATAAATAACACTACAGGCCAGGCAGAAAATATGTATTTTTGATTTTGCGGTGAGATGTCCTTTTAACTCTTCTCCCCCTACCATATTAAACAGCTTTTCCCACCAACAGATAAAACACACAAAATGTGAAGGGAAGAAGATCTGACAATGCTTAAACTTGGATTGAGAACTCTTTGTTACTACTGTCACTGTCACATGTTGTCATTCTTATTTTTGATTGGTTGCCAAGCTTCAAAATGGCAGATTTTATCTCCCATGAGCCTGTCTGAGGGCAGACACCCAGGAAGGTGAGTAGAGATATGGATGTGCAAGAGCTGCGCGCTGCAGATGAATGGAAAGAGAAACATATATTGACACCTCATCCCTGAAGTCTTTTCTTTTTGTTTCTACTTGTCTGTTGTCAGTTGAACTATTGTTCATAAAGCTGATGCAAAGTTCACCACAGGCTGGAACGCACATCTCAAACTGGAGTACCCTTACAATGAAAATCACTTAAGTCAAGTCTAGACTTTGCTTAGAGATAAGATCATTTCCACGTCAAAATAAGGTTTTATAAAAAACTACTTTTATGTGGTTATCTGCTTACGTCAAACTTCTTTTCCTCCTTTTCCTGTTGCTGGCATTTAATGTATGTTGTGGCCTGAAGTTGCTTGTATGAACATAATCTCTTTGACAAAACAAGAAAACATTTCATCAGTACTACCTGTGCTGTGATACCATTATTATCTGACTGACCTCTGTGGCATTGAGGGGCGAGCGGCGAGCCCACTCAAACAAGTTCTCATAGACGTTCCCATCGTATCGTCCAAGAACTGAATTCAGTAACTTGTCGTGGTGGTCAAAGGAATCTACCAGCGCCACAGCGTTGGGCCTCAGCTGGGACAGCAGCTCCTTGATTCGAGTAGAAATCTGCAGAACCTGCGGCACACTCAGCAGTCCAGCCTGAAACAAAACAGATGGAGATGTGCATGAAAACTTGGATCTCACTGAGCTGACCAAACAGAGAGGAAACAGACAGAGACTGTGGGTCATCACTGTTAACCCTTTTCTTTTAATAGGACCTTTAGTTTTCAATTTACACTATAAATTTTAATCATTTTCCCTTTTTATAAAATAGCTCGTGTGCCAAATTTTAAAATATTAAAACAGACAGTTTGCATAAAAAGTTTTAAAAAGTGAAGTCATTCCCATATGTTTTAAAAGCTGGAAAAAAATCTAGTATTTGAATAAATAATGAGTTATTAACATTTATAAACAAAGCAGCTTATTCCTTTTTTATCCCATCATCTTCCCTGTGATTACCCTACGATAGCCAAATCCTACTGGCAATGAAAGCTGAACAAACAGATAAAAGTTGCGAGCATTTTGACCAGTGACGACACAAAAACACGTGAACACTGGTGAATTAATCAATAACACAGATTTAAGAGTAATACATTTTTCCACACCTTCATATTATTGATTATCTGTGGAGTATAATGAATATAAAAAATATAATTCATATTATTATAACAAGAACATATAAAATCATCCTTAAAAAACTTTTTTCTAAATCAGAAAAATTATAACATTAAAAAATAACAACACTGGCATCACGGCCAGTCTTTGTCTACATACACCACCATTTTGGATTTTTGATACAATTTTGAGCATAGTTTTGAATGTTGGCATGAAGTCACATGACCACAGGGCCACAACTAACAATAATTTTCATCACTGATTAATCTGTCAATTATTTTCTCGATTAATCAATTATTAATCGATTAGTGGTTTGGTCTTTAAAATGTCAAAAAATGGTAAAAACATTTGAGAAGCTGCATCAGAGAATTTGGACATTTTTTATTACAAAATGACTCTACACGATTAATCAATGATCAAAGTAGTTGCCGATTAATTTAATAATTGATTCATCGATTAATCTTTGCAAATCTAGACCCATCCCCTCTTCAGTGTTTATCATGATATAAAGTTCATCCATGTAATGCCCCCCACCACCCCCCTCACAGCCTGTCAGAAGACCAAAACCATTTAGTGTTAAACAAAATGTTTTGACTTCAGTACAAGGACTAAGTTTCATTTGTCACTTTAAATTTAAAACTCAACTGATAAAAGTAGATCTAATTTGCTTCATTTAAACAGCAAAAAAAAAAGACCCCAACCATCCAGGCGCACACATCCAACACACAAAGAGCCCATTTTGTTCACTCAGTGACAAAGAGGTCATTGAGGCTGTTTTTCATATGGAAGCAGACAGTGAAACTAACAGACCAACAGTACGGGGTGTATGCAAATAACTGGTGCAGCTTCACACAATGTGTGTCCAACGCCTGCAATAAGATGAACCACTGATTGTGGATCATATTATCTTTAGATGTTAGGACTTGTCTGACCTGTAAGAAGTCTCCAGAGTTCCTTGTGATGCCGTGCAGGGCGTAGAGCAGAGCCAGGGTGGACATCACCGAGTGTATCGCCGTGTCGCCGATCTCCTCCAGCTTGCCAGTGAAGAGCTTCACTACAACATAGTGACAGTGAGCCTGGAGACAAACAAACAGAAAAGACATGTAAATGACTGAAAGAGACCCCAGAGTAACAAATAGGACATAAGGAGATGAAGAGAGCGACACATTGAGGCTGGGAGCAAAAACCAGGATCACATTGTCTTGATATAATTTTACTTTACATAAAGAGATTATAAATCTAATATATGTTGGATAAGTAATGGATAACACTGAAAGATTTTTTTTATTTCATGTAATAAACATTAAAGATACTACAAGAAACTTTCATGTTGTGTTGCTTAGGGACTAAGCAACTAACAATTATTTTCATCATCGATTAATCTATAGATTATTTTCCTGATTAATCGATTAGTTGTTTGGTTGATAAGATGTCAAAAAACTGAACAAAAAAAAAAAAAAAGTCGATCAGTGTTTCCCAAAGACCAAGATGACGTCCTCAAATGTCTTTTGTCCACAACTCAAAGATATTCAGTTTACTGTCACTGAGAACTGAAGAAAGCAAAACACACCAACCAAACACAAGCTGAAATCAGATTTTTTTTTCCTTACAAAATTACTCAAACCGATAATAGCTGATGATTACTTTAATAATCGATTAATCATTGATTACTTGATTAATCGTTGCAGCTCTAGTGTTGATTTTGGAGGCCCTGTGGACAAAAGCAGTAGTGTTTCAACTGAAATAATCACAAAATATAACATTAAAAATAAAATTATCTAAATAAAAATCTCCTTCTGCTTCTTTTTAACTGGCTTGAGTATGACTCACTGTAACTTTGTCTGGAAAAATGTAAACACAGGTTCGTTTCATCTGATGTCATGTACCCGGTGGTAGACATTAAGAATAACTGTACAGAAATATGGATGGTCTCGTCAACTTATGTAGGTCATACAGAGGCATTAAATATTAAGCACATAAAATCAAGGAAATGCTATTATTAAAAGGTTGGCTGAGATGCTTTAGTCATGTTTTTCACACTTGTTTTAAAATTTCTGTGTATCTACACAGAGAACTGAACTTACATCTGAGGCTCTGACCAGGTCGATGGCACTGTTGTTCCAGGCGTCCTCCTGGCTCTTCCTGCGCTGCAACTCCTGCTGTATGTTCTTAGCTGCCATCTCCACTAGACTGCAAACACACACAAATACACTAATATCAGCCAAATTTAGTAAAAAACATTAATACACTTTCTAACTCCCCAGCCTTTAAGGAGAAATATGTAATCATAAAATGACATTAGAGATTAAGGAAACATGCTAAGTTGAAAGTTTCCATTCTGGTCAGGGATAACTGTTTCACATTTATTAGACTTCAAACTAATGCTGAATGTTGGCTGAATGAGTTAGTGTCTCTTTATAAGTTGTAAGAAATCATTAATAATCTTTTTAGAAAGAGCAAATGTTTATAAAGGTTAAATTGAGCAAAATGTTAATGGAGTTTGGCAGGCAGTGAGACAGACAGTCATGAAACTCAAACTCTGTATTTTCAGAGCTTTTGTTTTTGTGATAACAGGTTGAACTTTACATCGAAAGAAACTTGACAGAGTTATAACCTGCTGATCAACTTGTCATTGTCAAAATACGATGTTGTGCTTGTCCTGTGCTCGTGTTCAGTGTCCCTGCAGACAAACCTGCCTGAGCTTGCAGATCCAGGGAGGAGGATTAAATAGAATTCCAACCTATTTAATAAACTGACTATGGATCCAACTCACTATTTGGACTTCTGTACTCATTTTTGAATGGTAGTGTCTTACATATCTCTCTTTTAACAACATGACGACACATACTAATCTTCCACTTTGGGTTTTAATTGCAGCAAAGGCTGTCTGTTATGGGTAAGACTTGTCTTTTCATTAATCAGATTTAAATTTTTTGAAAGATATGTCTATGTTGAAGTAAGCCTCATCAGAAACACAGAAGAAATGACTGCTAACACACAACTCTCCCTCGCCTTTTTTACGTTTTATGTCTGAACTGGCAGGCTACACATTTTGCCGCCCTCCACCAGCCTGGCTCAGCCTCTGTTTGCGCTCGCCACACAGCCGACACAGACTGCCAAATGAATTCAGCTGTGACTAAGCCTGACAGTATGCAGGGATGTGATCAGGGCGGCATATCGTGTCAGACAGGGAAAAGGACAAATGAAGAAATATGGTCAGCAGCAGAGAACAGCAGATTTGGGCTGAAACAAACTGATTCGACCATCAGGGTGATATACGCCGACACCTGCAGCTCTGGCAAACACCTGAGATTAAAAAAAAAAATAATAACTTGGTAACAACATACAGTGTGTCAGCATCCATTCTCTAGTTTGAAGCTTAAACACTTAGATTAGACTTACCTACTTCAAACAATAATGATACAAACAGTTTCATAACCTTAAATAAACAAAAATGTGTCCAGTGAAAATGTAGAAAATTAAATAAAACACAGATCATAGTCCCAGCAGCTAGGTCATTTTCTCTACTGCTCTCATCGCTTACATGGCAGCTCGTAGTTTGTAGACCTCCACCAGGCTGGCCAGGTCATTTATGTCCACCACGGTTGGTCTAGCAGCGACAGGCTGGGAATGGACCCTCCGATGCTCTGCTTCATTCAGGTAAGACACAATGCCGCTCAGCTGCTGCCCTGCTTTAGCCTGCCGGTAGCTCTTCACCAGGTATCTGCACAGGCAAAAGTTGTGGAGGCACAAAGGGGAGAGTTAAATAACAACGGAAACATTAAAACGAGGGAACGTGAGCTAGTTGGTGAACTATTTGTCTGTCTGTCTAAAATCCTGGAGACCAGTCTCTCTATATGTGATTCTAATCCAGTTCACTTTTCAGTATACCCAGGCTTTATTTGCATGAGCTGGCTCAACAAAACCTAAAACCCCCCAGAGATAATGGGCATCACGGCAGTGCTTAGCAGCTTGACTTGTTAACCAAAGCTCTCTTCCTCAGGCTCTGGGTGCATTCACATAAAAAGAGGCGTTTGACACATCATTTGACTCTTCTTATGTGTGCAGTGGAGCGATCATGTGATGCCTCCTTCAGTCATATTCATATTACAGAAAAAGCAACACTGTTGTTGCAAATAAGGCAAGATAGAGGGGAATGCTGGCAGAATATTACTAATCGACCTAAAGGTTTCTTAAAACCTAACATTTATTTGTACAGTGACAACTGCAGATTAAACAATTAAACTTGATACAGCTGGATCAAGTTACAGGCTATTACATAAGTTATATTTAAACATGATACTTAGCTCTGACACTGTCCCATAATGAAGGATACATGGAAATCACTTTAGTTTTTGTAACAAGTTAGTTAAATCCAAGTAACATGAAATGTAGTACCAGCAGTGTAAACTGGACTGGACAGTAAATCAGAACCAAACTCAAATGGACAGTTCACCCCAAAATCTGATATACATATTTTTCCTCTGGCCTGTAGCATTTTTTATCTAGCTAGATAATACTGGCGTGAGTTGTAGAGTTTTGAAGATATCAGCCATAGAGGCGTCAGCCTTCTCTTGAATATAATAAAGCTAAATGGCACTCAGCTTGTGTTGCTCAAAGCACCAGAAAGTGGCCCCTGTGGACTAAAGTAATACTACTTTCTTTCCAGTAGAAATAACATAGTTCAGGTAGATTCTACCATAAAAAGAAAATATTTTCTCACATGAAACTGTTCACAACAAGGTCAGTGGATTATCTTGAGTAGCCAGGTCATGATTTCTGCAAAGAGACATTGCTCAAATGTATTTTCTGGTGCACCACCAGCTGAGTGCCATCTAGTTCCATCATATTAGAGAGAAGGCAGACATCTCTATGGGTGTTATCTCTAAAACTCTGTAACTCACACCAAAACTATCTAGACAGATAAACAGCACTACAAACCAGAGGAAAAATGAGTATTTTGATTTTGGGGTGAACTGTCTACAGCTGCTTCATCATTCTGTTATTGTGGATGATGTCTGAAAGTAAAACTTAAAGTGTTCATATGACCTGAAGCAAACAGAAAAAATGATTTTCTGCATCACCAGCTGAGGTTTCCCTGGCAACACAACGCATGAAGCTGCTGTAATTACATCACACAGCTTTGTTTGGTGGCATTACTAACATACAGCTCAGCAACTTCGCATATATAACAAATGTCTTCCTTCAGAGTCCATATCGCTCATAAAGCACATCATCAGGAAAAGAATTTGTTAAAGAGCAGTTTATGAAACTCTGAACATAACCTGCTCCGGACAAGATTATGAGTTTGGCATAAGTTACTCCGGTGATCTAGCCAGGTTTAAACAAGAGCCACCTTTGTGACATTGAAAACTCAACATACCTCACTAAGTCATCTCGCTTCGTAGTACAGTTAAGTTTATTAGGTTTATCTGTATCAGGGGCCGTGTACAAAATACATTAGTCTCAAAAACAGAAAGATGCTTTGTATCAGATTTAGCTCACTGGCCCTCTGGTGTTTATACACAACCCTGGCTCTGTAACAGGGAAATAGAAAGTGTCTCAGACTGAGCAACACAACACTCTTCCAACTGATCAACAACAGGTCGCGTTGACAAATGTGCACAGGACAGGAGGAAAGAGGTGAGGGGAACGAGACGTAAAGGAGGAGCGCAGAAGGGAGGGGTGAATTTGTTGGGCTGGCAAGTTTAATATCAACACTGTTCCTCCAGAATTGCATAGACCACGTTTAACTCTACATGTTTCAAAGCCTTTCTCCCCTGATGTGATCTGTTTTTTGTACTAACACATAATCCAAGGCTGGTTTCATATATCATTCCTACTCACAACACACTTTGGCCTTTGTGTGTGCTGCTTTGTGTGTGTGTACACTTCATGTTCAGGTACGAGCTCACTGCCTTATTGAACATGTCCCGAATTCTTTGGACTGCCTTACAAAAAAAAACAAAAAAAAACTAAACTAAATAGCAGGTTTTGAAACTGAATAGCCAGCTTTTGCAGTTTCGATAATACAAAACCCAACAGCTATCATTTAGGGATATAAATGTGTGTTTATTTTTGCTGTGGGAAGGGTGTGGGTGTGTCTGCTGCATTTGTGGTATGATAGGGCTGCTGAGTGGGTGCATGTTTGTGTCTGTATTTGTCTCGGTCTCACTCTTGTTCTATTCAAGTGTTTGACAAACATGACGGGTCAAAAAGCTAAATCTTCAGTGTGAGAGCTATGTTATTATAAGTCTCAGTGTTACAACTTCAAGTAAAAGCAAATTAAAATGTTGAAATCCCTCCTACTGCTACACTCTAACACCAGACTGAAACTAGCAGCGAGCAGAACGTGTGTCTGTGTCAGAATTGGGTCGAGAGCTTGGTCCCGGTGAGGAGTCACATTTGTGGTCATGCATTTCTGTGCGACGGGTTACCTTGCAGTCTGCAGCATCATGACTGTGTTCTCTCCCTCGTAGGTGCATGTGGGGCTGAACTGGACGTAAATGTCAGGAAGGGCACTGCTGCGAGAGTAGCCGTGGCCACCGCAGGACATACGGCACACCTCGATGGCAGCGTTGGCTTCCCACGTGGTGAAGGCCTTCAGACCAGCGGACAGGGCATGGAGCTACAGAATGCAGGACAAAGAGGATAAAAATAGTTTCATGCGAGCCTAAACACTATTTGAAATAATAACAAACCAATAAATCAATAGAAATAAACATCAACCAAAAAAAAGCTGGGATGTTGTGTAAAACATTAATATGAACAGAATGCAATTTTAATCCTCAGGCAGCACTGCATTAAAAACTGCATTAAAACCCACATCATTGTATAAAGGATACTACATGGGCTCAGAAACACTTTAGAAAACTGTTGTCAGTAAAACACAGTTTGTCTCTGCATCTACAAATACAAGTTAAGACTCTACCATGCTAAAGAGAAAGACATATATCAACAACATCCAGAAACACTGCAGACTTCTCTGGGCCCGAGCTCATCTGAGATGGACTGACGCAAAGTGGAAAAGTGTGCTGTGGTCTGACGAGTCCACATTTCAGATTGTTTTCACTAATCATGGACGTCATGTCCTCCGGGCTAAAGAGGACTAACTCTTTCTTTAGCACTTCAAAAAGGGGTATGTTAGTGCCCATGGCATATTGGGTAACTGTCACATCTGTGAAGGCCCCATTAATGCTGAAAGGTACATACAGGTTTTGGAGCAACATATGCTGCCATCCAGAAGATGTCAATGACAATGAAGTTGAATCAGTTTGAAAATTAAACATCTTGTATTTGAACTGTATTCAATTGAATATAGGTCAAAAAGGATGTGCAAATCATTGCATTCTGGTTTTATTTACATTTTACACAACATCCAAACTTTTTTGGAATTGGGATTTTACAAGTGTTGTGCATACATAATGAATAACGTTGTAAATATTAATTATCAATGTTTTCTAGGAGTGCACTGGCCTCGTGTTTTCTGAAAAAAATCTACAGACTTGACTAAAATATGAAAGACAGTCAGTGATGGCCATGGCGTATGGATCATTATGTGGTATGTTTGTATAAAAGTTATTATGTATTATTATACGTTAAAACTGATGGCAAATTAATTAAAAGTTACAGCTCTTAATTACCACAACAAAATGGTGCTAACAACAGAAAGTAGTAAAGAGAGTGTGACACAGACAGAGGGATCGAGCTGTGTCTGATGTCACACTGACTGTCCAAGCTGGCACTGATGTCAGTAAACAAACCTACGTGGACTTTAAGTAAACTGGGTTTTCTTGCACCACACACTCACCACACAGCTCCTCAAACTAGCTACAAAGATTGAGGCTAATCTACAACCCAGTCAGTCAATATGCATCATCATCAGTCATCATCAAGCGTAGATCACATGCTACGTGTGTGTTGAGTCTGTACCTCGGGCAGTTCGCTGAAGTCCCCCTCGTGGATGTCACCACTGATGCGGTGGTACGTTTGTTTCATGTACTGGCCGACAAAAGTGAAAGCATAGGCCGTGGCCAGCAGGGGGAAGAGCTTGTACTGCTGCGTCTGGTACTCGAGGATCTGGGGGTCTGGCTCTCTGTGGAGCACAAACACACAGGTTTGAGTTTTCAGTGTCGTTTTTTTTTGTTTTTTTTTTTGGAATTTATGTTTTTTTGTTGAGAGAACTTCATAAATCATTCGTCATCCTGACTTGCAACATAGGACTTTTACAGCATGACTTTCAAATTGTTTTCTGAACACAATCAACTACAAAGAAAGTCAAGTACAACATTCAAAATCAAGCTGAGTATATAAAACAATCAAAACCAGACAAAAGGAAAACAAAAGCAACAAAAAAGGGAAAGGAAGAAAGAAAAAGAAAAATAACACAGGGTGAGAGATTAGGGGCAGACTGGGATAAACATCTTTACATCTTTCATTAATTCCCTTTAGACCTCTGACAGGTAAATTATTTTGTCTAATGTCTACACCCAAGAAATTAATTACAAAATAAAATAACCAGGTTCTATGGTATTAGAGTACTGGACCCATTTGCCCAGTATGACTGGAATCTACTTACTTGCAGCTTTAAAGAAATTGTCAGCTTCTCCATAAGATAAATATCCTTAATAAAGACTTCCTTACTCACAGCCAAAATAATTTTAAATAAATACTTGTGTCTTCTTAAAGTCATGTTTTTAGGTAACTTAGAAAATGCATAAAAACTGAATGGAATCTTAATACCAAGCATAGTTTCTATTACTATATGTATATCCTGCCAAAATGAATGAATTACACTGTAGTCCCAAGTTTTCAGTGTCTAAAGGTTTTACTTCTCTTCAACAGATAATGAGATGGTAAAACAAAATCATAAGAAAACCAGTGCTGTTTCCATATATTAACTCCATAAACCAAGCTCTCAACTTGGCATAAAGTAAAATCTTCTTTTGAAGCCTGTCACTTGGCTGTCCATGCATGACCTTAAGCATGTGTTTGTTTTTACTTGCAGCTGTGCCTTCATGTGTTTGCTTGTATTGACTGACCCCGGCCTGATTTCAGACTGGTGACGAACCGCGCTGTATCGGATGGCGATGGTGCAGGCCTTGGCGAGGGCCCGAGCTGACTCGCCCACGATCATGGAGCGGATGAACACCATGGTGCCGTAGGTAAGCTTGGCACTGGGTGGCTTCATGTAGGTTCCATCTGGTTCCACCTAGTGGAGAGACAGAGTCAGAGCCTCAGGTCCCACTCTACATACAAAGAATACAGACAGGATGATCGTACCTTCATGAGGGTTACAATGTTGACTTTTTGTTGAGGTATTAGGGCTTGTGTAAGTGATGGATTTATTTTTTACTGTTATTATTTCTATTGACTCTATACACTGTTGTGTTTCCCTCACTGTGGGCACTGACTGTCCTGTTTTGTTTGATTTACTTTATTCAGATTTTTTTCAGTATACACAAGATTTACTGATACTGAAAACATTGCAATTGGATTAAAAAAACATGTGGTGTGTAAATCTGATGACTAAAGCCACATGTAGTGTGTTATTTATCCTGCATCAACATCAGCTCTGTAAATCTATTATTCTATTATAGTTTTTATTTCTATGACACATAACTTGTGAATGCAACAACCCTTCCCTGTTTGGTAAACAAAACACAGCAGTGCAGGTCATTCATTAGTACCTGATAGTGCCATGTCTTGCAATAAAGAGCATTTAATCATGACCAATAAAGCTGCTCTTTCACTATAAAGCTCAGTTGATTTTGTGCTATTATGCGTTCTGTAGTTTCAGCAGTGAGTCGCACACAGAGGGCAATCATTTACTGCATACTGCTGTTAGGAAACCGAGTACAAGTAGCTGATAATTAGCCTGACCAGCCATAGTCAATAAATACACACATTATTATGCTATTAAACCAAACCAATAACTAACAGCAGTCAGTGTCAGTCACCTCATCTTTTTTTTTGCAGTTAGTGTTTCTGTTGTCGGTTTTAAAAAATACATTTTAACAGCTTGAATTAAACTAAACCTTCTTGCACTCTCCAGGGGAAATATTACACCAAACTCCCTTTAAAAATATATTAACAATTTTTTATGTGTTTGTAAAACCACATAACTCTAGAAACACTAAATAAAAGGCGTCACATGTTGACAGTATTCTTGTCAATTCTGCATCAATGAATCCACAAAAATAAACTGTACTTCTGTACAAACTTTACATTTTGGAATTTGTTGCCTCAAATCGCTACCCCTGTTGGTCAGCTGTGCTATTTTAGTCAGAGAAGATGATGGGAATGAAAGACTAATGGGTTCAAAAAATTAAAGGGACAGTAGTGGTGCACTATCTTCCAAACAATGGAAGTGAATGGTGACCAGTTTTCAAACGGCGAAAAAAAGCAGAACATAAAATGTCTCCATACTGCTCGTCTGGTGTAATCCAAGTCTCCTAAAGCCCCAACATGCCAAGTTGACTAAAAAATGTTATTTACACCATGAATTTAGCCTGAATCTTCACTGTAGATCTTTAGCTTGGAGCCACGTTCACACGCACATGCACACTGTCTGAACTGTGTGTGTGGTGTGATGATGTGTGAGCGGCATGTTGGGGCTTTAGGAATCTTGGATTAAACCAGACGAGCAGTATGGAGGCATTTTATGTTTACTTTTTGGGTGTTTTTTCCATTTGAAAACTGGTAGTTTGAAAATAAAAGTTTGAAAGATTTCACAACGCTGTTTTCCTGTGAAACTCCAGTGTTTTGTAGATAATGACTGAATTTTCATTTTTGGGTGAACTATCCCTTTAAGATTTTTCATTAAAATACTTGCTGGTTGGTGAATCAGATACACACCCAATTCAAAAACAACTCTTTTAATGCATCACCTACTGTGTGTGTGTGTGTGTGTGTGTGTGTGTGTGTACAGATGATTGACTGTGGAATGTTTTGTTTTATTTCTTTTTTTTTGTTTTTCTTTTCTATGGCAGCACAGACGTAGCTCAAATCTTCAAAAATAGCAAAGTTGTAGGATCAAAAAGAGGGGATGCAAAAGCACACATTTGCTCCCTGAGTTTAATAGTGCAGCTGCTCAGTTTGCTTCACTGCTCAGGTGCCGCTGGTGCAGGTCTTTGTTTAACTATTAAAGTATCTGCAAAGAACAGCATGAGTCACACTCTTCAGTGGCAAACAGACAGGCAGGTGTTGGAAACCACAAACAGCCCTATGGTGTGTACACAGGCACAGTTACACTGACAGCAAAACTCAGAAAGCAAGAACCATCAAACCATCTTAAGAAATAAGTTAAACCCATTTGCCTCAGAGTCAACTAGGGCTGCAACTAATGATTATTTTAATCTGCTGATTCTTTTCTCGATTAATTGATTACTTAAATGTTGATGACTGTTTTCCAAAGCCCAAGCTGATGTCCTCAAATGTCTTATTTCGTCCAAAACACCAAGATCTTCAGTTGACTGTCATAGCGGCATAAAGAAACCAGAAAATATTCAATTCTGAGAGACTAAAATTAGAGAATTTGGACATTTTTTTGATTAGAAAAATGACTCAAAATGATTAATCGATTATCAAAATAGTTGCTGATTAACTCAATAATCAATTAATCATTGCAGCTCTAGAGTCAACTATCATATCAAATCATGTCCCATTACCTTGGCATATTTCATCAGCATGTTCTCCCGCGGGATTCGTACATTCTCCAGTTTCAGGAAGCCGTTGTCAACTTCATCAAAGCCAAACTTGGGGCCGATATCTCCAACCACAACCCCTAAGAGAGACAAAGGAGAAGACAGAGGGGTAAGCAGGAGCGTGAGCAAGAAAAACTCCACATCCAGAGAGACGTCACAGACGGTGGTTACCTGGCAGGGGCACGTGTGTGCTCATGTCACGGATGGGCACGATGAACGCGTGCAGACCGTGGCATTTTCCCTGTGTGTAAAGCTGGGCTAGAACTATGGCATGGTTTGATGTCTTTCCAACTAGAAAGAGAGAGTGAGAGGGTTTAAAACAAGTTTGTTCTGAATGTTAATAAGATTTTCTCAGCCTAAAATGAAAAAAACAAAACAAAAGAAAAACGGTGCATTGAATTCCTTTGTTATGCTCGCAGCAATGATGATGCTAGACCCAAGATTGTCAAACTATGGTTACTAGAAGTACTGGTGGTACTCTCTAGTGGTACACTGAGGAATCTCCTAAAAATTTACAAATAAAACATATACAATCAAAACACTTCAAAATTTCAAGTGAAAATACTTAAAGCAATATTCCACCATTACATGATAACCCACTCAGTATGTACTCACCCCTATGCTGATGTGATGATGGGTGAAGATCTTCAGTTTACAAAACACACAAGCAGGATGGAGATATTTTGTTTGTTTTGTGTTCTTTTTTCTCTTCATTCACTGCCTTTGACCTGGATTTGGCTGCAACCCTGTTTTCTGCTGAAACTCCAGGATTGTTTTGTGAACTGAAGATCTTCACCCATCATCACATCGGCATAGGTGTGAGTACATACTGAGTGGGTTATCATGTAAAGTGGAATATTGCTTTAAACTGTGAGGTTATTGAAATGTAATTTAGAATAAGTCTTGTCCTCCCTATAATATTTTTGTTTAAATATCAGCCTGCTACATAGTCACGTTCATGCACAAAGCGTACACATACATCAACAATAAATAAACTTTTTAGGAATAAACCTGCCTCTTACGTGAGCTGTCTGTAGCCGAATAAGGGAGGTCTATGCTACAAAAAAATGAAGTACAGCGAGCAGGTCGTTATTGTGAAATAAATACTGACAGGATGATGCAGGTCCCCAACGCTAAGTGAAGGGGTCTTAAATCATCCTGAAGGGGTTTATTACATGGTTATTCACAAAAAAATATTTGGCACATATTTATGACAAAAATATTAATTTTAAAATTATTTTATGGTTTTATTTTGCAATAGTGACTTGTTCACTGTACATTATCCTGCTTGTTACATGGTTATGTACCAAAATTACCAAAATACTAGTTTTAAAATGATTTTAGTGATATTACAATGATTTCATTGTTCCTCCAGTGTATATGATGAACTGTGTCCATAGCAACGGTCTGCTATACAGAAATGACGGACCTTAGAACGCTGTCATTGATCATAATCAGAATCAAGTATTTAACAAAGCCATGTAATAATAATCTATTTTAACATTAGTCATAATGGTCGTACTTATAGAGCCAAATATTTTACACCATACTAGACCAATTCAAGGCTGCACAATAATGTTTTTTGTGGTCTAAATGCTGCAGAGACGTGACACTGTGAATGTACTTACGTCCTCCAGGCCACCATTTGATGGAGCTGACTGTGGGGCTGTTCAAGACAAACTCCTGTGTGGCTGGGTCATATGTGGCTGTGGTCTCCAGCCCTCTGAGGTGAGTCCCTACAGAGACACAACAAATCAAAGCCCAACAAGCACAAACACACACACAACACACACATATACAGTACACGGATGAAAAGCAACAATGAATGATTACTCAGCGTCAGCAGTGAGACATTAAGACATGAATCTGTCAAGCATGTTTACAACTGGCATTACTGAGCACACAACTAAACATTAAAGGGACAGCTCACCCCAAAATAAAAATACATATTTTTCACCCTGGCCTGTAGTACTATTTATCCATCTAGACAGTTTTGGTGTGGGCTGCAGAGTTTTAGAGATCATCCACAGAGATGTCTGCCTTCTCTACAATATAATGGGACTAGATGGCAATCGGCACGTGGTGCTCAAAGTACCAAAAGAAAAATACAAAAACCAGCACCGGTTACTCAAGATGATTCACACAGCTTATTGCGAGCATTTTATGGAGGAACTACTTTCTTTCTAGTAGAAAAAAAGTAGCTCCAGTAGATCCTACCACAGAAAGAAAGTAGTTCCTGCTCAGAATAAAGTCTGTGGATTATCTTGAGTAAAATTATTCCTATTATATTGGAGAGAAGGCAGACATCTCTACAGCTGATACCCAAAAAACTTTGCAACTCACACCAAAATAATCTGGATGGATAAATAGCACTACACACCAGGGTTTTCTATGTTTGATTTTGGTGTGAACTGACCCTTCGACATCAAAGTGCCATGAACTGACAATTAATCAATTAATCACACACATACAATAATACTATAACATCAATTATGCATGCAAAAAAAGATAGCTCAAAACATTTAACAGGATGATTTTTGGCCCTTGACACTTTGAAACATGCATAAATATGTATCTGAAAAATACAATGGATGAAGCCTTTGTAGGTGTTTGACAGATCTAAAAACATATGGAATCATATTCTAACAACATTCAAATCATGTGGCATCCACAACATGTCATCTGTGTGATGGCCACGGAATTTGCATCTAACACAAACAGAACAGGTCCACAGGGGTGTGTGTGTGTGTGTGTGTGTGTGTGTGTGTGTGTGTGTGTGTGTGTAGTGGTTTTCCTACACTGTTTTCAGTCTGAATGGCCTTTTCAAACTGGAATGTGACATGGGTCAGTAAGAGGGAAAGAGAGGTAGTTTGTCTTTGAGGGCTCTCTGGTGGTCAGGGAGCAGAACTCAGAGCGATAGACTCTATTCCAGGGGCTTTGGGCATGAAAATGTAATTTTGTATAAACATTATGTCGCATCTTCATTGATTTGACCATCAGTTCCTTTTTTTGCCAATTGGTCAAATGACACAAGTGGTCAGAGGGCCTGTAAACAAGGTTAACCACAGCAACTGTTATTGCAGGGGATACTTTGGTTGCATTCACCATCATGTTAACATGAAGCAGCTTAATGAAGTTGGAACTTGGGGTTTCTTTACAACCTGTCCACTCGGTTGTGTAGCTTTCCCTACTCAACTGCATTGACCAAATGAACATTTGCTTTATCTAAAGCATGAAAACTCACAATATTTAAAATGTAACACCAGTCTGGTTTTGAATTAACCCTCTTGTTATCTTCAAATTTAAAAACTTCAATTTGGCACCAGCAATTTAAGCCTCCAGAGTAACCTGTTACCCAAATTCATGTCTCAGGCACTTAATGTCTCTTTAGTGATAACCTCAGTGCAAGCACAAAGTTATACAGTTGTCAAGATGACTTGTTTTTGATTACATGTCCTGTCTTGGAGACTGAGAGAGAACAGATAAGGAGGAACAGGAGAGGAGGCCTCATAATCAGGCTCCTCCTTATCATTAATCTGTGTCTCAGGCACATTTGAACTCTCCTGTTTGTCATTTTCACTATCAAAGAGCTGTGACAAAACCTCAATGGGGGGAAACTTCTGTGTAAAGGTCATTTTCAACTAACAGAGAGCACCCAGACAAATGATTTAGAAGGCTGCAGTGTAAGCATTTTCTATATGTTTACTCCCATATTAACCCTCCCACACAACATTGGAATGAAGATCCTAACCGATTCAAATTTTATTTACCAACAATGTCTGTTCTGTGCACCACTTCTCCAGTCTCACAGTTTTCTCATGGTTTGGTCTGCCTTGTTAGTCTAGAAATGGCAGTAACTACACACTAGAGCTGCAAAGATTCATCAAATAATCAATTATTAATCAGATTTAAATGATTAATCTGTTTGAGTATTTTTTTTAAGAAAAAAGTAAGTTCCAGCTTCTTAAATATGAATATATTTTCTGCCTTCTTTACTCCTCTATAACAATAATTTGAATATCTTTGGTTTGTGGACCAAACAAGACATCTGAGGACATCACCTCAGGCTTTGTGAAACACTGATCAACGTTTTTCACCATTTTCTGACATTTCAGAAGCAAACAACAATTAATCGAGAAAATAATCAACCAATTAAACATCTTTGAAAATAATCGTTAGTTGCAGCTCCACTGCAGACAAGAGCAGCCATTTCCAGTTTTTTTAATTGTTTGTACTTCATTAACAATGTTTCAAACAAATAATGTGCTGCTAGAATTATTCCATAGAACTTAAACTGAGAATAGCCTTTTCTATCTTATGAATTATTAATGATTAATCAATTGAAAAATGCACAAAATTTGCACCCCTATCTCGAAGGAATTATGTCAAATAGACCAAAATGTGCACATAATTTTATGTTTTCAAATTAAATTAGGAAAAGTTGTTAAATATGAAGCATAAAATGATGTCCGTTATTTATATAGATTGAACACAGATTGAGGTGACACTGAGCCCAAAGATAATAGGAGGGTTAAAGTACAACCTGTGTAAATACTATCTTTACTAGGCCATGGTAGTGATAAAGCAACCAAGTAATCCTTGCATTAACAGGCCTACACAGGCCCTGACATTTCGGGCTGCTCTGTTCATTTTACCGTGACCCATCTCAGTCTGAGCATAGGTGCCGATGATCTTGAGGTTCCAGGCGGGCATGAAGAAACGGTCCATTTGCTCTGGGGTGGCCTGGTTGAGCAGTGTGGGCAGGAACATCCCCAGATGGAGATCCAAGGGCTCTGGCCTGTCCGGGTGCACACAGCTAGGCCACACAGCACAGGGGTGGGGGGCAAAACGGAAAAGAAAAGCAGGTGGTAATGCGGAAAAAGGCAAGGAGGGTGTTGGCGAGTTTAAACCCATGGACGTGCAGATGGATGAGGAGGGAATGGTGGATAAAAGATTTTTAAAGGGCCAAAGGAGGGAGAATTGATGTGGTAAAGGAAGTGAAGATATAAAGACAGAAGTTGTGCGAGGAAGCAGTAAGGATGGAAGTGACAAAGACAAACAGCTTGTGAGCATATCATGCATATTGGAATGGCTGATTTGATCTTATGGTCACAATTTGGCTTGAAGCTCCATCAGATCCCATTAAATCTGTCTTCAGTAGCTGCATCAATTAGCTACTACCCCAGCCAAAAGTAAATCTGAATCCCTCAGTTATGTACAATACTTCAGCCAGTTCTCAGTTTCACCGTTTCTGACCATAAGCTGATCAAATCAAAATCTTAAGGTTCTGTATCAAACAAACTCCTGATTTAACTGCATCTAACCTTTCTCTACACCAAGTGGTCACATGGAAAATACTCCTCCTTCACTAGCTGGATGTTCAGCCTGTCTGGAAACATTCAGATATCATTAACATACATCCATCAAGAACATTTAGGTGCATATTTCCACAGAGCCAGTCACTACATGTGAGACAGAACTGAAGAAAGATATAAACAAGAGAAAGATAAACTAAAATTAAGTCTTGGTGGGTAACTTAATGCGTTATGTTTTTAGGCTATTTTGATGACTGATTACTTGTTAAGTCATTTTTTAACAAAACTGTCAAATATTTGATGGTTCCAGTTTTCAAATGTGAGAATATGAAGTGAGAATTAAAAGCTTTTCTTGGTCTTGTAAATAACAATAATAATAATAATAACAAAGAAATGATCAATTAAATAAATCTAGTAGACTGAAGTTCCAAGTTTATAGTCTAATGGTTCTCAAGCTGTTTTCCTTACGGGACCCCATTTCTATCATTATGTAAACTGATAACCCCAGGCTGAAAGTGACATATTTCATTGATATTTCATATTATACTCAATCCATAACAATAACAGAATAGAACAGCTGATAAACTGTAGAATTAACCCAAATAGAGAACAGAATTACAGCATGAGATTTGTATAAAATTAGCAATTTGGATACATTTTGAGCAGATTATTTCCTGTGAATATGCATCAGAGAGTTTTCCTTTTTTTTTTTGCAAATTCAGCGTTGTCTTCTCTGCAGCAGTGATGGAAGACTCTCTGAATACAGTTTGTATATCTGAAATAACAATCAGAACTTCAAAAACTATTCAATTTAATTTTTTAACAGAACTGAATGGAATATTGAAATATAGGCCTACCATGAATATATGTATTTACACCCTTTAAAATCAAGAAGGAATTGTGACCCACTATGAAGCTTTGGCGACCCCTAGTGGGGCTGGGAACCAAACAAATAATCTATTAGTCAAGATAGATTTTTGAAAAATAATCAATAATTAATCAATGATGAGAACGATCTTTAGTTGAAGCCCTGGACAAGTGGCCATGGGCATCAATGATAGTCTAGGACTTTGGCCCAGTGATGGCTGAAAATAAACCTGCACAAACACAGGTCAACAAAGTGTTTGTCAAAGACAAGGTCATCAGCTCTAAAACCTTCTGTGTGGCTCTGCACAGATGAAATGCAAATTCATAATAACATCCACTTGGTTTTGTTACAGCCGGGCCACAAACAATAGCTGGCTTGGCCTACATTCACCACAGATTTGTCGGCCTCTCAGATTACAAAGAGACATTCAGAAGCTCAAACTCAGCCTCACTGACCATGAATTCCTACTGCACACAGTGTAGCTTCTCTTGCTTTTGATGTAAGATTGTGTAACAAGGACAAAACTTGTTGTGATCAGCTTCTGTTTCCAGTCTACACCAGTTAATAATTCACACACAAGCACGACGTGTATTCTTCACCATATCTGCTAACTCAAAATGTCATCACACCTCAAGACAGCCTCGAGAAGCATGACTTAATAAATTACCGGTTTGATTTTATTTTAAAAAAAAAAGTTAATTATTGTGAAAAGAAGGAATGTAATCAAGACATAGAAATCAAAAATGCACCCAAGCTTAATTATCAGTGCATTATCATTACATAAAGGTGGGGATGAGAGAGTTGTGAGTAGGAAAGCAGTAGAACTCCCTAATGTTGATGGGGATATGTTTTGGAGCAGACGAGACAAAACTAACTCATTTTAGTAGAAGATGCTACACTGTAAAAACAAGTTGAGAAAACTCAAAATGTCAAGGCACTACATACTACAATAGATTTTTGAGTTCTGAGCCCAACTCAAATTCTTAAGTTTTGAAAAAGTTTTACCAGCTACTAGATAATTTACTTTTCTTCTTTAGATAAACTCAAAATATTGTCATTAAAAAAAATAGAGTAAATTCATTGAAGTCAAGTAAATGTTAAAATTTCAATATTGTCAATTAAAACTATTTAATTTTTCATGCACAAAAATATTTAAAAAATCAGGTTCGCAGCTCAATGTCACCAACTTTTTTTTTCTAAAACTCAAAGATTTGATTTAAAGAAGAAAAGTAAATTATCTCAACTAAAAATTATGGGTCAGCAAAACTTTTAAAGTTTATTTCAAAACCAAGTTTGAGTTGGGCTCAAACTCAAAAATCTATTGCAGTGCATTGCCTTGAAATTTTAAGTTGTCTCAACTATTGTTTTTTTTTTTTACAGTGTCCTGATCCTGAAGGTGTAAGAGACAACCACTAGTGTTAATAGTGCAGCTACATCTACATGTAGTAAACTACTCACATATTACCATCTCTTGTTAGAACAAAATGTCATGTGTGAGCTTTACTGTCAGGACTGCATGCAACTACTTTTGAATCTTCTACATGATTTGGATCTGTCAAACACGTACAAGAATTCACCACAACTATGGGGCCTCTTCTCCAGCAAATGGCAGTTTGTGCTATTTAAACAGCACAGTACAATGAAGCTGTGTCTGTGCCTTAGACAACAAATAAATAAATGAAGGGCTAAGTCCAGGACTGACCGTGACCCATCTCAGTTTGGGCATACGTGCCCAGGGCCTTGAAGGACTCTGCCAGAGGTAACCATTTCTTGGACTGCTCAGGATCGCACTGGGTGTACAGGGTCGGGAGGAACATGACAAAGTGTAGCCCAAGGGCCTCGTGATAGGAGCCTCTAGCTATACTGCATGAAGGGAAGGTATATACACAACTCAGGTTCAGACTTGCTGTTTCTCCACCTGTGATGCATGCTGACTCACAATGTTATAGCAGAGGCTACAGTTTATCTCACACATACACTTTAGTTTCTTGTTTGGACATGATACTACTTTCAGAAATGATATGATATGATAATTCATTATTAGGACTGGATGAAATGGCACATTTGCATTAGCTTTTAGGTCTTCGTACTGGTAAATGATCAAATTACTATTGATGCTGATGCAGGCCACCCATCCTACAATCATTCACTCACAGCAACAAAGCACACTCAGAGTTTGCATAATCCCAGAAAAAATGTAAAAAAAAACAAAAAAAAAAACACTACTTTTGTGCAAATCTTAAAGGGACAGTTCACTCTAAAATCAAAAATACACATTTTTCCTTTCACCTGTAGCACTATTTACCCATCTTGATAGTTTTGGTGTGAGTTGCAGAGTTTTGGAGGTATCAGCTGTGAAGGTGTCTGCCTTCTCTACAATGTAATGAGACTAAATGTCATTTGGCTTGTTTTGCTAAAAGTAGGGCTGCAACAAACAATTATTTTCATAATGGAGTAAGCTGTTGATTATTTTCTCAATTAATCGATTAATTGTTTAGTCTAAAATATTTTAGAAAATGGTGAAAAATATCGATCAGTGTTTCCCAAAGTCCGAGATGACATCCTCAAATTTTTTTGTCCACAACCCAAACATATTCAGTTCATTGTCAGAGAGGAATAAAGAAACCAGAAAATATTCACATTTTTGAATATGGAGTCAGAAAATTTAGACTTTTTTGTCTAAGAAAATTACTCAAACCAACAAATTAATTATCAAAATAGTTTACAATCAATTTAATAATCAATTAATTGTTGCAGTTCAAGCTGAAAGCACCAAATTAAATCATGACCTGGTTGCTCAAGATAATTCACAGACCTTGTTGTGAGCAGTGTCTTGTAGGAACTATTTTCTCTCTGGTAGAAAGAAAGCAGTTCCGGTAGATTCTACTGCAGCAAGAAAGCAGCTCCTACATAAAAACTGCTCACAACAAGGTCTGTGGATTATCTAAAGTAAACAGGTCATAGTTTCTGGAAAGAGATGCTGATTTTGAATTTTTCAAATTTATTTTTTTATTTTTTGGAAACAGCAATTGACATTTCTCACAATTTTCTGACATCTTATAGACCAAACAAGTAATTGATTAATTGAGACAGATTACTCAACCATGAAATTAATCATTTGTTGCAGCCCTACTTTGAGCAGCACAAGCTGAGTGTCATTTAGTCCCATTATATTGGAGAAAAAGCAGACACCTTCACAGCTAATATCTCCAAAACTCTGCAACTCACACCAAAACATCTAGATGGATAAACAGCACTACAGGCTGGGGGAGAAATAGGTATTTTGGATTTTGGGGTGAACTGTCCCATTAAAGTAAGAATTTAGTCATTATATACTGTTTATCCAAACAGTGAAAGCATTTTTTAGGTGTGTACTCTTAACAAGACTAGTCTTGTTGAGAGTAAACACGTATCACACAGATGAACTAAATTTAACAGCTGTCTGATATTGCCAAAAAATGGCAGAATTCCTTGAGAGGACCGTCTTTTACATTGTATTATGTTACATAATACACGCAATGAAGGCAGAGAGCTCACACACCCTCTGACACAGTTCTAATGTCGCGATGAACTTTGCTCTAACTGACTTTGTCAGCTGAAGGGCCACGCTCAGTTCATATTACACATTCTCTCCAAAGACTCTTCATTTTCTTACTATCACCTGAATTTTATAACCTATCCTGTTTGTTTGATACAGTTACATGATAGTTGTGGAACTTGTGCCATAAGCAAACACACAAAGACACGTGGCTGCGCTTATATCGTGGGTCCAAATCTATAACATGACATGCTTTGGTGTCTCAGTGTAACATTGCTCATGTAATTTTGCATACTGCACATCAGTCAATGGACAACCCAAGTATAATATTTGAATAGTGCCATAAAGCACCGGCAGGGTGTGGTGGCATTACAGCCAAATTGTGTAATATGTCAACCACATACATTAAGCTCTGTGTAAATTATGAATTCTGCACCCTTGATCCTGACAGTGGTCATAATCAATATCTTTACATTACAAACATGCAGTCAGTAAGTATAAAAGTAAACTCATACTGTGTTTGTCAACTTACACATGCTGTAATTATGGAAAACAGCATTTCATTGTTCATTACTTCCTTTTTTTCAGTCCCTCCAGGATTTCATGGGCTGTTTTTGCAATTGTTGTGGCTGAAAATACCTGATTTCATGGCAGCTTTTCTTAATAAAAAACAAACAAACAAAAAAAAAAAACGCAATGCATGTTGCAATGCATGTTCTTTGAAAAAATTGCAAAAGAAAGTTGCAGTTTGGTTTTGTATAATTCATTAAAAGCAAAGACAGCTTGTTCCAGGCAGAATGAAACCACAGAGTGTTCTCAGTGACCTCACCAAAGAGGCTCAGGATTACTTCAACTCTAGCAAAATGATGCAGCTGTCTGGATAGGACAGCTGGAAATTTGTCATTTAACTTAAGCGTACCTTGATGAATTGCATGCTTTTTTGTATCTATGATGTGGGGTTCTATTTGTTCAATAATGGTGTTTTTAACTTACAATGTACATGTATCCATATTTGCTCATTTTCAAATGTAACCTGCAAAATTTGTGAATGTAATATATATAAACTTGTTTGTAATTTGTATATTTGTATTTACCCATTCAAACATTTTGGGGATACATCTGATTGTTATTGTACAGGGTGTTTTTATTTATTTTTTTTACTCTGGTCTGGATATTGCAGCGCGTTTAATAACCCACTGATACTTTTCTTTCTTTTCACATGGGGAATGTGTCTCTATTTAAGACTGCTTCTCATTGACACAAACTGTCTGATGAAGGTCAAGTTCTGAAATGTTGCAAATAAATGTTATATTGCAAGTTGGACAGTGTGTCAGAGACCTTTTGCAGCTTTTTGGTCTAGTCGCCCCTTACACACTTGTCTCATCCAATAGATGTGTGAAGTGTTCCTTTGTTCTAGGGCACAAAATTACAAAGGAAAAGTGAACAGAGGATTGTAAATAATAAATCTAGTTAATTATAAAACATAACATTGAGTTGGTTCGTTGAGATGTGATGCAAGCAAATATGATTGGTCAAATTTGTGGAAAAGCTGCAGAGTTTGGACAAAATTACATTGTTGCACAGAATTCACAGAGACTGGTTGAATATCGCAACTTCCTGGAGGGACTGTATTAAATCAGAACAGCAGGTGAAGGTGAGCACACATACTTATAAATGACCACCATCACACATATCATTTCTTTTTTTTTCTTTGATATTTTTGAGTCACTCCTTGTGTACCTGAGTCATTTAACCACCTGCATGTTTATTTCTCTCTCCTATAAGCAGATTGCACCGTGTGCTGCTCTGCCTCAGCCTTACAATCACATACACCTATCTGGATCTACAGTACATGAACCTGTTGACTGTTGACTCCTTTACCACATACTTCTTATAGCAGTAGATCTCCTCTGGGTCTGCAATGCCGTACTCTCTGAGCTTCAGGATCATTTGGGCACTTTTTCTAACAGCCTGGTCATAGCGCTCACTGCGGGACAGGAAGTTTCGGTCCTCCTCCTCAAAGTCCGGGTCGCTGAGAACCATTGACTCTGCAGAGGACAGTGGAAATTAAATTAGAGATGCATGTTTTGGTCTATAGAGCTGTTGTAGTCTGTACAACAGGAAGTAAAACCAAGATATAAATACCGTTTATGTAACTATAGATGAGTAAGGTCATTTGTTATGTTATTATTTTAACTTAAAGAAAAGCTGCTGACAGATCCCTGCACTTATTACTGTAAGTTAAATTTTGATTCAACAAACTTAAAGACATTTCAACAAATTTTGTATTGGAGTTTGACGCCAAGATTTAAATTTTTTCTGCAAACATTTAATGGTTCCAACTATTGGTTATCAGTTTCATTGATTACTAATAATCTGCATCGGCCCTGAAAAACTGGTGTGATGTAATATTGGTCTATCCCTAATAAAGATGTGGTTTATAGTTCAATTACCATGGCTCCCGCAGACAACGATCACAGCCTCATGGCCATAAAAGCTGTGAGAACCTTAACTTTGAAAAGTGATAAACAAAATTAAATTTATATAGCAGAATCTTTGATAACTGATCAATCGATTTGAGTCATTTTTTAAGAAAAAACCCTGAAAATTCTGTTTCCAGCTTTTACAATGTTATTATTCAATGGTGTTGTTGGTTATCTGAAATAGCAAATGGGGTTTGGACTGTTCGCCCAGTCATCTTGGTCATTTTTTACCTTTTCTGACATCTTTTAGTCAAAACGATTAAGTGAGAAAATATTCAGCAGATTAATTGACAATGTACAAACAAAGCATGCTGATTTAACAATGTATACAGACATGGAAAGACATGAGATATATATGTACAAGCTATTTATAACACAATGCGTGTAACTGTGTATACACCCTGACAAATTTAAGAATGCATTTGCACACTTTCAGGTACACCTTTTTTTGGTTGGACATCAAACAAAGGCTAAAGTCAACTGTCATGTTTGTCCAGGGCTGCAAAGTGTCAGAAAATGTCAGAAAATATTGAAAATGAGTTGATGTTGTTACATGCCTCGTTTTGTCATTTTAAAACGCAAAGATTTAGCTCAATATGACAATTAAAGAAGAAAAATTGTTAATTTCCACATTTAAGAGGTCAAAACCAGCATCTTCTGCCATTTTTACGTGAAAAATTACTTTAGTGATTAATACCTCAAAATAGTGTATTAGACAGATATTTCCACATGATTTATGATTAGTGGGAATGACCATTTTTATGTTATAATTTCAATTTTCACAGAAAAAAATCATGATGTGACATTTGTTGGGGTTTGTACCAAACAGACATGCTCACATCTGGAAAACATGACGTGTAGGGCGGAACATCTGTGTAGCACAACACCACTACATTGTAATACGGTTTTCTCACACGTTATCAAAAATAATGCATTCTGATATACATGTATACGACCGCAATTGGAAATTTTCATCTCCCCTCACCTGAAAAGGTAATTTGGTGATGTGTAAAGAATTAAATGAATAGAGGAATAATATTTATTTATACTTTCAAACCATTTCAGTAACATAGGTTAACATAATTTGAGTTTAAATAAAAAACATCTAGTTCTTTAGAGAAATGCCCATGTGCACTATTATTCAACCCCAACCCCAGAACTTGGTGGAGCATCCTTTTGTCTTGATAACCTCTAATAACTAATTCCAGTAAGTGCTGAGAAGCTTCTAACACCTTTCTCGTAGAATCTTTTTCCATTCTTCTCATGCAAAAACTTCAAGCTCGTTCAGATTTGATGGCTTCCATGCTGCAACTGCTTTCTTTGGTTGATTCTGAAGTGTGCTTGGGATCACTGTCTTGCTGGAGAGTCCAAGTATCACCAAGGTTCGAGTTCACCACAGAAGGCATAACATTTTTCCTCAAAATGGCTTGGTATTTCTGTGAATCCATACTGCCGGTCACACGGGCAAACTGCCTGTTCCTGCAGCAGAAAAACATCCCCACATAATCACCGACCCACCTCCATGCTCGACCATGGGGACAGTATTACTCTGGTCATAAGCTTCACCTTTCTTGTGCTGGACGAACCGCTGATCCATATGGCCATCCAGTTCCAGTTTTGTCTTGTCATTCCATAGAACTGTGTCCCTGAACTCTGAGGGCCCATCCAACAACACCTGGCCAGTGTTCCCAGGCTACTTAACCCCGCCTGCCCAGTCACCGGGTGGGTTCAGCAATCACAGTAGCAGTAGCAGTAGCAGTAGCAGTAGCAGTAGCAGTAGCAGTAGCAGTCGTTGCGGACGTGGTTGCTGCCGCATTCCTGTCGGTCCCCTCCCCAAGCCATGCTGCCTTTACTTTTTACGTTTCTGTCTTTTGTTTTGCACTGACAACATGCACCTCACCTCATCCAACACATCCATGCACCCTCACACACCACTGATACTGACTTTCACACCCCATCGCAGTATAATTGTTTGATATATTTAATAAACTTTTGATAATTTTTGGAGCCGCCCTGTCTACATCTCCCTCATTAGTTGCAGCATACGAGCCGGCCGTAACAATTTGCTGTAATATTCAGCTGATTAGACTTAACTGAAAGCAAAATCTAGCTCTGCAAAAAAGTTTAAAATTATGAATCCTTACTTTCTTTGGGGGGTTGAATATTTCTAATTGCAACATACATACAGTATATATGTATTGGGGTCAACTACTTTTAAATTTAAACTTAATATTTATTTAATTTAATATGTCAATATTTAAATATTAAATCAAACGTATTTGTTGTAGAGCTGCAACAATTAACTGTATAATTGCCAACTATTTTGACTGATTAATTGGATTGAACAATTTTTTAAGAAAAAAAATTCAAAATTCTCTGGTTCCAGCTCGTTAATTGTGAGTATTTTATAGTCTCCTTCCTCCACTATGATTACAAACTAAATACCTTTGGGCTGGGGCAAAATAAGACATTTGAGGGATGAGTGCAATTAATCAACTATATGATTAAACGTCGTCACCAGAAATACTAGTTGATTAAACTGTTTATCAATATTTCATTCACGCACAATGCCAGTTATCTGTTGCCTCTAAGATATTATACACCACCAGCAACTAGCCGGGGCTGCGGCCACATTAGACATCAGACCCTCTCACTGTACACTGTATGCACGTATGCCCTGATGGCGCCCGGCAACTCCGGATGTTTATATCAGCAAAGTTGGACAGATGACAGCCCGTAAGACCAGTGCAGTTTGGCAGTTTTTTTAATCTAGAAAATAGAAATAATGTTGAATGTAGACTGCTCAGCACACTTGACACAACAATAACATCATTCTATTGGAATAACAAAAAACCCAGGATAAAGCTAACCACACTACAACAGTCAAAATTACAAGGAGGTCTAGAAGCACCACATTTCTACCATTACTACTTAGCCAATCAGTTACAGTACCTCAACAAATGGATCCACTCAACCCATCACTATCACTCCTGGTTAGACATAGAACAGACAGACTGCAAGGACATTTCAATCAGAGACCTTCGGTTTATCAGCACCACAATCAAACAACACAGCTGCTTCAAAAACCCTGCAATCGCAACAACTCTGACAGCTTGGTGGAAGATCAACAAAATAAGAAATACAACATTCTCACCCACAACTCAAACACCCATATGGAACAACCCAGACTTCACTGCCAACAAATCCCCCCTAACAGGAACTAAATGGAAAGAAAAAGGAATCACACATCTTCACCACATCTTCAACAACAACACCCTACTAACATTCCAACAGCTCACTGACATGTACAACATCGACAAAAAACACTTCCTCCAATATATCCAACTCAAAGAATCAATCAAAACAAAAGTAAATATCATAAACATCCAGCTAAAACATCCTCCTCTTTTATACAACATCAATAAAATAACACAGTCAAAGAAAAAAAATACTCTCAAAACTATATAAACTCATATCATCCAATAACGACCCACATCACATACCAACAGACAAATGGGAACGAGACTTCAACATTCACACTGACAGTCAATTTTGGAACACAGTCTGCACCAACACTTTCTCAATGACCAGTAACACCAAGATTCAACTAATACAGTATAAAATCATCCATAGAACACACCTCACACAGCATAAGATGCACATCCTGGGACTGACAGACACAGACATCTGCACTCACTGCACACTCTACACCACCGACAACCACCTCCACACACTCTGGCTCTGCCCACCCATTCACAACTTCTGGAAACAAATAACCACCACCCTATCCCGATTTCTTAGCCACAACATCCCACTATCCCCCTCTGTCTGCATACTAGGAAACCTAACTCAAAACAAATCACAGTCCCCCTGCTTGTGGCCCTAACTATCACCAAGAAAACAATACTGCTCAACTGGAAAAATAGAAAAAACATTACAACAACACAATGGTTAGATCTCTTCACACAGCACATATCAATGGAACAACAGTCAGCAACCCACAAGAATCAATTACAAGAATTCAACAACATCTACTCCACAACTCTCACCGCCATCTCTATGCCGTTGAGTTGATGCCACAGCACAGATATACAGGGTTTGTCCACGGGGAGGAGAAGGGGGACAAAGAAAATTTGGAACAAAAGAAAACTTGGGAATTTGAAATGAAAATCTGTTTGAAACGAAAAAGGATACTCACCATAACAAACACATCATGCCAAACATAAAAATTCTGTTTCACTTAAGATCAGTTGGTTGTTGCACTGTTTTGCCTTGTTTCTTGTCCCCTCTTTGTTCTTGTCTCTCAACTCTGTTATAATCATTATTATTATTGTTATCATTTGTTTTCCTTCTCTCCTCTTTATCTCCCTCCTTGTTGTTTCTTCCTCTTTTCTCTCTTCTCTCTTCTTGTTTTTCTTTTTTTTTGTCCTTTGTCAATTTGTTTCTTCTTTTTTTGTTGTTGTGTTGTTGTTGTTTTTTGTTTTTTTTTTTGTTTTGTCCCTAATTTTTATGATAAGTCTATAGTTCTGTAAAATCAACATCACAATTTGCAACCAATTTATTTGTCTGTTCATGTATATTTGTTTGTCTGCACTTGTTGGTGAAAAAAAATTATTAAGAAAAAAAAAAAAAAAAAAAAAAGAATGTAGACTCACATATAATCACCCGACTGGAGCAACATGTGCCCACATTAAACACAGACGTGGACATTAACCTGCAAGCAGAGCAGGTGCTGCTGCTAGCTCTGCCAACGTTAGCCACACTGTGTGTCAGGCTGGCAGCTAACGTCAAATCCAGGTCGTTTACCCACAGACACTAGGCTCGTTCAAGATGAACTGTGCCTCGCCTGGAGACTAGACAAGATCAGGTGGCCGCAACAGAAGGTGGAGACAAAAAGCTACAGTCAAGTTGGACAGTTTTCAGCAGACTTCAGAGAAATATACAGGAAGAGAACATCTGTTCTTTTATCTCATTTGTAAGGCACTTTGAAACAGTTTTTTAATAAGTCATATATAAAAAAAACCTTTATTATTATTATGAGCCACGAGATATCTGCTTGTTGACAGATTAAAACTTCATTGCACAACATCAGACTAATATATCCAACATTAAATATTACAATTACACAGAAAATTAGTATTATATACAACACATGGTGTTTGTTGACAAAATTAAGAGCCAATTGGAGCCTGTCAGCTTAAGCCAGGCGTCTGCTGTTTGTGAAGAGCGGCTGCGGACACCTGGTTCTAAAATCTGCAGCCACCTTGATCTCGTGGGGTTACCGTTGCCCACGTGTGCATGACATCAGAGCTAGTTGTGATCAAGTCGGACACAAATCTAACCGGCAAGCACTGTGCGGCGATCACCGGTGATCGATTCTGCGCAGGCCTGGCTCATCTCAAATGCATCTATTGTGATCCTCTTCAGTCTGAAAAGTTGAGCATTTAGTGACCTGTTGTCATGTTTTGTATGTTAATGTGTAATGCTTGTATTGCACAGCGCAAAATAGCGCACATTTCAGCAGCATTTTAAGTACGATTTGGCGATTGCTGACTGTGATTAACGGCTTCAAATAGCTCTTAATACACACAGGGTTTTTTTTTTTTTGTCAGACAGTGTTTAACTTTATAAATTAATACATTCTGCTCAATTTTAACTGCTTCCTGAGTGTTTTCTTAGTGTTAGTATTAGACTAGTCTAAACTTAATTTTGCATTTAATCAACAGGGAAATAAGTCACCAGGAACATCCCTGTTGAGGATGTCTTTAGAGAAACACTGATCTCGATTTTTCACCATTTTCTGACATTTTATGGACCAACTAATAATCGATTAATCAGAAAAATAATCAACAGATTAATGGGTGATGAAAATTACGTTGCTTGCGGCCCTAATTTTGTTCTCGGCTGTCTGTGTTTTGCCTGAACAGGTTAGGAGTAAATAAGTAAATAGTCTCCTAAGTATGAACTTCACTTGTAAAGGCAGGAAATGCGAACTGTTGGTAAACGTTAACCACCTTACTATCTGTGGACACTAAACCACTGTCATCTTGTTGGATGTTTGACTAAAGCATACGGTAGCCGAATTCACCTTTGGAACATATCAGATCACTCTAACATACCTAACTTTAGAAATACCACTGTGAACAGACTTTAGGTGAGTAAGGCTGAACTCAGAACAAGCAGCAGAACGGTACCCTGCGGCCACAGACAGCAAACCTGCTAACAGATCTGCAGCAAACAACCGATGAAAGCATTGTGTGGTTAGCGCATTTCTCTCCAACATGTACTCTTTTCTTAGCAAATATAACTCTTATCAGCATATCAAGTTCGAAGTCTTGACACTAAAGAGCACAATAACTTCTATCCCGCACAGAAGACATGTCAAACTCACCTATCTCTCGCCTTCTTTTGGTCTTTTCTGGGCCTCCGTCCAAAATGTTGGTCAGTTTCTCGACGTCAAAAGTGGCATTTTGCCGTTCTTTGACAATATCAGGATTCATGACTCTGTTTCTGACTGAAAACAATATTTGTAGTGAAAAAGTATGACGAGAATCGCCTTGTATAACCTCTCACAACCTGAACCTGCTCCCACTGACGGCCTCTTCCTGGCGCAGCCGCACAAAGGTCTGGCAGAGGCGGAGACTAGTCATGTGACATGTACCCCGGAAGTACCCAGCCCTCCTCTACGCTGTACCATTGCAATACGCGTTACACGATTTACTCACATTGTTTCATTGTGTCAGGGTGCGTTTCATAATTTTCTCCAAACTTTTTGTTAATTTGTGTTCGGACTACAATGCTTCCGGCAGCTGCAGTGTTCCGTTTCCTGTGGGAGGTCAACTCTGGAGCGGTGCAGGAAGGAGAATCAGTGAGAATATTTGGCAGGTGAGTTTTGATTGGAGCTCACAGCGCTTCAGTGTGTTCAGAGTGGAAAACCGACTTCACGCTTTATGAGATTATACCTGCAGTTTGTTTACACAAATTTATTAAAATTGCGTTTAAAGTGAAACTATGTAACCCCTAAAAGAAAAAAAAAAAAAAAAAAACATCCTTAAGAATAAAGCTGAATTCATAGGCAATGAAATGCTGATGCAGCCTTTCTTGGTCTGGCATGACTGGTACTTTTCTGTATATAATATAATTATATAATTATATTAATATTATATTATATTATATTATATTATATGCAATTGGGGTCAACTGCTTTTAAATTCCATCCATATTGAATAAACCATACAGTGTTTGTTCTAGAGCTGCAATGATTATCAAATAATCGATTATTAATACATTATAAATTAAATGTCACTTATTTGCAGTTATGAAAATAATTGATTAATCATTTTGAGTTATTTTTTAATGAAAAATCTCAAAATTCTTTGATTTCTGCTTCTCAAATGTGAATATCTTATAGTTTGTTGACAGCAAACTGAATACAATATCTTTGGGTTTTGGATATAAGAAAACATTTGAGGACGTCAACTTGGGGCTTGGGCTTTGGAATACTTGACCTATATTTTTGACCATTTTCTGACATATTACTTATCAAACCACTTTTCGATTGCTGTGGCAAAAAAAAACAAAAAACAAACAAACTTGAAAATGGGCTGAAATAATCTAGGCTCAGTGCCACAGGAACAACATCAGCTGCGAAGAGTTTATTTGTGTTATCCAAGACAGCAGCAGCAACAAACTCAAGTTGATTTTGGGATCAGATTGAGGAAAGACACTGAATACACCTTATATGCTGTTTGGAGACTCTGAAGAGTCCCCTCCTTCATTTGACTTTTTTCACCTAAACCAAATCATACCAGCAGCTGACCGCCTGGTAGCCATCAAGGTTCATACAAGGTTCGTCTTCACACACACACACACAACTATAGTCCAGTGTTTTTCAGTGGGCCTGTCTTATAACATAGCCATGACATAATGTTTTTCACTCTGTTATCTATGCAGCTTGTGTGCTTGGCTGCTTTTCAAGGAGAGTTGGTGCTTAGATGAACGGATACATGAAAACTATCACCCTGAGTCTCACTGAGCAGTTGGAGAATGTCATACACACACATACACAGAATGCTGACAAATCCAGAAGATAATACAGAACACCATTAATAATCAGTTAATTGACAAAACAATCTACAGATTAACTGGTGATGAAAATAATGGTTAGTTGCAACCCTAATTAGAGCTGCCATGTTTAGTTCAGTAATTGATTATTAATCAATTATTAGATTATTTCAGCTTCTCAAATGTGAATATTTTCTGTTTTTTTTACTCCTCTCTGACAGTAGATGAAATATATTTGGGTCGTGGACAAAACAAGACATTTGAGGACGTCATCTTGGGCTTTGGGAAACACTGATCGACAACCTCGATCGCTTGATTATTTTCACTATTTTCTGACAATTTATAGGCCAAGCAATCTACTAATCAGTTCATCAGAAAATAATCAACAGAATAATCAATGATGAAAATAATCCTTAGTTGCAGCCCTAGCCCTAATGATATGATATGATATGATATGATATGATATGATATGATATGATATTCCTATAGCTGCTAAAGCTGTTTTATTTCTTAGATTTTAACCAGATTTTGCTCTTTTCATTAGCCTTTAGCCAACTGGTGATTTGAGGACAGATGCTATCCTCTTTTTAATAACCTGCCATCCCCCTCTGCATCCCCAGTGTAGCCTAGCACTAAACAGCACAAAACAGTAAGGTGGTACTTGGAGAACTTGATATTTTCCAAAGTGGTACGTGGTGTAGCAAAGCACAGTTCCATGTTTAAACTTGTGTCCAATGGAATTTATACACATATATAGCTGGATAACTTATAACCTTGTATGGCAGAAGGTAGGGCTGCAACTAACAATTATTTTAATAATAGATTAATCTGTAGATTATTTTCGCGATTAATGGATTATTAATCAATTTGTGATTTTGTCCGTAAAAATGTCCAAAAACAGTAAAAAAAATGCTGATTGCTGTTTTCCAAAGTCCAACAGAATATTATATTATATTAAATGTCTTGTTATGTCCAATCAATTAATCAATTACCAAAATAGTTGCAGATTAATTTAATAATCAATTAACAATTGATTAATCATTGCAGCTGGGGGTTCAGGTCCTTGGTAAATATCTCCACCCTGGCAGTAACCTTCAGATTTTGGTTGGCAGTCAGAGTGTTTCAGTTGTATTGCTGATCTTAAAGGATAAGTTCGGTTTTTTGACACCTGGACCTTATTGTTAGGATTAAATACGCTCGTAGACTCACCCAGACAATTTTGGTGGAGCTCGGAGCCGTTTTCGACAATTTAGATCCATCCGACGGCGTTTTTTCTCATGCCATAGTAGCGGACGGGGCCAGAAATCGAAGCCCCTAAATTAGACATTATCTGCTGCGAAACTCGCTCATTTCACCTACATTTTATAAATGAATGGCCAGTGTTATCACCATGTCAGCTCAACTTCGTTGTTATGGTCATCCGGGGCTTTACAAGGATGGGTAACTTTTGGTGACGTCATAGACGTGCGCCGCAGGACATGCAGCTGAGTAGAGACGCTGTTGTTGCTAGGCTACACGGCTACGCGGCTATTTCTGTGCAGCATGGCGGAATATTTATCCGATGTAGAAGTGTCTGACGACGACTTTGAGTATAATGGATGCCCGTATCATTTTGAGCCAGAATACACCGACGAGAAGCTATTTGAAAGGAGGATGCAGAGGGAAAGAGCCGAACAGCTGGCCAGAGAACAGCAACCACTGCACGTCCAGGAATGGGGGCTAACTGGTGGTGTTGTTGTGGACATTGCATGAGTTTCGCAGCAGATAATGTCTAATTTAGGGGCTTCGATTTCTGGCCCCGTCCGCTACTATGGCATGAGAAAAAACGCCGTCGGATGGATCTAAATTGTTCGAAAACGGCTCCGAGCTCCACCAAAATTGTCTGGGTGAGTCTACGAGCACATTTAATCCTAACAATAAGGTCCAGGTGTCAAAAAACAGAACTTATCCTTTAAATCTCCTTGATGGAGCTTCATTAAATACTCATGTGTAAGTGAAGCATTCATCAGGAATTCCATTACACCCCCAAACTACTGTATCTTCTGCATCTGGACTCTCTCTTTGACCTAATCACACACATTTCAGCTACTCTTTGTGATTTCCTTGTCATAACTAATGTCATATTTTTTCACTTCCAAACTGTTGGAATGTTTTATTTATTTATTTATTTATTTATTTTTGGCTTTTTAGCCTATTGATAGGACAGCATTAGATAGACAAGAAATGGGGGAGAAAGAGGAAGACATGTAGCAAAGAGCCACAGGCGGGAATTGAACCAATGGCTGCTGCTGAGGACTGATCTCTGAGCATGTGGCCCATGTCTCCGTACATGGGCCGCGTGCTCTACCAAGCGCACCACTTGTATCCTGATTAATCAATTATCAATCAATTATTAAATTAATTGCCAACTATTTTGAGAATCGATTGATTAATTTCAGTAATTTTTCAAGTAAAAAATCTTCAATGCGGATATTTTCTGGTTTATTTACTCCTCATTGACAACATCTTTGGATTGTGGACAAAACAAGACATTTGAGGACGTCATCCTTGGCTTTGGGAAACACTGATCAACATTTTTCGCCATTTTCTGACATTTTATAGACCAAATAAGTATTCGATTAATTGAGAAAATGATCGACTGATTAATCAACAATAAAAATAATTGTTAGTTGCAGCCCTAGTTTGGATATCATTTGTTCCTTCCCGTTAATGATTTCAATACGTGAACTTTGTGTATCTGCCAATACCAAGTACCAGTCCCATATAAGTGCATTAAAAAACTCTTATAATTAACAGCTATATACCTGTAACCCTGTAAGGATGTGATATGAATGAATAAACTTGCATTTATCTGTGGCATTTTCTGTTACTGTTATCATAACGGAACAACCCTATGACAAATAGCAACATGCAGTTGGGAGGTTCATTGAAACACACTGCTGCCTGTAATATTTCTATAAAATTCCTATAATATTACTCTGATCATTCATTTTCATATGTGCTCTTAAAAAGAGGCTCCCATTGGACCATCCCTACTGTTAAAAATCAACAAGTCGCTGACTGGCTGTGGCCTGAGATCTAAGATATTCATTGTCAGTGGCTGTTTCATTCTAATTGACCCTTCCTAAGTCCTGCCCCTTTCGCTCTGTGCTCCAATGACAGCTGAGCAAGCATGGTACCTCAGTCAACTTTCTCCTTTCCTGATTCCTGTACTTACACTACTAGGCTCATCTATGTTGAAAAGAAAACCTAATTTTAATATATTTGCCTCTTAAGTTAGCTAAGGTTAGCAAACCCTTGCTAACTATCTAGCTAATGTACATCAATCATTTGCTAACTAGTTAGCTAGTGTTTTACCAACATTAGCTAGCTAGTTAGCAAGCTAGTTAGCACACCTTAGCTAACTTAAGGTGTGACCCTATACGTCACTTTTACAGGAAATGGAGAAAGTTGACCAAAGTACCAAGTTTGCTCAACTGTTATTGGAACACAAAGCAAAAAGGGGCGGGATTGGGAAAAGTCAATCCTTGTATACATGACAAAAAAAGATCTTGTATTTGGGAAGAGTCTATATAAATGCCCCCTGTTGCACTATTCACCACATCATTAACTGGAAGTTTTCTGAAAGCTCTGAGTTCATGACGTCATTTACACAACTTCTCATGTCATAATTACAAGTTCACAAGTTCCATTTGAAGGCAGCATATGATCAGAACTGTATCCATAGCAACAATCTGTTATTCAGCAATGACAACCCGTATAATGCTGTTATTGACCAATCAGAATTGATTGATACACCTTTAAAAAGAAAAGATTGATTTGGACTTCGAACCTGTTCAACTTTCCAGACTTGACTGCTATCAGCCTGAGGAGTCCAGGCGACGCTGTCAGCTCAGCATGCTTCAAAGGAGCACCGAGTAGTCGTCCACACCGTGTTTGTGGAGCCCTTTAACCCAATAATTGGAGCCCAGTACATAGTTCTGGGTGAGATCGAAAATGCTGAGGGTAAGTACAGACCTTCTCATCTGTTATGGCTAGGAAATCTTAAATCGTTTATCAAATCAAATCAAATCAAATTTTATTTATATAGCGCCAATTCACAACAAAGTTGTCTCAAGACACTTTACATATAGAGTAGGTCTAGACCACACTCAATAATTTTGTTTACATCCGACAATTGAAACAATTCCCCCATAAGCAAGCACTTTGGCGACAGCGGCGAGGAAAAACTTCCTTTTAACAGGCAGAAACCTCGGACAGATCCATGACTCATGGTAGGCGGTGATCTGACGGCACCGGTCGGGTTGAGAGGGAAAGAGGAGAAGGGGAAGAAAGAGGGGAGGTGGGAGGGGTGGAAGAGAGAGAGAAAAGAACAGAGACAGAGAGAACAGTAGTAACAGAACATCAATAGTAAAACTACAGTATGTGTCGGAAAAGTAGTACATATAAATATGTAAGCTGTGTGTAAGTAATAATACTAATACTAGATGTTACAATAATGATAATAAAATAATAATTATAATAATAATAATAATAGTAGCAACAACAATGTGATGAATGTTTGATTGATTAGGTGAGTTATAATAATCCACAGTGGAGGTTCAGCTGTGATCAGCGATCCATGCGCGGCCACAGTCCATGGGAATCTGCAGGATGACAAAGCAGAAAGACTCCGGGGAAGGAATCAAGTCAGTAACAGGCATTAATGGAACATAAACATCTGGGGAGAGAGATGAAGAAAGAGAGGAGCTCAGTGTGTCCTTGGAGTCCCCCAGCAGCCTAAACCTATAGCAGCATAACTAGGGGCTGGTCAGGGCAAACCTGAGCCAGCCCTAACTATAAGCTTTATCAAAAAGGAAGGTTTTAAGTCTACTCTTAAATGTGGAGATGGTGTCTGCCTCCCGAACAGAAATTGGAAGATGGTTCCACAGGAGAGGAGCTTGATAACTGAAAGCTCTGGCTCCCAATCTGCTTTTGGGGATCTTTGGGACCACCAGTAAGTCTGCATATTGAGACCTAAGTGTTCTAGTGGGATGGTAGGGCGCTATAAGCTCTTTAAGATAAGATGATGCCTGATCATTAAGCGCTTTTTTATGTAAGGAGAAGGATTTTGAATTCTATCCTAGATTTTACAGGCAAACAGAAGTTACCTGTTTTTCTTTGGACCACACATCAATCCAGCAAGAATTTTTGATTTTTAAAAGCTGTCATGGCTGCAACAGTAATAAAACGAGAAATATTTTTCGGGTCAACCATTTATTTTTCACATAAAGATTGAGATGTTAAGGGACAATACATTTACAGAGGTCAGTTCACCCTTACAGGATTCTGTATAAAGTAATAAAATGTTGCACTAAAGGCGAAATCTTTAATAAATTTACTGTAAATGACCACCATATGTTATCGGAGATCAAAGAAACATGTTAAGTTGAAAACTTGTCTGACATCAATGCTGCAGCCGTGGTGTCCTCCTTTGGATTTTCTGTTCTGGCCTGGAATAACTGTTTTTCTTAGTTTCACATTAATCAGCTAGTTAATGCTGAATGTTCGCTAAATGAGTAAGTGTCTGTTTATGAGTCGTAAGAAATCATTACAGCGGAGGACTCGTCATCGCTTGTTTTTGTCAATTTATGATTTCATACGTGTTCTGCGCTCCTGCAGAGCTCCTGCAGCCCGCAGAACTTTCCTCAAGTCTAGGGTGGAGGGGCCAAGTGGAAACAACTACCTTCAACCATAGACCATATATTAAATTTTACAACCTATTATATTATTTATATTTATAGATTACAACCTATTTATACATCTATGGCTTTAACTCACAATTTGGACTGCTGTACTCATTTTTGCATTGCTACACATCACTCCTTTAAACAGCTATCTGGTTAGTCATTTGTGGTGGACCTGTTGCTACTTATTAGATATTTTGTGTGTTTTCTCCACTCCTCATGCATCACATTCAGGGATCAGGTTGACAAAGACCTTGAAAGTCACAACTCTAACCTTTAAAAGGATATTCCACTTTACATGATAACCCTCTCAGTATGTACTCACCTCTATGCCGATGTGAGGATGGGTGAAATTCTTCAGTTCACAAAACAATCCTGGAGTTTCAGCAGAAAACAGGGTTGCAGCTAAATCCAGTACAATGGCAGTGAATGGTGACAACGGATAAAATGTTAAAAAAAAGAACACAAAACAAACACAAAATGTCTCCATCCTGCTCGTGTGGTGTAATCCAAGTGTCCGTGAGCCGCGACATTAAAATTTAACCGCAAAAGACGCCATTTACGCCATGTTTTTAGCCTAAATGTCAACTGTTGCATGTAGCTGGTAGGATGCAAACATGGCGTCGATCTCGCGATATTTTCCACACGTGCATCCATTAAGAGATATACAAAATCTCGCGAGATCGACGCCATGTTTACATCCTACTGACTACATGCTACAGTTGACATTTCGGCTAAAAACATGGCGTAAATGGCGTCTTTTGTGGTTAAATTTCACGGACACTTGGATTACACCACACGAGCAGGATGGAGACATTTTGTGTTTGTTTTGTGTTCTTTTTTTAACATTTTATCCGTGGTCTCCAATCACTGACATTGTACTGGATTTGGCTGCAACCCTGTTTTCTGCTGAAACTCCAGGATAGTTTTGTGAACTGAAGATCTTCACCCATCCTCACATCAGCATAGAGGTGAGTACATACTGAGTGGGTTATCATGTAAAGTGGAATATCCTTTAAATAGCAGGATCTGTTTGCCTGTATTTAAATTTCACTCACATTCATTTAATGAAACTTTGACACTCATTTAAATGTATCCAAGATTTTTTGCATCTGTCACCTCCCTTTATCTGGATGTTCTTGTCTCACAGATGTTGGTGTGATGGTCCGTGCCCGCGTGCTGAACTGTATTGATGGTGTAAACACTGCCCTTCTACAGAAAGCCATCAATGAGCAAAGGAGCTTCTTCAGGGAGAGGGAGCGCACACGGGGTGATGCTGCTGCACAGGCTGCACATGGAACCTGAACAGGGTCTTCATTCATCAAGTTTCCCAAGGTTTCCTCATTGAGTATCATGATTACAGCGCTGCCTCTTTGCCAAGGTGCACTGGAGAGCTGCTGTGTGAGCTTAAGTCATGCTTCTCAATCCTGGTCTCAGCCCCCTGCCCTGCATGTTTAGGTGTTTCCCTGCTCCAACACACCTGATTCAATGATCAGCTCATCATCAAGCTCCACAGAAGCCTGATAATGACCTGATCATTTGAATCAGATGTGTTGTAGCAGGGAAACATCTAAAAACATGCAGCAGGGGGGCCTGAGGACCAGGATTGAGAAACACTGGCTTAAGTGAACTTAAAGACAGTTTAGTTAAGTTGAAGACTTAATGAATGTCTTGTCTACCTGTGGCCATAACAGTTGTCTGCACATCATCAGTCCTGGGGTTGCTATTTGACAAATGAAGGCCCTTGTAAAAGAAAAAAGGAGTTTTTCTTCAAAACACATTATACATGTTAGAACATAGTTGCTGAAAACGTGAAAAAACTGAGAACTATGTAGAACAGAACTGTGGAGTTAGACCACAATTTCTGTGTTCAGGATTTTTTGGGTGGAACTGAAATATGGCTGGGTGATGTGCCAGAGCCATGCTCCCCCAGCACTATATAAGCCCCACAAACAGGAATGACACCACCTCCCCCTCCCCTCACCCTCCCTAACGGTCAGTTACAAACGTACCTTCAGCAACCAAATCAGCCCAGCAGTTCACTTCAGCCCATTTCAGTTCCATCAACCTGACACAGAAGAAAAAAAAATACCATCCTGCCTTTGTCCTCACTCTCTGGTGGCTCAAAGATATCTGGACATGTCCAATAAAGCTGCAAGACAGAGCGTCCATGTTTCAGGTCATAGTGGTGTTAGTGAGGAGTTAGGTGATAGTGAGACAGAGGAGCAGACACAACCTTAGCATTTCAGAGCAGGGAAGCTACTCATTTTTTCATGATTATGAGTCCTAATTTTATATACTTAAATAATTTTTTAATCATTCAAATTTGGCTGGATGGTTGATAACACATGTTTCTGTTATATGACAAACTCTGAATATTTATTGTTGCTTTACAGTCCCTTTAATGGATCAGGGTTCTTTGGTCGGTCAATGAAGAATAAATAGCAGATATTTTGTGTCCATGATTGATGAATATGGTGCATTTTTTGCCATGTTTCTCAGTGTTGAGACATGATAAATAATATATACACACTTTTTTCTGGTCTGATATCGTTCAAAACTGCTTTAAAAATATTACATTGGATGTGTCACGTATGATATATAGATTAAAAAAAATAACATTGATGTATTCCATTCACATTAAAAGACTTTATAAAAGCTTATATGGAAGTATAGATGCTAACAACACTCCTTCTGATTTTGATCACTGCTAAAACAGTTGAAAAGATATAGATATAAGATAGGTAATCTACTGGATGCATTTTAGCAGTCAGGTATAGTCTGGGCTATTACATTACAAAGATCAGGGCTTGTACTGAAGCTTTTTTAATATTTTCAAGGTTTTAAGACAAAAATAAAGGACTTTAGTGCACTTGTGGTCTTCTGTCCGGTATTTCCAGGTCATGGTTTATAATTGTCATTATGAATAGGCTTTAATGCACGGTCTAACTGTTGACCTATACAGGTCCTGGGCTGTATGCTGAAGCAGCAGCTCCCAACCTTTTGACTTTTGACCCCACATCAAAGATTACAACGTTGAATTGGACCAGAGCTTAACTTATTAGTCTATTAATTGATTAGTCCATCAACAAGTAACAGTTTTGACTGTTAATTAATTATAACATCATTTTTGATGCTAAAATGCCATATATTTTCTGATCCCAGGTTTCAGTTCTGAAGTTATTCAGCTTTTCTTTCTGTCCCGTTAGCCCAGTTTTGGCCCATTGGTCAAACAAAATGTGAAGATGTCAATTTGCATTCTGGGAAATTGTGAGGGCTGTTTTCCATTATTTTTTGATATTCTGTGTACCAACTGGTAGATAATAATAAAAACAACTTATTTCGGCCTAGCATGGTCGAAAAATGAAGAGCAGTTCAACTTAAGTGTCATTTTTCCCCCTTTACATTATTATTTGAAGGCATTTAGCGAAGGAGGTGGATGTATCCAGTATCTCAAAACTGTCTTTAACTGTTCTCATATGTGTGATCATCTGTTGACACCTCAGATTTATCCTGCCACCCCTTTGGTGGTCCCACTGTATGAAAATATAGATGCATCAATGAAATTACTTCCAGCACTTAGATTTGCAGCCAGCATGTTCATGTACACTGGGTCGAGTGGTGTGGATTATTTGTCATTTGATATACTAGTTGAGTAACACACCCTCTTCTTTCTGACACACTTGTGCTTCCTGACAGCTGCATAAAATGGGAAGCTGTGGTAAAAGTGACCCTGATTTGATGTTTTAACTGGGTTGTTAAAATTTAAGATCCAATCAGGTGTTATTCTTGAAAGTAAATGAAAAACTGTCCATTGTACCTGCTTGTGCATTTTATTTAGAAAGACTACACAGCACTCAAAGTGACAGAGTCCATGCTCTTAAGCCATTATAATTTAAATTTATTGATATTTGTTTCTTCATAAAGTATCAAACAAGATTGGGTTTAAAGTGAACAATGTCAAGGATAGCCCACGAGTAATACAGAGTCAAATCAATCTTGGTAAATAGCATTGCACCATGTCCCAGTATCCCTAATAACACAGTAATATCAAAGATAAAATGCATTTATATTCTCTGTTTTTAAATTATATCAAAAAAAACATCTGCCCACATCACACGTCTGGTAAACAAAAGCAACACAGCAGCAATCATTTTGGCTAGACAGACAACTTTGCAGTAGAAGACTTTCCTGAGTCGAAATACACATTGTAATTAATGTATGGATTTAATATGGATTTCCCATAATCTAATAGTACATTTTTACCATATTACTCCAAGTACGCATGTTGTAAACACATCTAGAATTTTGCATATTTTGATGTAGAGTTGTACGATGGAGTGTACCCAGACTCTTTGGAGGAGGCAGGCAGCATTGGTAAGCCTGACACAGGGTCTGTCTTACAGCGCTCCAGAGCTTGTTTGTAGTTGATCTTCTCCTTTGTGATTGGGTCTATAATATCCTTAATGTAGGTTGTCTCAGCCTGCAGCTCTCTCAGCATTGTGCTGTCGATCATTTTGGATGCAATTGCGTCCATGATGCTTACTCTGCGGCCAGTGTTGGGATCGACCAGCCCTCCTGTCAGGTGCTGTGCCTCCATGTAGCGAGAGGCAGTTTCCCTCGGCATCCAGCCTTTCTGAACAGCTTCTCCCACAGACAGACGCTCTCTGGTCACGGGGTCTTCAACACCAGTGAAGGCTTTTTGTGCATTGAGTAGCCTCTGTACGTGACTGTCCTCAATGAGGCCTTTGGTTGCTGCCTTGTGAACTAAGTATCTCTCTTTGTTGTTGATGTCAATGATGCCACCCGTTGATGCCTGAGCCTCCAGAAGTTTTTGGGCAGTGGCGGCATCAATTAGTTTGCGCCGGGCAGCACTGGGTATAGTATAGCAGGTGTCAGTGTTTGTATCCATTATTCCAGCAACTGGGTAGATTTCTGTAGCTTTAGAGATATCTGAGGGGGCTGATTTCACTGTTGTGGTGGTCTTTGGGATGATTGAGTTGAACTGGGGTTGCTTCTTATTGTCACCTGCAACCAGCAGGGCAAACTCTGAGATGGGAAGTTTGCCTTGTTTATACTGTTGTAGCTGATACTCTGTCAGCCTTCCCTCCTTTAGGGCATTTTTGATGGAGTACTGCTTTCCACTCTTGCGATCCTGCAATACAGATGTCTCCCCATCAGGTCCTATGGAAGTAATCTCTTCCCAGTCACACTCCAGCTCCTGCAGATGAATGTACTGTGAACGATCAATCAGGCCCTGCATGTAGGCATCATAGGGAGACATGTCTTTGCCTGTGTCTGGATCCAGAATGGTGATTTTGGTGGAGACATTCGTTTCTTTGGTCCTTGTTTCTGCTTGATCCTCTTTCTGCAGGTTCAGCAGAAGCTCCCGGATGGTGCTGTCTCGCAGATGGATCTTGTCTTTTTCATCTAGGATCTCCCTCTCCAGTCGCTGGACGTCAGACTCCATCTTAAGGCTCCTCTGCCTGCTCATCTGTGATCTCTCACTCATTAGTCTGCTCTGCTGCTGGAAAGACAGGCTGGTGTCATGTCTCTTGGCTTCAAGTGTCCTGAGCTCCCGAGTGAGGTTGTCCCTCTCCCTCTGTAAAGCATCTCTGTTCAGAGTGAGGGTAGTCTCCTCTCTTGAAGAGCTAGACTTGCTGCCCATCAGGTGGTTGATTTTATCATTGATGCGTCTGATTTCATCTTCCAGGTCCTGTCTGGCAAACCTTTGCTGAGACACCTGCTCCCTCAGGCGATCCCTCTCTGCCTCAACAGCCTGGTCTTTCTCAACACGGACAACCTCTTTGTACACTGTCTTCTCACCAGATTTCTCCTTCTGTAGAATCTCAAGCTTTAGAGTGATGCTACGGATCTCTCTCTGGAGACGCAGGATGTCGCTGGTTTGCTTGTCCATGTCTGACCGAATACCGTTTGACTTCACTTCCAGTTTTGGATCTCTTTCAACCTTCAGTACCTCCTCCACAATAATACTTTCCTCAACAGGAGGTGGGGCATTCTCCAGCTGTGTGATGCGCAGTCGGATCTCTCTGAGTTCAGACTCGGCTTGAATCCTCTTTTGGCGCTCATCACTCTCTCTGATGATCCTCAGTTTATCTTCCACCTTTGTTCTCAGCTGCTGCAGCTCGAGCTCTAGTTGACGTCGGTTCTTTACTTCATCATCAAGGTTTCTGCTGAGCTTCTCGTGTTCAACTAACAACCGTGGGTCCTTCTGTAAACGTACAATCTCCTGCACAACCACTTTCTCCTCAGGCTTCTGCCTCTCCAACAGGATGTATTTGTTTTGCAGATCAAACACCATCTCTTCAACGTTGCGCCGCAGCTGTGCCTCCTCCCGCACATCTCTTCTCAAGCGGTCTGCTTCTTTCTCCAACAGAGGATCAGGTTCATACTTGATGACTTCTCTGGTAACAAGTTTGGTCTCTACCTTGGACTTTTCAGCCTTCCATTCATCTCTCTCTTTCTTGAGCAGCCTCACCCTGTCAAGGAGGGAGCTGTAAGAGGTGTGTAAATGGTTCACCTGATCATTTAGCCTCTGGATCTCTCTCTCATTTTCAGGGCTTCTTTCCTCCTTAACCACCTCTTGGAGAACTTCCTTCAGCTCCACCTTGGGCTTCTCAGAACGAAGGATATCCACTTCAGATGTGATGTGGGTGATCTCCCTCTCCAGGTCAGAACGCTGCCTGCTGCAGTCCTGTATGTCTTTCCTTAGTTTTCATTATCTCCACTTCTGTGTTCGGGTCAATCCGGTAGATCTCATTAACGATTTCTTTCACCTCGACTTTTGGCTTCCAGAATTGAGCTTCTCGGAAGCGGCTCTGAAGCTCCATCACCTCTCTGGACAAAGAGTTGTTTTCAATCCTCTCGTCCTCCAGGCTTTGTCGAATTTTCTTAGATTCAGTGATGAGTTCAGGGTCTTGCTCAACCTTTTTCACTTCCTTAGTGACGATCTTAGGCTGGATGTTAGGAATGTCTCTCTCAAGGGCATTAATCAGGCTCCTGGTCTGGAAGATTTCATCGTTGAGCAACTTGCTCTTGCTGTTCTCATCAGAAATTTCCATCTCAAATGTTCGCACTGCTTGCAACATCTGTGGGCTCTTTTCCACTTTCACCACTTCCTTCTTAACCACTTTCTGTTTGATGGGTGGCTTCTTCTGCTGGAGAATTGAGACTTCTGTCTTCATCTGAATCTGCTCCCCATCTTTCACTCGGATTTTGTCTTTCATTCTTGCTATTTCATCTCTGATCTTAGCAGCGTCTATGTCCAGCTGAGGATCTCTCTCAAACTCTGTCACCTCTCTGGTCACCAGTTTGGGTGGGGTGCTTTTGAGGGTGTCCTCCAGGATAGTGATTTTCTTGTTAAAGACCTCAACATCAGTGTGGATAGTGCTACGCCTCATGGATTCCTCATGCAGTTTATTCTGCAGATCAGCCAAATCATTTTCCAGTTTTGGATCACGGTAGTATTGCACTACTTCTTTCTCCTCAACACGCTCCACTCCTCTGCGACTCCTCAGTGAGTCCAGCCTGTCTTTAAAGGTTCTCAGGTCCGTCTGGGCATGAGATGTTCTCTCCTTCTCTTCCTCCAGCTCTTTGAACAGACTGTTTAACTCCAAAGCATTCCTTTGTTGGCTTTCAAGCTGCACTTGTTGTTGTGCCACCATTTGGACTTTCTCTTCATTCTGCAGCAGGAAGAGCACATAAGTTGAATGACAGTCATTTTTCAAGTGGCATGTTTTGTGGTGTAACTTTAGTTAGTTTTATGGAGAGCATATTTTATAGTGAAGATGTCACATGAAAGATGTCAAACTTTCTTTTTAATTCATGACTTTGTTTCTTACTTGTAGAATGAGATTCTTAGCCAAGTCCATCTGTTTTTGGCGTTGTGTGTTTTCAGCTGTTGCTTCAGTGAAACGATTGACCAATCCTTTTCCTGTAATAAGCAAGAGACACAGCAAAACATCAGCCACCTTGACCTTTTAACAAATGCATGTCATGCATGTACAAATATTGGACTTTAAATGATACCTCTTTCTGAATTGAATCAGCCAGTGTGAGCACACGGGGTTTCTTTGCAACAGTGACTCCGTCATCCTCAAGTGTACTGTTGTATTTGTCAACGTTGGCCTCGTATTCCTGCTCAGATGTAAAGAATTAGGCAATGTTTGCTGTAATCATTCATTTAATCAAGCAATTTGTAGACTATTTGCAAAGAACATTTTTAAGTGACAAGCCATGGGTAAGCATGTAAAATTATGTAATCTCTGATGGTAACATTAGGGATTTAGTGCTTTTTCCTTTTTATAGAATGCCTTGAATCACCAATACATTCTCAATACAATATATCATATTGTAATCCAGTTTTTCTTACATTAAGTAGATTCTGCAGATTTTGAGACAGGTCAGCCATTCTGTCCATGTCATCGCCCTTCCTCTTCAGGTCATCCATCACTCTCTGTGGTGAAAAGTGTAACAGATATTTATTAGTATGAGGTAATAATACCATTTAATAATAGCTTTTTTTTCAGATTTACATAGAGCAAAACATGTTTAAATTAATCACTGACAGACAAAGAGATTAAGAGAGAAGTGGATGCTCTGGTTGTTCAGAGAAAAAAGATGAAGCACCCTCAACTATTCTTCACATGACACTGATCTGGAGACAGTCTCACCTCTTGGGATCTCTGCTGAGCTGCAACCTGAGACAGATCATCACTGGAGTTCATCTGGTTTGTCGGCAGGTTGTCCAGGAAGGAGTTGAGGGATTTGCGTGTGCTCTGGTACTCCTGGTTCTTGGTTGCAGCTTCTTGTAAGATATTTTCTCTGAGAAAATTCACCAATATGATAGAAATGTTAAAAAAATTGACTTTGTTAAAGCTCTTCATCAAGGTACTTTCAAATGAAAAGAGCTCAGGTTTTCTTTTCTCTCATGGTTTGCCCAAAAACATATTTATGTCACAGGTGTAATTAGCTCACCCCAAAATCAAAAGTACATATTTTTCCTCTGGCCTGTAGTGCTGTTTATCTATCTAGATTTTTTTGGTGTGAGTTGCGGAGTTTGGGAGCTGTAGAGATGTCTGCCTTCTCTCCATTATAATGGCACTAAATGGCCAAACTAAAGCACCAAAAAATACATTTGAACAATTCAAAACCAGTGTCTCTTTGGAGAAATCATGACCTGATTACTCAAAATAATCCACAGACCTTGTTGATGTGAATAGTTTGATGTAGGAACTACTTTGTTTCTGCAATAGAACTACCAGAAATACTTGCTTTTCTGCTAGAATTTTAATTAATTTCTAGTATGATATTAATTTAACACAAAACAAAACAAAAGAAGAAAACATCTGACATAATGTATAATATGTTATGATCCTGTGCAATAAACTCTATAATTAGATTTTACATATACTGTGAAACTATTCATTGCTGTTTGTATCTCTGTGTCATTATCCATTTTAAAAGGCAATATTACTTTTTTCTGTTAATATAATACTACACACGATGTGTGCATTACATGTGTGCAATTATCCTGTACAGTTATCCATACATCTGTATAAGTAAAAGGTGTACATAGTTTATATACATATATTAATTTATTTTATATAATTTCTATATATTTTTATATATTTGTTATTCTACTTTTTTTCATTTGTGTTTCTAATTATCACTCAGTCTTTTTGGTACCTGTAATTTCGATCCTTGAGCTGCTGTAACAAATGTATTTTCCTGGTGTGGGAAGTTTATCTTAGTTTATCTTAGCTTAGTTTAGCTCAGCTTTATATGGCTGAACACAAAACAAAGCAGAAGATTAGCAGGATGATTAGAAAACATTCACGCTTTCCTGTCCTTTTAGTCATTTTGTGACCCCTCAGACTTATCTTGTGACTCCTTTGGCAGACCTGACCCCCAGGTTGGGAACCAGTTTTATAGTGGATTAAATGGCCCACTCTGAACTAATTGAATTAATAGATGCCATGCCATGCGTGGGTAAAACCTACTAAGTAATGTACTGGTATGGCTCTCTGATTTTACAGTCGCAGTCTGTCTCTCACCTCTCATTCAGCTGGTTGGCCACGTTTCCGTAGCGGGTCTGCAGCTGCTTGACCTCTGCCCTCTGGCGCTGGATGTCAGTGCAGTACTCCTGGTAGCCCTGCTGCAGAGAGCTGCACAGCTGCTCTGTGGTCTCCAGATCCTGGCTCAGCTTCCTCATGTCGTCCTGGGCTGCTGCCACAGCCTTTCGCTGGTACTGAATGGAGTGAAGGAGACGTGCAATTTTAAAATCCATGGAATCGCTTTGATGTGGAAGTGGTAATATGTTAACGGAATGAGGAAATTGCAGATTTCCTCACCTGAATGTCATCAGCATGGGCTTGGATTGCATTTGGTGCATCAGGGATTGGACCATCTTCACTCAGCTTTTTCTCAAAGCCAGAGACGAGGCCATCTACCTTCTTAATCTGATTCTCCAGGTTGAGAGATGCATTTGCTCTGAAAATATGCACAAATAATTATGTATGTTAATTGTATTGAGATGATTGAGTTCAGTAGCAGAGCTTGAGTTAGACAGACTGATTTACACCTATAAAAATATGTCACGTCTTTATGTTTGCCTGCATGTTAGAAGTGCTAACTAAGAAAAAGTCTTAGTTAGCCATTTTAAAACAAAGACAGATCCCTCCACCGTGTCACTCCCAAACAAATATGCTCTTACTTCTTGCTGTAGAGGTCAGCAAGTGCTGCGATGCTGTCATGCTTGTTGTTGGCAGCACTCAGTTTGAGTGGCAGTGCAGAGGAGGCACTGCTGGGGTCTTTGGCCAGCAGGGGCTGCAGGTCTGCCTGAGCTGCCTGCTTCTGCTGCTCCAGAGCCTTCAGAGCTCTGGCAGCTTCCTGTAAAGGACGAGTGTAAAAGGTAATTAACTTTATTTCTCACATACACAGTTACACTAGTACAACATACACTGAAACACACTCTCTGCATGTGACCCGTCCTAAGTTAAGGAGGAACTGGCAACCGTTGGGGATCAGATCCAGTTTGAAACCAGTGCCTTGGTCAGGGGTACTGACATGAGAGCTGACCTAGCACACACAACCTTGTGCTATTGCTGGATATATGATAATATATTCTATAATATAATGTTTTTTTGTAATAAAATCATAACAAAAGTTTCAGTTACTACAATTTTGCTGACTTAATTTTATCTGCATTGCACCACAGAAAAAAAGAATATTCACCCAAATTACCTTCAGCTGTGTATCACCACCTGTAGATGTCAAGTAAATGACCATATTTCAGTCTGCATCAAGGTATTATTAAAGTATTGTTCTAAAATTGCCTGTCACTCAGATTCAGTCAGTCAATGCTTCAAAGTGTCCAGCATCCAGTACAGACTATATACTGTTTTTGTTTCAAATAGTAATCAGTATGTGGAAAAATAATAAAATTGTATAGCTGGCATAATTGCATAATTGCAATTATGCCAGCTGTCATGTCTTACAACTTTTTTTTGTTGTTATTTTGCCAGAAAAAAAAAGAAATTAGTTTTATTAGTACATTGTATGTTTTTAGGGAGTCAGTCATGGGCCCTTAGAATCGTACTACTTACCTACTTACTACTTAGGTTAAATAGCCCTGTGCTAGTGTTGTTGTCATCAAAGTGTCACATCAGCTGTTCTGAACATCTTTTTTTATTCTCAAATTCCCATCATAACAAGCAACCAGCATCTTATGATGCACATTAAAAGATTAATCAGTGCTTTTCCACATATTTCCCCTGAATCTGAAGGACAGGCAGGAGGAATCGATGTAGAAGCATGAATCAGGAACAGTCTCAGCTGCAGCGAACACAGATGAAATGAATGACACAGTTTACCAGCTTTGAGGTCTTGTTTTTAACTCTCACCTCTTGTTCCCGCAGCCTCTTGGCCAGATCTCCGGCCGGGTCGCTGCGGCTCAGTGGGGCTCTCAGGCGGCTCAGCATGCTCTCCTCAGCACTGGCCAGGTCTTCATCCAGCTTGTCCAGCTGCTGAGCCAGAGCTGCTGCTTTGGGATCCAGTGCAGCAGAAGACACTGGGGCTGAATGAGGAAACAGGAGTTTGATGATTGACTGATCTGATTGTAGCCCGATAGTGAAAAGGTCAAACTATTTGTGCAGCTGCTTTGGAATAATTATCATGATTTATAGAACCAGTGATGGCATATGATGAGGTTATTTTATTTATATTATTTAAGGGATTAATGTATAGACAGTGACCTGATTGTTGGGGTCTGGAGACCTCTGATTTGTGATTCTTCAGGGATGCTGTCAGAGCAGCTCTTCTCTTCTTGATGTCTGCCAGTTCACCACCCAGACTAATGAAACAAGGACAGAGAGAGAGGCAGGAACAGGAACAGTATTACTGACATACTCTTCACTGTAAAACACTCAAAATGTCAAGGTGACTTACTTCAGTAGATCTAAGCTTTGAGTCCAACTCAGTTTTACCAGCTAATAATGTTTTGTTGAGTTAATTTAGTCTTCTCCTTTAGATAAACCTGAATCTTTGAGTTAATGTAATCCAACTTTGTATGACTCACAGGTCCACTTTGTCGATGGCCTCTGGATCAGGTGGAGGGATCTGGAAGCAAACTCCTGGGAAGGTGTTTGTTGCCCCGTCAGCAGAGGTGACGCTCCAGTTTTTTGGGTCTGAGTTTGACCTCAGGGTGAACTTCTCCCCTCTGGACACAGAAGCCTACATGATAATCAGAAACAAAACACATGCCCAACATTTAGACATCTCAGCTTTTTCTTTGTTCCCTGAACTCCTCTCAACATATGAGGTTAAGAAGCTCCACCTTGTCTGTCTCCCAGTCACACAGGGACTCCACTGTGATGGGTCTGTTGGGGTTGTTGCGTCGTAGTTTGAGAGGAGTGATGGTGGTGCTGCGTCTCCTCAGGTCTGCCAGCAGCTGTTCACTGTTCTGTACAGTCTTCTCCTCCGCCTGGTGGGAAACAGACAGAGGAAAAGATGAAAATACTCATCTCATAGTGCATAGATACAAATCCTCATCTACTATGAATGATCTGCTGTACCTCGAGCTGCAGCAGCGTCTCTGAGTTGCTCTTCTTGCTGATGGACTTGGGGTCCAGGCTGTTGTTGAGTTTGGTCAGTGTCTCTGACAGTTGCTCTGTCTCCATTTGGTACTGGAAAATGGCACAAAAACATGCTGTTAAACATTTTTTGATTACAACCTGTGTGCACCATGCACCACATACTTGACTCAAATGCAGATTGTGATAATGACAAATTGTGGTGTATGCTGCTGTCCCATATTTACCCTTTTGTATTCCTCCACATTGTCCAGATGTGTCTCTTGACAAATGCACAGATTGAGGAATTTCTGCCACTCGTTCCGTACAGCATCTCTCTGAGCCTGGAAATGGAACATTTAAATGGATTTAAATGGCATTCTAATTTTAAAAGTTTAAAAGTTCATGATGCTTTGAAAGTTACACATTTCAGCCTTTACAGCTGTTGAAAACAGTGCCCTCTGGGTAATGACAGATACCTGTATTGTGGCACTGGCAGGGTGCTTCATTTCAATCAGTCTGTCTCCTTCCTCCTGCAGTTTGTTCACCTCGCTCTCATGAGCCAACAGGCTGTTGTTCTTAAAGTTCTGATGGAGATCAAATCATAGTGGGGTTATTTACAGGTTTGTTCTGTAAATTCAGAACAAATAACTCAGTTTGGATCATTCTGAACAAGCAGGACTATCTCATGGTGATGACCCGTCAGTCCTGACCTCATACTGCCTGCGGACGTCAGGTGGGTCCACCATGCGGTCACTCCAGTCCTGCTTTTTGATCTTATCTTGTTCTTCTCCCAGGAAGGCCAGTTCCTTGTTGCCGGCCTGCATGTACTCATACAGGCTGTTCAGGTAATGGCGACGCCACTTGGAGTTGTCCTGAGGAGAAAGTAAATAAATCAGAATTGAACCTGAGAATTAATAAATAAATGAATAAATAAATTCAAGTTAACACCAAAAGATTATTTAATTCTGCTAAATTAAACGTGAACAAGTCGACTCACCAGCAGGTTGCTGTACTGTTTCTTCAGCTCTGTGTATTTCTCCTAAAAGACAAGATAGTGACACACCTCATAAGCTGCCAGCTTTGCATTAAGATAGAAGAAGCAGGACACAGACAGATTTGATCAGCTGGTGTGAGTGCAGAGTGTTCAAAGTGTCTTGTTTGAGTGAAGACATGCAGAGTGTCTTGTCAATGTCTCTCCATGTGCTTGTTCACCTTGCTGCCCGCAGAGCTGACACAGAGCTGTGAGTTGTACGCCTCGATCTCTTTGTGCAGGATGTTGTGAGCAGCGATCTGCTTCTCCAGGTCAGCCATGGTGGGGCCGTAGTCCTCCACATTCACCTCTTTCTGAGAGCACACACACCAGAGGAAACCAGTTAATCATGTGTAGAGACAAGATACACACAAAGTGTGACAGGCTGAGACACTCAGCTGTGTTTTTTAACCCACTCAGCTCTGGTTAATGTATTTATTACAGGGTTAGTGAGTCTGTAGAAAACTGTTTATTGGTTGAAAACATGCACAGCGTATTTGTAGGAAAGCAACAGTTAACTGCATGTACAGCTGGAGTACAATATGATGTATTATTGAGCTGCAACAAGTTTAAAGGATCACGCTGGTGTTTTTCTTATCGTCAACTAATGGCATTAAAAAAGCATCATCTTTGAATCTGAAGATGAAAATAATCAGGAAACGCCTCAGGAAATGTAAGAAATATCTAGTTTCATTTTAAAAAAGGCTCAATAACTTTCTACAACAAGTGAACACTGTAGCTTTTAGCAAACATAACTAAAACAGAGTAAAAAGTGCATTTGTTGGGGACTATTTCACAATGGCGGATCAAAACACATTTAGCATGTGAACGAGTATTTACAGCTGCAGCACAGTGACTGCGGGATTTACTTACTTGCTTCTGGTTGAAAACAGGCCCCCAGTCGATTCTGGGCATCCGCGACACATCATCGATCTGTTCGTAGATATCTCTGTAGACGGTGCAGTCCTTCAACCAGCGCTCGTGAAGGTGGATGACACTGGAGTGACCAGAGTACAAAGAAACAAACAACTTTGTGTGTTTAAAGAGAGGCAAGGTGTGATAATAACACAAACTCATGCAGACTAAATAATATAACCAGGATATTGTGAAATAATCCAAAACTGTTTGACAAGTCTGATCGCTAATATGAGACATCTTACTGCTTCTTACGCCAGCTCATTGTGTGTAAGACTTTGTGATGAAAAGTGGCATTTTGAAATGAGAAAGATGGCACTGTGAACTAAAAAAATATCTTATTTGTTTATTCTATGTAACCCTTCATATGAATTAACATAAATAGTAAAGGGACAGTTCATCCCAAAATCAAAAATTTAACTTCCATTGTGCAGCCATACACTTTTAGAAATACAGGTGCTAACTAGAACAATAAAGGGTTCTTAGGCTTGTGCCCATACAAAGACATGTTTTGGTTCCTGGTAGAATCTTTTATTAAGGATCCACCTGGAACAATTTCAGAAAGTTCTATCTAGAAAACAATATAAAGGGTTATCTCTAAACCATGTGTGAACAGTTTCACACAACCCCCCATGAGAGGTTCTACAGAGAACTCTTCTATGGTGTAATGGCTCCACACAAATCCCTCTCTAGGGACTCAATCAAGAACCACCCAGAATGTTCTATGAGAACTAATCTAATGAGAACCTTTTATATTCCAAAGGTTTTATCTAGAACTCACCCTGGGCAGTTCACTGAAAACCCTTTATGTATTCCAGAGGTTTTATTCAGAGCCCTCCCAGGGGGGTTCTACCAAGAACCCTTTTATATTCCAAAGGTTTCAGATAGAACTCACTTAGGGGCTTCTACTGAGAACCCTTTAATGATTCAAAGATTTTATCTACAACTCAGCCAGGGGGTTCTAGGTCACTAAGGACCATCTTATATTATGATAGAAAGGACTCTTGACAAAAGTTGATGAGAGACTTCTTTGAGGATTTCAACAATCCTTGAAGAACTCTATCTTCCAAAAAGAACTGGATTTAAAGTGTTCTTAATGGAACCTTACTCTTTAGTCTAACTCTTTTTAAACAAAATGGTTCTCCAGAAACAAATGGTTGTGGGTAGAAGCTCAACCCTACAGAAAGAACCTTTTTAAGTGTACTGTAATTCCTCTGTGTGGTATTTATTGTGTGACAGCTCACTCGCTCTCGATCTCTTTGGCCTGTGGGTGTTTGAGCTTCTTGGCTTTGTCGACGTCAATGAACAGCTCCTTGAGCAGGTCCTCAGCAGCACCCAGCTTGACTGATATCTCATCCTGATGCTGGAAGGGCAGCTCCTTCTTGTCATTTTCATAATCCTGGTGGAAACAGACCACAGTTATGGTGATCTCCTTCAATGTATCACAAGTGTGTTAGTGTGTATTTGTTTTTCAGTGTGTGCTTATGTGTTCTCACCACAGCCAGCAGCTCCTCTGACCGGAGGATGTCTTTCTCCACCTGGTCAGCGTTCTTTTGCATCTGGGCAATCAGCGAGGCCAGGGTGCCGGCCTGGTTCCTGCAGGGTGAGGAGAGAGGTCATGGATCAGATGGCAAATTATTGACAATCAGCTCAGTCTCTCTCTCTCAAATATCTCTCAAATCCCTCTCAAAGTCTCAAATCCTCTGAATCTGAGGACCAACACTCACCCTTAGAGGTTTTGTCTTCTAGACAGACAAAATCTCATTGGTCATGATCGAAATATCAACAACAAAACACCTTCCTAAACTAGACACACAGCTCAAAGACTGCAATGAAACCAAATAAAACATTTTCTTTATGAATTTGACAAACCTTTGAAAATGTAAACACACTAATCTACAATCTCACCACTAGATGCCACAAAATACACTGGTCCTTTAAAGGGGCAGTTCAAAATCCCTAAAATCCAAAATATATATTCTTTCCCTGGTCTGTAGGGTTGTTTATCCATTATCCATCCATATTCTCTCCAGTATAAACTAACTAAATGGTCCCATTATAGTGGAGAGAAGGTAGACATCTCTATATCTCCAAAACTCTGCAACTCACACCAAAACAGTAAAGATGAATAAAGAGCACTGCTGGCTAGAAGAAAAATATGTATTTTGGATTTGGGGATTTGAATACTGCTCATCTCACCCTCCCCTTCCAAGCACGTAGGAGAACATATGGGGGCCACAAAATACGCCAAAAAAAAAAACATGAAAAGCTGTTGTGAGCTACTGTAGAAAGACAACCCACACCCTCTATCAATAGATCCCTTTTAATCGTACACACTGGACCTGTAAAAACCCCATGAAACCTAATTATGAGAGTTCTGGGGTTCATTTTATGTATTTCCGGCTGGAAAAACAAGCCCAAACCAATGGCATGTCAGTTTGAGAGAACTTTCTCATACCATGAGAGATACATTTTCAAGACCAGAAGAAAGTAAGACGGGTGTCTATTTCTGGACAAACTTCACATCAACAGATTTTTTTATATGAGCCCTGACATGTAGTAAGGCAATACAGTTGAAGAACAAAACATATTCTAAGATCATCTCCAATATCAAAAACGTGCACCGAGGCAGTTTCCCTTTTTATTCTTTTCACTGTTGTATCTGGCTGATTTGTCTTTATCAAGATCAAACACAACCTGACAAATCACATACTGTCTCAAGGCCCGTTGCCGCCCAGGAGCGTTCCCTACATGCTAACCATTCCACAGCGGCTGTGACCGTCACTCCCTCTGTCACTGTCATTGTGTTGCTCTCTGGCGATGCCACTCAGGGTTTGGCTGATAAAAAGATAAAGTGATGCCTCAGACAGACAAGAGGAGGAGGAGACTCTACCTGCTGATAACTACAGATGAACTACACCTGTAAAACTAAACAGGACATCAGAAATCAAAAGATTTTGAAGGATTTGAATGAAGATAACACACGATAGTGTTGTAAGGGGTTTTGGGGTAATTAAATCTTGAGTTTGTGATCAATTACAGTCGAGGAAGCTGAGGCAGGCTACAGGAACACAGCAAGAGTGCAAGACGTGTGGAAGATCATAAATTGACAATAACAAGCGAGGATGAGTCCCCCCACTGTAAGTTGATCAACTGTCAGTTGTCTGTCAATGTAAAGTTCTGCCTGTTATCCTGAAAACAAAAGCCCACTGCTCTGAAATAACACACTCTGGACTGAGTTCAGTGACTTCCTGTCTCACTGCTGCCAAACTTCATTAACATTTTGCTCAATTTAACAGTTAAAAACATCTACACCTTCTACAAGATTATTAATGATTTCTTACAACTCATAAACAGACACTTACTCATTTGGCAAACATTTAGCATTAATCTGAACTCTAATTAACATGAAACGTAAAGTTATGGATCAGAATAAAAATGTTAAAGTAGGGCTCCATAGCATTTCTCAGTGTTTCCCTCATCTCTGATGACATATCGTGGTCTTGCAGGTTGAATTTCTTATTGTATTTATACTTTTTGTGTCCAAATGTCCAATGTCTCCATTCAGAGTTGGACATTACAACTGCCTCACAAACACACATAGGTTGTATATCTGTGTGTATATACACTTTAATTTACCTGCAAGTTACTCTTTAACACCAGGAGTGGCATTAATATTTTCTTTTGTAATACTCTTTAAATAGGAGAAATATCCCATAATATGCAGCATTTACACTGATATCAGTCTCACATCAGTTGAGAAAGTGAGTGCAGCCACAGCTGCATAAAGGAAGAAATTATCTTTCCTTTTTAGGTTTTTGTGCATACAAACAACAAAACTTCCCAACATCATAAATCATTACGAATGTGACAAGACATTTTTCATGTTCCACTCTTGCTCTTCTTGTTGAGAGTCTGTGCCACAGGGCTGATTTTACAACCAGAGAAGACTTTGTTCATATGCTTAAACCTCTGGAACAATGCTGATGTGTAACACTGAACCCAAGAATGTCAGTGAACCATCAAGGAGCTCGCTATCAAAGCCACAAAGTCGAACAAGCAAATACCACATGAGTTAAGATTTACAACAACGACCTAAATGCAGTTTGGCAATCGAGGCCCTTTAATGATGGAGCAACACAAGGAATGCAGACGTCCCCCTGAGCTGGTTTTGCAGCCACTCTCACAATGGTCTCCCTATTCCTGCTCACTCAGCAGGAGGGACAGGTATGTGCCGCACACACACAGTACACACAAGAATTATTTCTCAACTTTTCAGCCAAAGAAATATTTGTGCTGATGACAAGGAGTCATTAGTGTCAGCAGAGCCTGGATTAATGGAGCAGGGTGATAATCTATGTTAGTGATAATGTACAGTGAGCAGGTCATTATTTCACAATAATGAGCAGCTTGCTGTGCACTATTCTGCTTATGGGGGAAAAAATCAATCTCAATAATCTGACACAAAATTTTATACCATATACATAAATATTTTGTGTCAAATTGTTGAGATTGATTTTTCCCTCACAGGTTATAAGCAGGATAATGTACAGTAAGCTGCTCATTACTGTGAAATAATGACCTGCTCACTGTTCATTATCACTAACATAATATCATCACCCTGCTATAATATACATATATAATTAAATAGCTGACTGTTGTTTATTGTTGTTTGTTATTTATATATTTAGTTATAGCTACTTACTAAAACATATTTTTTTTAATCTTTCTTTCTTTCTTTCTTTCTTTCTTTCATATTTTTGCTTTTTCTCTATTATCGCTATTGAATTAAAGAATTTATTTATTTATTTATTTTTTATTAATGCTTTGGCAATATTGTTCAGAAGACATTCATGCCAATAAAGCATATTGAATTGAATTGAACTGTGTCCATAGCAACAGTCTGTTCAGAAACAGGACAGACCTTATACTGGCGTATAAGGTCATCAAGTATCAAACAAAGTTGTGTACTAAAGGCTGTTACCATCTGTCCTGTCTTGATGTGCTTCACTGACTTTTGTGAGGTGTGCTTTTTTTTTTTTTTTTTTTTTTGGGTTTGTCTTTTATACTCTTTAGAACATGTGACTTGTATATAGAGTTTTTATTTTTGTTGTTGGTCATTGATCCTTTATATATATGTTTACATATATATAGGCCTATTTTTTCACATAGATATGTGTGTCTCCTTCATCTGTGCTGTCAAGTAAAAACCTAATACCTAATAATGATCATAATGAGCTGAACGACAGGTGACACCCACACGTGTGTGTGTGTATATAAATGCCATAACAATATGAATTCTATCCATGAACATATCAGGAAAGTGACACAGCAGCAGCAGCGATGGCTGATTTCACTTGAAAGTAGGATAACTGGATAACCTGCATAATTTCAAAGGGCTTGCCTGCATTTTTTGAGTTGGTTGTAAGATGACAAAACTTGTACTACAAACACTCCCTGATTTCATTACAGCTCTCAGATGTCCTCACAGCTCACAGATTGTATTTTAAATTAAACTGTGTTGATTTTTGAGGGAAAAGAGAGGCTGACAGCGGCTCAGAGCTGCGTGACGCTGCAGATTTTTGGAGTTATTGCTCAGCAGGTTCAGGTCCATGTGTGACGCCCTTCAGATCACAAAGATGGAGCTCATTTTATGTAAATATGTAAGTTTAAGTTAAGTTCTATCCTGTCCAAATGTCCACTAAGAGGACAAAGAAACTGACCCTGAATGCTGATAGTCATCAGCCTTGGCTTCAGTATCACCAACCATGTCACCATCTAAGTGACAGATCACACACTCATGGAGCATCACGTCAGCCACCCTCATACACTTATCAGCACCCACATACTCACACACACACACACACACACACACACACACACACACACACACACACACACACACACACACACACCCTATCTTCAGCACTTAACCTGTTCATGACATTTCCGATCATAAATGATATTTTTAAAGTTTCTTTACATTTCATGACATTTAAAGGATTTTTAAAGTAAACCAACAAAGCTAAGTGTTGACTCATCGGTCAGTTTAAACAATAAGTTGATTGATGAATAGATTTCAATAACCAATCATTGTGATTATAGACTACTCATCAAAGTCAAGTTAAAATGTAAAATATTTGCTGGTTTTAGTTTCTGTAATGTGAGAATTTGCTGCTTTTCTCTGTTTCATATCATTCATATCATTTCACTATTTGTGGAATTTTGACCACTTGGACAAATCCTTCTGTTTCTATCTTTAAGTTTAATGCATGAAAAGAACACAGACATCTCACATGTTAGACATCAAATGAAGCTTTTCTTTAAAAACGTTGTCCCTCTGGTCTTCTTAATCAAGTTGTGAGAAGCCTTTTTCCTCTAGCTGCCAAACTGAAGTAGTACTTTGAAATATGTACAATTAGGGACATATTTTACTTTTTAAATAGAACCTTACCAATCATTGTGATCATCTATTAATCATTTAAGTCATTTATTTAGTAAAAATTTGAAATATTTACTGATTTTAGTCTCTGTAATGTGAGAATTTGCTGCTTTTCTCTGTTTTCTATCATTTCAAGTGACTATATATTGGTTTCTGACTGACAACTCTGTAAAATTATTTATAGACACAATTAATCAAATATTTGAAAAAATAACCTAAAAATGAATTGTCATTAATAATGAAAATAATCACAAGTTGCAATGCTGCTTAACTACTTTACTGTCTTGAGTAATTTAATTGTTGATGAAGTGTCTTTCAGCACAGTTGTACAGTTGGGAACCAACGCCCACATGAGAGACAGAAACCAGCTGAGCAGAACAGACTGGCCAGCCCTCATCACACCTCAGCAGAGAGACAGCATGTCCGGGGCAGGAGAGGCAAGGTGAAACCTGGGGCTGGTCACCACCTGCCTGTCAAACCACCTCCTGTCATTGTGACGTCCGACAGGGGAAACTATTCATCAGTTTGGCAGCTCCACATTCTCTCTGACATACTGGTGGTGTACCTGCCAACACTCCCAGTTTTCTCGGGAGACTCCCATTCTTCATTGCCCTCCTGGGATCACAATTCTCACATATTTCTGCTGATTTTTCTCACCTTTTTTTCTTATGGAAAGTTTTAAAGGGAAGGGACACATTTTTGCTGAGAGCAGCTTAAAATGATCATATCCTCAGAAAAATATTAGGAAAATATTCATTTTCTGTGTTATTGTAATCACATTTGAGTCCAGAATTGGACTTCTAGGCTAAATGCTGCGGTCCCATTGTATATCCCAGCTAATAACTATCATTTATGAGTCATATGCAGTCAACTGTTTGCAAAAAATGTTTGTTAATTATTATTGATATTTTCACTCTTTTAAAAGTCACCAGAATGTAGGAAAGTCTATGAAACTCAAATTTTCTCCCCCTCTTTGGTATTCAAAATGCTCCCTGTTTCTGAGGTCTCAAAGTTGGCAAGTATGACTGGTGGTCCTGTCACAAGCTGCGTGTTTAAAGGTGGCTTTAAAGCCATTATATCACTTAAATCACCTAAAGTCAAGTATGTCAAAAAGATGACCACAAATACAACCTGTCCTCAACACTTTACATCACTTGGATCAGTGCGGGACACGGTGAAATCCTCAGCCCTCTTTATCAGTTTATCTGAGAGTTCTTTGAAGATTTCTTGTCACATTCTGCAAATGTCAGGTGGACACAATGGATTATCAATCAGCGCCTGCTGTCTACATCTTTTTAAAGGCATAATATGCTACATTTTCCTCAAAAAACAATGTATAGACTCATCTGATTCAATCATCACTTATGACTCACTAGAAGAACGTTATTTTCTCAATATTTTGCTGTGCTCGGGATGCTTCACCAACCCAAAATAATGGTGTTTGACATTCAGGGAATGAAACTCAAAATTCAGCTACCTTTATGGTGCGTTTAGGAACAGCTCGGACAAATCCCACTGATTCTGCCTTTATGTCTGATGCATGAAAACGGTGGGAGCACGAAACTGAAGCCGTATTTTGAAACGTACTGTATTTGTGAGACATATGTCTACATTTTAAGCAGCAGCTAAGACTGAATGGACAGCCTAATCTTTCAACACTGAAAGCATCACTCACAGTCTTTATAGGATAGTTTTTTTTTCTCACTATGAAATATGATCATCAGCAACAATGTTTTGCTGCCCATCAAAAGTCTGAATCTTGGTTCAGTTTTGGGGAAAACTGGTCCAGGAAGCCACATTTTTAAGGTTTGAGTTCCTGAGAAGCAGATTGAAAAGAACTGATAAACACATTTTCACCAGTTCCACCTGCTCTGTTGAAGCACACTCATATTTACAAGGTAAACCTGACCTCAGGGCCCTGCTAACAGCCTGGAAAACACCTCACTAAGCTTCAACCATCCAAGAGGATTAACTCTGACCCCACACTCGAAATCAGGGAGGAAATTCACTGAGCAAACTTTCATTAGAAACTTTCTTCCAGCACGGCCACAGTGTAACAGGAGGAGAACCACAACAGTCAGGGAGAAAGAGGACGACAGCACGCACAGAAAGGAAACATGACACAGTTCTCTGGAGGAGGGGGAGAACATGACCGAGATACACTCATACATGCATTACATTCATAAAATCCACAGGGAAAAACTCACTTGCTGATCTTGCCCGACACCTTGAGGGTGTTCTCCTTGGACGTGCTTTTCCTAAACATCTTGGAGGTCCTGGTGGGTCAAGCAGAGATCCCACAAAAATCTCTCACTCTCTGTCTCTTACTCCTTCTTCGTCTCTGTCTTCCTCACCCTGTGGCTCCCACTCTCTACTGTCCCTTTGGTTCCTCTCAAACACACTCATACACACACACACACGCACGTCAGCACAGTGGCAGCCCCTCCCAGACAGGTTAACAGGTGTGTCACCGCCCAGACATCCACCTAGCACAGGAGGAGGAGAAGGACCGGACCGACCTGTTCCCTGTGCTCTCCTCTCCCGCCCTCTCCTTTCACTGGGGCCCTGACACACTCTCAAATGTCTCTAAGGGACCAGGGGCCCTTTAAGTACCAGGGATGCGTAATTCCTGAGGCTGGAGGGACACTGAATTCCTGCAGGGAGCAAAGGGAACAAAACACTTTTTATTCATGCAAATGGCATTCACCAGTGAACAAAACACAGAACACAGGCAGGAGAAATCAAGATGAAAAGCAGTGAGTGATTCCGAATCAGACTAATAAATGTTTCGGGGTTGCTTTGTTGCATGTTCCTATCATGGCTCAGCAATATGTGAGGGATTCAAGGCCTCTCTGCTTCCTGCAGGTCACAATAATGACCTGCTCGCTGTACATGATCCTGCTTGTTACCTGGTTATGGAGCAAAAAATCAATAATTTGACAGGAAATATTAATTTTTAATTTAACAATTTTACTGATTTAAAATTTATTTCATTGCTTGAGTCTACGACCAAAATTGTGACTATAGCCACAGTCTGTTCTTCATAACAGCGGTCTGTTATACAGAGATAACCTTAGAATGCTGTAAGTGACCAGTCGGAATCAAGCATTTAGCCAAGCCATGAAATAAATTCACATAATATTGATATTGTGATACAAGATTAGATATAATTTTAGATTTTGGATATATAAAACTTTTCAACTTATATTCAGTTGAATACAGTTCAAAGACAAGATATTTCATGTTAAAACTTGTATTGTTTTATTGTAAATTTACACTCATTCTGAATGTGATGCCTGCAACACCTTTCAAAAAAGTTGGGATGAGAGCATGTTTACACTGTGGTACATCAGCTTTATCTGTTAACAACACTCAGCAAGAGTTTGTGAACTGAGGACACTGATTGTTGAAGTGAAATTCTTTCTCATTCTTACCTGATATAGAACTTCAGGAGCTCAACAGTCCGGGGTCTCTGTTGTCGTATTTTGTGCTTCATAATGCACCACACATTTTCAATGGGAGACAGGTCTGGACTGCAGGCAGGTCGGTCTAGTACCTGAACTAACTACTATGAAGACACACTGTTAGAACACATGCACAATGTGACTTGACATTGTCAAGCAAGGACATCTCTGAAAAAGATGTCGTCTGGATGACAGCACATGTTGCTCCAAAACCTGTATGTACCTTTCAGCATCGATGGGGCCTTCACAGATGTGACAGTTACCCATGATGCCATGGGCACTAACACACATCCATACCATCACAGCTGCTGTCTTTTGAAGTTAGTGCTGGTAACAATCTGGGTGGTCCTTTTCCTCTTTAGCCCAGAGGACACTACGTCCATGACTAGTGAAAACAATCTGAAATGTGGACTCGTCAGACCACAGAACACTTTTCCACTTTGTGTCAGTCCATCTCAGATGAGCTCGGGCCCAGAGAAGTCTGCAGTGTTTCTGGATGTTGTTGATATATGTCTTTCTCTTTGCATGGTCGAGTCTTAACTTGCATTTGTAGATGCAGAGACAAACTGTGTTTACTGACGACAGTTTTCCAGAGTGTTCCTGAGCCCATGTAGTATCCTTCATACAATGATGTGGGTTTTTAATGCAGTTTTTAATGCAGTGCTGCCTGAGGGGTCAAAGGTCACAGACATTCAGTGTTGGTTTTCAGTCTTGACCCTTACTTGCAGAGATTTCTGTGGATTCTCTGAAGCTTTTAATGATATTATGGATTGTAGATGGTGAAATCTATAAATTCCTGCAGTTTTGTGTTGAGAAACATTGTTCTTAAACTGTTGGACTATTTGCCCCTAAACTCATTTACAAAGTGGTGAACTTCACCCCATCCATGTTTGTGAACCACTGAGCCTTTCCAGGATGTTAATGCCCAATCATCGTACTGTCACCTGTTACCAACTCACCTGTTCACCTGTGTGTATGTTCCAAACATGAACATGCATTCCACAACTTTCACAGTCTTTTGTTGCTCCTGTCCCAACATTTTTTGAAACATGTTGCAGTCATCAAATTCAGAATAAACATATATTTACAAAAATCATGTTGATCATCATCAGTTTTTAATCATCAGTTGATGAAGGAAAACATTACAAATCTTGTCTTTTTATTTGTTGGAAAAAATGAGACCAAAGAAAATTTCTTTCATGTTCAAAAACTGTACCATGGTCAACAAAAAATGAAGAGAAGTTATACAAAGAACAGTAAGTCGAGGCTCTGTGGTTAAAACAGTACATTTCTAGTACATTTTTTGTAAAGAACATATTATGACTTGTTGAGGATTTAGAACTCAAAGTTTCGGCCTTGGGACTTGTCAGTCTTGACTTGGCACTTGAGTGTAGAGACATGAGACTTACTTGTGACTTGCAGCACAATGACTTGGTCCCATTTCTACTATATACCATCATATTCATTTTTAAGGTTTTTTTTCTCATGGGAAGTTTCCCAACATCATCTCCATCCATCAAGTTATTTTATTCTTGCCTCATGTCCCACATTTTTAAACCAGTCATTAATGTTAGGCTTATCAGTCATCAGCTTTAGAGAACACCTGAGTTTTGTATTAACCTTTGTATATCCTCTTTTTCTGGGGTGGAAGTAACTAATTACAAATACTCAAATTACTGTAATTTAACTAGTTTTTTTTTTTTTTTTGGCAGGGGGTACTTGTACTTTTATGAATATATTTTCAAGTCTGTACTTTTACTTGTACTTAAGTATTCATTACAAGATGTAATCTTCTTAGTTACTTTTAAAACCATAGAGTACTAAGTAGAATTTGAATTAATATCCAAACCTTTCATCTGCATTTTAGTAGCTAATCAGGTGATCTGATCACAGACAGACCAATGAAAACAAAGACATACAACTGAAAAACAAAACAAAACACTGCTGCAGCAAAGGTTTGGGGTAAGGATGTTAACAATTAACCATTAATTAATTAATAACTGTTAAGAATTTAACCAATTAAAGATGTATTCCTGGATATTTCTATTATGTTTTGACATTGTTTTATCTGACGGAACTGTTTACTGAACAAGGAAAAGAGTAGTTTTTGAGACAAATACTTTGTACTTTTAGTTAAGCATATTTCTAACAGCAGTACTTTTACTTGTAATTGAGTAATATTTTAGCAGCGTAACAGTAATATCCAGATTTTAGTGCTCATTCCACCCCTGCTCTTTTCCCCCTGTGAGAATTGTTAACTTTTATCCACAAAGATGAAACTGTGACTGGATGCTGTGTACATTTAAATTGCTGGAACCTCCTACTCTGCCTGTTGCAGGCTGCAAAGCAATTTAACTTAAATAAATTATAGTGAGTGAGTCAGTGAGTTGTCTGATTTTCCTGTTTCCTTCCCTGATTCCTTCCCTTTGATTCACTTTTATTTTTTTTATATCTAATTGGATTATTGTCCAACTGGACTGTTACAGCACTTTGTTGTTTTTATCATTTAGATTAACTTGACCTTACTTGTGTTATAATGTATTGTGTCATGTGTATGTGTGTGTATGTACTGTTACATTGTTGTGTTTATTTCCACATTGTGCACTTATGGTCATATTATGTGTTAAGGCTGAGAGAGCCAGAGCACAAGAATTCCACTGTAATTTAATACACATGATAATAAAGTTGAGGTTGAAAACTTGACATTTTAAGTCTGTTTGAGTTTAAAGGGACAGTTCATCCCAAAAATCAAAAAACACATATTTTCCCTCTGACCTATAGTGCTGTTTAACCATGTAGATTTTTTTTTTTTTTTTTGGTGTGAGTTGCAGAGCTTTGCAGATATCAGGAACTACTTTCTGTCTGCAGTAGAATCTACCGGAACTACTTTATTTTCAACTAGAAAGAAAGTAGTTCCTACATGAAACTGCTCACAACAAGGTGTGAGGATTATCTTGAGTAACTTGGTCATGATTTTTGGAAAGAGACACTGGTTTTGAATTTTTCAAATGTGTTTTTGTGGAGCTTTGAGCAGCACAAGCTGAGTGCCATTTAGTCCCATTATAATGAAGAGAAAGCAGACATCTCTACAGCTGATATCTCCAAAACAGTCCAGTTGGATAAATAGCATACAAGCCGGGGGAAAATGTGTATTTTTAATTTTAAGGTGAAGTTGAATGAATGAAGAATGAAGTTGAACTTGAAAACTTGACATTTAAAGAGTTTAAGAATGAACATAAAACTAAGACTATATAAGTGTGTTTTATTTTAACTTTCCCTGTTCACACCCGTCTTCAAACACAGACACACAGTGTGTACAGTAAACAATGGAAAAGTGTCTCACAACCTGTGGGCCACAAGGGAAGTTTATTACGTAATACGTTCATATAGAGGCACGCTTCATGATGTTAATGATTAAAGACTGTTCCATACATTTCAAAGTCCCGTGTGCAGCATCTACAGGCATGCGAGTCACTCAGAATCAGGGCGTCTCTCTGCAGCGTATCAACAATAGGAAATCATGGGGAGGAATGCAGCGGGGCAGCTTTCTAGGCAGTAGAGAGGGGAACAGCACGGAGAGGACACATTTTTGATCAGTCCAGTCATACAGTGTCTCTCTGTGGGTGCGTCCACCTGTCTGGAAAAACAGATACTCTCTCTGTTGCTGAGATACATACAGTATGTGGCTCCATTTTCAATTTAAAAGCAGACTTCAACCTTAAATTTAAAAATGTATTCAACCCACTGTGAACATTTTTGTTAATTAAGTCATATAATAAGTCATTTTAAATTTTAATGCTAAAATAGTTTTGTACTATATAAGGATCCTGCTTCATACTGTTAAAAACAATGAGCAGCCTTTCTGCAGCTTTTGAAGTTGCCCATCATGGAACTGTAGATGTCAAAATTTCCACTTGAAAGTTGAGATAAAATCAATTGTTTAATACATAAATCTTGATAAGACTGAAAGCTCAAGAACAGTGGCTGATGAGATTGTTTCATCAACTGCTGTTTCCAAAGTCTTCCTGGAAAGAGGACCAAAATGGAAGTAAGTAACTTCTTTGTGTTGTCCTTCACATTTTCAATTGATATGTATTTGTCACAGTGCATGTATATCTGTATATGGCAAAATAAAACAAACAAAATAAAAATTATAGTGACATACCTATTGTGGGTTCTTCTTCCTCTGAACCTAAAAGTTGGGATGGACATACTGATTCAAGCCCCTGGAGGAACATGTCCAAAAGCTTCAATTATGTTTGTGAACATAAGCACTGAACCCCAGTTTATCCCTGAAGAGACCGATGATTCAGATAGATGTTTCCTGAATCAGATTATCTAATTAAGATACTTAAAAACATGAGAGAAAAAAAGTTTAAATTAAAGGTTAAAAATTAATACAGTTCAGCCTGTGGTGCATGAATGTCCAACCTAATTCATGGTTATTCATCCAATAGTTGTCAAGATTTTTTACTAAGAAGAGAAAATGCTGGGGATCACCAGAGTCATTAGGATTCATCCTCTCAGGGTTGTGAATCTCTGCACAAAGCAAAATTAGCAATCCAGCTAATGTTGAGATATGACCAAAATGGTGGCCCTGTGGACTGTATGAAAAGTTGAAAAGTAAAGCTGATGCACAAGTGCCTTAAACTGGCATACTTTCTAATGGCCAGCAGGGGGCGACTCCACTGGTTTCAAAAAGAAGTCTGATTATATTTAAGCTTATAAGAAAATGAGCCTACTTTACAACTGATTTATGACCCCAGTTAACAGTTTCCTAATGAGTTGATGCTCTCAGTCAATAGTTTCAATCTTCTTCTATACAGCATGATGTTCATTTAGTAGAGTAAAATAGAAGATAAAGCTGGGTATGCTTCAGGGTGTAGCTACTGTACCTTGGGATTGTGTGGCTACCATGGCAACCTGTCAATCAGGATAGAGGCGTAGCAATACATATCCATTGTGCTGTGTACATTTAAATAGCCGTGAACTTGTTTTGGGTGTTGTCTGTGTTTCGCCTGAGAACTTTGAACTTTTCAGTGTTTTCAGTTCAGAAGAGTTAATTGTAATATTTTGGTTGTTTAAAAATGTCTTGTTCAGCATTTTTTTTTGTACAACCCAGATTCTAAAACAGTTGGGACGCTGAGCAAAATGTAAATAAAATGCAATGCAATGATTTGCAAATCCTTTTTGACTTGTATTCAATTGAATACAGTACAAAGACAAAATATTTAATGTTCAAACTGATAAAATTTTTTGTTTTTTGTAAATATACACTCATTCTGAATTTAATGCCTGAAACATGTTTCAAAAAGTTGAGACAGGAGCAACTAGAAGACTAGAAAAGTTGTGGAATTCTCAAAAAACTTGTTTGGAACATTCCACAGGTAAATGGGACGGACATCTTCAAAAGGCTCAGTGGTTCACAGGCGTTACTGGTGTGAAGTTCACCACATTGTGAAAAACTGCAAATAGTCCAACAGTTTAAGAACAATGTTTCTCAACACAAAACTGCAGGAATTTAGAGATTTCACCATCTACAATCCATAATATCATGAAAAGATTCAGAGAATCCACAGAAATCTCTGCAAGTAAGGGTCAAGACTAAAAACCAACACTAAATGTCTGTGACCTTTGACCCCTCAGGCAGCACTGCATTAAAAGCTGCATTAAAAACCCACATCATTGTATAAAGGATACTACATGAGCTCAGGAACACTTTGGAAAACTGTCATCAGTAAACACAGTTTGTCTCTGCATCTACAAATACAACTTAAGACTCTACCATGCAAAGAGAAAGACATATATCAACAACATCCAGAAACACTGCAGACTTCTCTGGGCCCGAGCTCATCTGAGATGGACTGACACAAAGTGGAAAAGTGTGCTGTGATCTGACGAGTCCACATTTCAGATTGTTTTCACTAATCATGGACGTTGTGTCCTCCGGGCTAAAGAGGAAAAGGACCATCCACATTGTTACCTAGCACTAACTTCAAAAGACAGCAGCTGTGATGGTATGGATGTGTGTTAGTGCCCATGGCATCATGGGTAACTGTCACATCTGTGAAGGCCCCATTAATGCTGAAAGGTACAAACAGGTTTTGGAGCAACATGTGCTGCCATCCAGACTATGTCTTTTTCAGAGATGTCCTTGCTTATTTCAGCGAGACGATGCCGAGACACATTGTGTACATGTTCCAACAGTGTGTCTTCATAGTAAAAGAGTTCAGGTACTAGACTGACCTGCCTGCAGTCCAGAGGGGAAAGAATTTCACTTTCAAAACTTCAACAATTACTGTCCTCAGTTCCCAAATGCTGTCTGAGTGTTAAAAGAAAAGCTGATATATCACAGTGGTAAACATGTTTTTGTCACAACTTTTTTGAACATGTTGCAGGCATCAAATTCAGAATGAGTGTATACTTATAAGAAACAATAAAATTCATCAGTACTAAGAGACACCCTCAGGAGTTGCATAAGCAGTCCTACATTTTGTTTTAAACCTGTTTTCTGCTAGTTACAATTAGCATCCCAATGAATGGATCTGTGATTTGGATGGACCTCGCTAACCACCGAGCTTGCCGGCTAGCACTAGCTGATAACTTAGCATTTGCTATGTTCCTGCCCAGCTTCAACGTCTTGTCCAAATATGGTCACTATTGGCGGCCAAAAGGCCAAACCTGAGGCTTCAAAGATGGTATAAACCAATGGGTGACATCACGGTGGATATGTCCACTTCTTTTATACAGTCTATGGGTGGACTGACCAATGGACTGACATTATCATCCATAAAGCCACACTGGCTAAAGAGAAAACAGTACACAGAAGAACGTGACAAGTGACACATACATAGAAACGGCTGTTTATGTAGGTGTAAGGCTGCACTCTGGTCCTTCAGGGTGTTAAAGGTCAGCTTTGTCAGTGGAGGTCAAACCTGACTGTGGCTGAAAAAGGATCAATAACATCCTCAAGTTCATTCTGATAGTTTCAGGGTGACAAAAACACGGCAGGGAGGGAATTATCTGCATGCCTCCAAATTCCAGCTGAACTGAGAGGAAACAACAAAGGTAGAAACAGCGAGGGTGTGTCAGTCTCTTTCATTAAACTACACACAGCAGACAAAGCACGGCTGTCTGGTTTACAAAGTAAATCTGGTCTCACAAAGCTCTGATGCTTGTATAGTACTGTACCTTGGACTTTTTCACCTTTCCCTTTACAGTACAACCTGCGCACAAAAGACATCCGCTTGTCAATACATAGTTTTTTTTCCCTATCTGAGAAATGATTTACTTCCACGTCCTTCATCTGTTCATCTCATGACAGCAAAATAAAGGGACAGGGTGCAAATGAACTGATTCGAAGTAATGTAAAAATATCGAGCTGATTAGTAATGATACTGTCTAATCTCTGGTTTCTTCCTGCAGATAAACATTTATCTCCACTTCATCAAGGAAAGGTATGTTTCTGGAGTGACAGAGGAATGTGTGTACAGGACGGTGATGACAGATGGCAGACATATCAGAGATGCCGTGTGTCTGTGTGTGTGTGTGTGTGTTGGGGGGTTATTTCTGTTAATAAAATGTATTTAAGACTTTGATGTTAAAATGTAGAAAGCTATTTGCATAGCTGGATGTGTTTGAGTACCAAACACACCCATTTAATTATTCATACTGAAGAAAATGCATATACAGAGTAAACCTTCACACATTCACACCCTGCTGAGGCATCCTACGCACTCCTAACACACCCACACCCAAGACAGACGTGCAACAGTCACACCTCTGTACTCCACAATGTCACCTTTTACTCTGTAAAACCTAACAAACTTGATTTTATAATAATTCTAAGAAAAATGACACCATGATAAAAACATTTTTTTTGTCCTCCATCCTGATCCTTTTGGTATCTTTAAATCACGAGGACGAGGTTTGAAATGAACACGGCTGAATTTTCCACAGAAGAAATTAACGAACAGACCGTGTTTGGTGCAAATATATTTTAATTATAGGCCTGGAAATTAAATCAAATCATACATTCTCATCATTTCTTTTCTCTTTCCACCTGTATTTCCAACAGTTACTGATCATGACTAACTGATTTCCAGGCTGATCGAGGTAAAGTGCTGGAACCGTTCCAGCACGTCCATCTTGATTCTTTAACATAAAACACTGAAGGGGAGGAAAAAAAAAAAAATAAAACCAAGATGTTGATATAAATTAGTCAGCAAAACAGTTAAACATATGAGTGGGTGAGTGACAGGAAACAGTACTCTGGGTATGACAGGGAAACCAGGTCCCTTTGGGGTCAGAGGATGAGCTGCTTTGGTGTGGATATATGCTGACAAACTACTGATGACAAGAGTTTGAGCATTACAGTGTAGTACAGTATCCACAGACATGTCAGTGGTGATGGAAGAAAAAAAAAAAAAAAAAAAAAAAAAAAAAAAAAAAGAGTCCTACTCATGACTGACACACGTGTGGCAGTGTGACGAATGAAAGGCGGCTAAAAACTCCTTAATGGCTACTGCTGTCCTACAACAGTGACTCTGCTGACATGAAATTTAAAAAAATGAAATAAAAACATTATAGGGGTTCATTACAGTCTGAAGAGCTGCTGCAACATCAGCCAGCAGGTCCGTCGGTAGAAAACGTGCACCTTAATAATAAGTGAGACATTGATGGGTGTTAAAAGTGAGGCCTGGGCTTCCATGTAGACGAGCTGCAGCAGTTGGACCCTTCTCACGTCATACAACAAATGCAGTGTAGGTGGTCTGTGTAGGTTGCAGCTGAATTGAAACACTGAACCATCCTGTGTTTTTGAAAAACAAAATTTCACACTTTGATTCATTGCTTTGTCTTTCATCATCCTGCTGAAACGTTCAAGTTTTATCCCAGTTCTTCTGAACTGTTTTCTTAATTCGTTAGAAGAGGCCTGCTCATGAGTTGTACACAGATGCCACAAAAGATGGACAACAAAAGGTGTCGGGATAGCTTTCTTCTTGTGCTTTTTTAAAAGCAAATCATATCCACTTAAAGCGGCTGCAATGAACTTCCATATTGTGTTGATTTTAGAGGCCCCTGTGGAAAAAAAGTGGTAGGGTTTCCACCTGAATAATCACAAAATATAAGGTAAAAAATGAAATTATCTAAAGAAAACCGGTTAGCATACTACTCCCTGCAACTTTGCCTGGGAAAATGTAACATAAGATCATTTTATCTGATTTCAGAGGCAGTTATCAAGAATAACTATACAGAAATAGCTGATCTTCTTGCTGATGGTCTTGTTTGGTTTTGTACATCGAATAGAAGCATCAGTATTAAACTGAGACCGTTTCATAACCAGTTAAAAACTCCTTGTAGCATGTTTAATCATGCTTTACTACCCTGTAGTGTTCATCTTTTTTTTTCTATATTTCTTGGTGAAATTTCTGTGTGGATACAGATGTGGTGGGCTGACTCGTCGCTGTGTGATGTGAAGTTTTGAATCACAAACAGGGTCTTACAGTACAGTTGAAAGGAGGAAAGCCCAGAGAAAAGGGTGACTGGAAGAAAAATGGGATGCAGCTACGTCTTCCAAGACTATGATGGCTGATAAATCAGCTTCAGTTTGTCTCACTACAGTCACAGGATATTTACGGTGTTTGATGAGCATTACTTTGTAGGTACCAATGCTGCAATTTTATGTTTAAGAAACAAAGCTGAAACAAAGAAAAAGAAAATGCAGACATAATTACATGAAGGCGCTTACATAACACTGAAACAACAAACAACAAAAAACCTAATGGTGCCTAAGTGGCTTCGTTCACTCTGATGGGATTGCGAGATCGACTTGGCTGAGCTGATCAAGAGCGTGGCATGTGACCTGTGAAAGCCACAGGGACGCAGCTGTAGCCAAAATTAAAAAGGGAGCCTGTATGCCTGGTGTTATTACTAAAGGAGGCAGGTGGACTTGGGTCATATTGCTACTTGAAATGGATTTGATTAGTTTTCCATCATCTTTCTTGGAAAATTCAACTCACTCTGCTTTCTTCAGACCTGCCAACTCCACCCATCTTGCACTTAGGCACTAAAAATCAAACATAAAAATGAACTGAAATTATTCTAATTAACAACTGACCCAAGTCTGGTTGTTTGTGGTAAACTCGGGGCCCGGTGGTTCTCCTGTGAGAGACCAGAGCCTGGGGGATCCATTTAGCTGCCAAAGCCGAAGATGCCCTTGATGTAGCCCGTGAGGCCGCCCTTGCCCTTCTGCTCCACCTTGTCATCCAGGGGTGGGAAGGCCACGTGGTTGAGGGCGAGGTCGAAGAAGAGGGGCTTGCAGGGGATTGGCTGGAAGTCGGGAGGGAACTGGACCAGATTGGGCTGTTTTCCTACGAGGGTGGGGTCGAGGCGGAAGGTCTCCAGGCGGTTGCAGAGGGGCTGCATGAAGGAGGAAGAAGGGGAAAAAAACCCAGTGAAAATTACTTAATCACAGAAAACTGCAAGTTTATATTAAAGGGACAATTCACCCCAAAATCAAAAAACACAATGTCCTCTGGCCTGTAGTGCTGTTCATCCATCTAGGTTTTTTTGGTGCAACCTCTGGAGATATCGGCCACAGAGATGTCTGTCTTCTCTCCAATGTAATAGGACTAAATGGCACTCAGCTTGTGGTGCTAGGAACTACTTTCTTTCTATTAGACATAAAGTAGAGTGTACTAGAACAGTTCCTACATGAAACTGCTCACAACAAGGTCTGTGGATTAACTTGAGTAACCAGGTCATGATTTCTGGAAAGAGACATGTCTGTTGAGTTTTTCAAATGTATTTTTGGTGCTCTGAGCACCAAAGGACTAATGCCATCTAGTGCAGTTATACTGTAGAGAAGGCAGAGATCTCTATGGCTGATATCTCCAAAACTCACACCAAAACAGTATAGATGAATAAACAGCACTACAGGGCAGAGGAAAAATATGTATTTTTGATTCTGACTGAAATCCTATCATCTAACTTATATGGAAGACAACTGAACAAATTAATTTGATATTCTGAAAGACAACATTTATGATTCTGTCCTCTTACCGTGTTGTCTTTCACCTGCTGCTGAGAAGGAGCTTCAGCAGTCTCATCAGTGTCTGAAACACAAACATTTCCTGAGTGTTGTACACAGAACAGGCCTAAATAGGTTCTCGTACTGTAAAAATAAATGAATTGGCTCAAAAACTGTTCATTAAGGTGTTCTCACCTAAGATGGCAGCAGCCTGAAGGGAGTATTTTTCAGCGTTGACCTCAGCAATGAGCTCCTGAACATCAGGGAGATCCTGCACAAAAGATACAACAGTGATTCTTCTGGTGGAGTTTGGATGTTGGATAACTGTCACAAAGACCTTTTATCCACAAAATTATTCAGGGTAAGTTTCAAAACATGAGAAATCTCTGATCCTGTTTTATGCCAGTTAGTTGCCAGACAAATGCCAGATTTGTTTCACCCAGGCTAGCAAGGAAAGCAAAAATGTTTCAAGAACTGATAAATGTTCAGACTATCACAACAGCCGAGATTACACTACTCCATGATTTGCAAAAGAGCACAACACAAGATAGGCCTCTGTTTCAGAAAGCATTTTTAGTTTGTTCAGCCTGAGACGAGGGAAACTCTGGGTTTTCTGTTTCAGAGGGAGAGATAACTTAAACTCTGGGTCAGTTACCATGGTAACTCTGAACACTGTATAGCTAACCTGCTTACTGGCAGGTTTTCTTAAACAAAATGAGTTTCTCTTAGGCCTGGGCGATATGGTTGAAAAACCTATCACGGGTGGACGTTTAGCTCAGTTGGTAGAGCGTTCGACCCATGTATGGAGGCTGTTAGTTCTCTGCAGCGGCCACTGGTTCGACTCCCGCCTTCGGCCCTTTGCTGCATGTCGTCCCCTCTCTCTGCCCCCCTTCCTGTCTACTCTCTGGCTGTCCTATCAAATAAATAACTTTAAAAAAAAAAAGAAAAAGAAAAACCTATCACGATAGTGAGGTCTGATATCAGTCAATCGAATTGTGTATGAGTTGATATTGATTATTATTGATAATGTAGGTTGTGACTGACGAAATGTTGTGTACTTCCAAGCGATGGAAGCAGCTACGATGATCAAATGAGTAAAAATCACAATATTTTTGACCAGATACCTTGATATTGCCACAATATTATAGAGATGACCATTGATAATTTTGGAGATTTTTGATAAATAATCAGTAATGTGGATATAATCATTAAGTGGGTAAAGACAAATATTAGAACAGCTACAACAGTCTGTAAGTTCAGAAAAATTCCATCACTTTACTGTAATGCAGCCTTTAAAACCAGGAAAAGACGACACTTGCGTAATATCATGATATAACAATATCCAAAATCTATCATGATATCTAGTCTCATATCACAGTACGATATAATAGACATTTTTCCAGGCCTAGTTTCTCCCTGACTCTGCCCTCCTGCAGAGCCTGAAGGAGCTGTCTGACACACTGTTTCATTTTCTCATTCATGCAGTCGATAACAAAGCTCATCTGAACGCACTACATTTCTTAGAAACATCAAAATCCTGGTTAGATATTAGTTCATTACCCGAGAACTACTGTTAACACGAGCACTTTTATGAGCAATCTGTCAGTGAATCTCAGAATAAAATCTATACATCATCTTTCATAACACTGTGACTGTGTGGACATTAAGACAGCTGTCAACCAGCCACCCTGCACTGAAATATTACTGTACATTACAGTAGGAATCACTGTTTAAAGACACTGCTCGGTGAACAATCACTTGTCATACTGTGATCAGTCACACTGATGGAACATTCCTATCATGTTGGAGATGATGTGAATATTTGAGTGAGGATGACTGTGGTACAGCTGAAATGACTAAGATTCCAAAACTAACTAAATGGTAGTTGAAAAATGAGTTTTTGAGTATCGGCTGCATTTGTCTTCATTTGTTTTGACAGCATTTCATTGTGAAACATTTACACATCTTGAAATATAGAACACTGCGGAGCGAAATTAGTAAGTGTAGGCCTAAAACTGATGTGTAAAATGTACAGCCCGTTTAAAGTGAGATACCTGCAGATCACTATTACTGGGTTGGGCTGTGACTTTACAGTCACAAGGCCATAAGTAAAATGTGTTTTATCTATTTGATTCATATTTTCACATTCATCGCTGTCATCTGCATTTTATCCAAGACAAATTACAGCTGATACATAAATCATATAAATACAAATGTAACATACGGTTGGATTCTAGCACTTTAATATCCATGAGAGAAATGATGAATGAGTGGATTCCAAAGAATAAAATGTCTTTTTTCTCCACTTAGGTTTTTTAATATAACCATCACAGCCTGCATTGGGACACATTCATATTTCTGCTCCACTGGATTAAAATGGATGCTATTCTCTTTATCTGCCTGTTTTCATGGTGAATCACTGTACTGAAGCTCCACTGATGATGGATAATGTACTCAATACTCAAGAGTTGATTGAGTTTTAATTTACAGAACAGCTGATCAGAATTAGTCCACACAGATTTCAGGATTAGGCTCAGAGTTTGTTAAACCTACTGTCTGAAACAGGCCCCTGAACGCATCTGTGTTTACACTACAAAAGATAAGGGGTCAAACGTGTCCCAGACCACCTCAGCAGGCGGTCTGAGAGACCTGATCACAACACCAACTGTAAACAGGGCCTTTGTTGAGGGCGTTTCTTTTGTTTCTTGTGTTTATATTAACACATGCAAGGAGACTTTTTCATGTTGGATTGTAAAGTAAAATAAAATGCGTGGTACTGAGGATTCATTTCGGTTGTGTGACATTTTATATATTCTTTTGTGGATCTTTATGGCTTTATTCAGACAGGACAGCTGAAGATATGACAGGAAAGAGTGGAGAGAATGGAGGGGGCCGACACACAGCAAAGGGCCCCAAGCAGGAGTCGAACCCATGGGTGATGCTGCGGACCCACAGCCTTGGTACATGGGGCGCACAATCCACCAACTGAGCCACCAGGACTCCCTGTAATGTGACTTTTTTTTGTGTTTTTTATATGACCAACCTTGAGACTGTTGTTGAGGCTCTTGGCCTTAGACTGGACCTCCTTGGCATATTTCAGCACCCTCTCATACAGCACCAGCGCCTCACTCCACTTCTTCACCAGCACATAAGACTGAGCTATGAAGAAACACCTGAGGGAACAGAGGAAGGGACCACATCAACAACACATGAGTGTATTCATGTATATGAAACAATCAGAAATAAGACATGAAACAAAACTTTAAAAAGAGAGGAGGGTCAAGAACAAAAAGAGAAGAAGTTGGTTGAGATTTTATAGCACAAATGTCTGACCTGTAGGCCTTGTAGACCAGGGTCTTGAGGGACACCTCCTTCTGGAAGTTGTGGTCATCCTCCAGGCCCTGCAGGGTGGAGAGCTCAGCCAGACTCTGGAGAGACGAGAGGAAGGTTAGGGACGTGACAGGAGACACAGAGTTAAAGTGTGAGCAGGAAATGACAGACTGTCAAACCAAGCTAAGTACACATCCCTGCACTGCTGACAACACAGATCAAACAAATCAACACACACAGCTACTGGGAGAAACTGACAACTAAGATCTTATATGTATACTAATTTAACTAACTGAAATACACAGTGCTGATATGGACAATTATCAAATTATCAATGTGTCAAATGTGACACATTTATCCAACTTTATTTTTTAACAACTTTTATCATACATGCAGAACCTTCTGAATAAAAAGATATGTGATGTCCAGACATTTACCTGCAGGATGATGTCATAGAGGCGGATGAGGTCCTGTGGACGGGGCCCTCTCTTGCTCTCGTCGGCCTCGGGTTCCTTCAGTTTAGCATGCAGAGTATGGGCCATGCTCTCGTTCCTCTTCACCAACGTACACAGCTTGATGTAGGTCAGGTAACTGGGAGAGGAGACAAACAGCTCAGTTATTATTCACATATCAAGGAGATCAATAGAATGCCTTGATTCCAGTGGGCATGGCTCAGTGATTTTGTTGACTTACTCACATGTTGCTGATTTGGTCATTTTCCTCGATTTTTGTGCTTCTACCATGGGTAAGTAGGCTACACAGTTCAAGGGTTAGATTTTGTCCGTTTTTATTATTGGTAGTCTGCACAGGGTGTTTTATTTTGAAAACTGACTGGATGCTCTATGTTTTTTGTGTCTGACTTCCTGCTCAAATCTGCTGTGTGCAGCTTGAAGCTGCTTCCATCACAAATGGACTAGGTGTGCATTTTCAGCAGAGTAGAGAGGAGAGAAGTGCTGCTTCTGAAACGTGTTGCGGCGTGTCTGGTGGCATCACAGGCATTGTCTAGTTTGGCCGCAATCAGCTTTGACAGCTGTACTGGTGTAATCAAGCAGTGAGAGAGAGAGAGAGAGATCACAGGGTCGAAAGACTGTTTTTTGCCTAGACCTAAATATAGGTCACTGTATCACAGGCAACAATACTTTTATTCTCTATGTATGAAAATGCTACTGACTCACACAGAGCCTATTCTGTGTAGTGCAAGAAACTAGCCATTAATCATCAAATCACCTAATGCTTGTATGTTTTTTGTTTGTTTTTCTACAAGATAAAGATCTGTTAAAAATGCTGACATGCTTCAAACATTCTCTAAACTTGTCTTGTGACAAGATCAGGCTGCCTACTAATGTCCCAACCAGACAGATTATTTGATCAACACAAACATTAATTGGCAAATATTTTTGATAATTGACTAATTCAGTTTCGGTAATGTTTAGCTGCTTTTCTTTGCAGTAACAGCAGACTGATTATCTTTGGGTTTTTCATCTGTTGGTCGAACAAAACAATAAATCTCAAGAGGCCATCTCATGCTCTGGGAAATCTTCTATTATTTCCTGATATTTTACAGGCAAAACGAGACAGGGATGAGATACCAAATCAATAATGAAAAATATCTTTCATTGCAGCATTAAGACTATGATCACCTTATCTGACACTGTGTCCATCTTGAAAATCTGATTCTGGCATTTAGAAGCTTAAGTAAATGTCTCTAGTGAACTCTGTGTGTGTTCAGGTTACCTGTGCAGGAACTGCAGGTTGGACACCTTCCCACTGTCAGCATCAGAGCTCCTCTCTCGTTGCTTCTACAAAGACAAACAACATTGAAAAGAAAAAAATGTTTTTACACTCCTGTTTTAATGTCACATGTTAACTCTTCATAAATTATAAGTCGAACTGATGACTCTGACCCACGAGAAAACATCTAGCCTATAAATAAAAACACACATTTGTCTCCTTCACTGAAACATGTCGACTTGTTAACTTGGTGTGTCTTACCGCCTCACTCTTGAGTTCCTCTCTCACAGCCTGGATGGTGTCTCTGCACTCGGCCAGCAGGGTCTCATACAGATGCTCTTTGGTCTCCTCATTAGATGCCTGCAGAAAACACACACTAATTATGACCTATAGTGGAACACTGCAACATGTAAAATCCCAAATTTAAAATCTATGAATCTCTGTGAATGAAAGATGTAAGAAGTCTGATCTTTACTAACAGATATCTGCATATGAATGTACAATCTGTAGGCAAGGGACAAGGTTTTGTTCTGGTTTCTGTCTGTAGTCCAAGTAGTATTGACCAATCATGTCTAAGTGAGCTTTGGTTACATGCAGGTAAGCCGTCTGTGTGGAGAACAAAGAAGTGGAACATCCATCCATCCATCTATCTTCTGATGTTTTTGGTCAGTTTTATTTTGTTTTCCCGTTGAGTTTTACACAGAGGCAAGCTCGTCTTAGTTTAGCAAAAAGATAAACTAAATGCAAATGTGTACAGTTATATTTGTCTGTTTCATAAGGAAAATAGGTGTAAGAATATTTCCTTTCTTGACATTTTGTGTGCGTTTTGTTAATATATTGGATGGATCAAAATCTATGGATCAATTAATTAGTGTCAAAATGAATTTCTCCTACAAGGGATCAATAAAAGTACATCTTATCTGATCTTACATGGAGAGCCTAAATGCAATCACACAACTGGTATGAAATGATGAAAGGTGGAGAAAACTTTTAGGAGAAAAAGAAATCATGAAACTATGTCAAAGTCTTTCACATCCAGAGGAATTTGGGAGGTGAAGACTTGAGTTTTAAAGAGGTCTTAGAAAACCTGAACCTGAACTGCAGCCTGTAGAAATCTACAAGATTCAATGTTGTCCACTATGGTAAGTGATCACACCAAAAATATATTTAAAATGGAAAAGAATAGGAGAGGAAATGTAGACACGTTGACCTCAATATCTCAACTCAGACATTCAGAATCACTTTCCACCTGATCAAACCTACACTTGGACTGATAAAAGTAAATTGTGCAAACACAAATATTTAATTGTGTTTGGAAGTCGTAGTTTGATACAAAGCAGAGTAACAGTTAAAGCAGGATGTGACTGTGGCCAACTGGGGGAGAGACACAGGTATGTGGCCCAGCAGGCTGCTGAGACATTCCTGCACACAACTCATCAGCAATCAGATACTGAGGAGTTTCAGGGTTCAAATCTTTGTGAATGACAGGATTGTTCTTCACCTCACCTTCCTTTCATCGACACGCTCATACAATGGGCCTGTGTTTCTCACTGTGTTACTACAATATACTCTACAGGACAAATTAGGTTCATATTTAGAGAAAGAGGATTACCATAAATGTGAAAATGTGAGTGATTAATGAGAAAATTTAATACAGTAATAAACTTGTGTAAAAGCATACTAACACCTCCATGGGTGATACTGGCACATCATCTTCAAAAGGGGCAAAAAACTCTTAGGAAGCAACATAGTGAAGGAATGTTACGAGAAAATTCCTTGCACTGATAATTGATAAAAGACAGGTCATCAGGCTGCTCTCATGCACCCAGAAGGCTGATGTTATTTAGTGCCACACACTCGTGCCAACACCCTGGCAACGCCTAGCAAGACTGGCTCAACTTGTCGAGCATCTCTCTGCTGTACAGGGGGAGGGCTGGTTGGATAAACAGATTAGATGAGGGAGGAGCAGACAGAGCTCTTCAACTGGGACTGAAGTATGGCCCAATACGGTGTTTCCTGTCCCCAGAAGGCAGGAGCTGGGATCAGGTGTTGACATACTCTGACTCTCATTGTGCAATCGAGGACAGGTGGTACACAAGCCAGTTAAATTTACAACATTGACTCAATGGGTCACAAACATAGTTGATGTGGTGTTTATTCTGTGGGCCTTACAATCAAGAAAAAACAACTGAAGATTACTGTCAGCTTCAAAGTGGCTTCACACTCAGTCAGTCACTATTAGCATCAACAATGGACAGAAAGGGCCCATTTGAAACTGAAAGGTGTTTACAGATAATAACACTAATCTGTCCACAGAGACTTGCTGGGTGTAGTCCTGTATTCATGTGTGGGCTGAAATGCACAGAATGCAGTCGTGCGATGATGGAGGCTGCATGCCAGAGACCTGAGTGGCTGGGGGTGTGACAGGTGTGTCTGCAGGGTGTGCTGAGCTCTCGGGCACATGAAAGCTGGAGGAATGAGCTGTGTTGGCTGTGAGGGGACATGTCAGACTGTAAAGAGGAAGACTGCCACCTCCTGAAAGTTTGAGGAACTGCATGGACTGCTGTAAGGAAGAGGTGCTCTGCACTAACGCAGGGAATTCAGAAGGGTACACACACTGCAAGAATAGTTATCCATATGGGGCAGCACATGTAGCTGTGAGGAAACGAGGAATAACCACTTAAAAGTCAAACAAAGCACAGATTTAATGGGGAATAGCATTTGCAAACATCCAGCTCAGGTGGGACGTATGAGCACAGGGATGATGCCATCAGTGTGCTCTTTTCTGATTCAGCGGAACAACAAATAAGATACTGCCATCATGTGGACATTCTATGCCACACGGACACAAGAGTATCATGTGAGCTTTAGATCACTAGGTGACAGGGACATGCCAGCAAGTATTTTTAAGCACCATATTAGGGTTGAGCCAATTTCTGGCATTGCCAGTGCAGTGTACTTGCCTAAACTGGGTTGATTTTATAGGAGCAGACTGAACCAGCATTTATTGTTAGCCGATTTTTTTTAAGTTATATTTTCAGGCTTTTTGCCTTTATTATACATAGGACAGCTGAAGAGTAGACAGGAAATGGGGTGAAGAGAGGGGGGATGACACGCAGCAAAGGGCCAAAGGCGGGAGTCGAACCAGCGGCCACTGCACAAATTAAAGACAGACAAGAAGCCGATCTCTTAGTGACACTCCATAAGAGCACAAGAACTCAGAACATCAGTAGCAAAATACAGCTAAGTGGAAAAATGCCACCTCACTAATGGTTAAAACTATAAACCAGCACAAAAATGACAATTTCCAAAAGAAATAGGATAGGTATCAAATACTTCTGAACCGATATCCAATGGTACCCTTTTCCCCAGTACTCTCAGTAATAACAGATATTTCATTTTTATTTCACCTTTAGACAGGTAGTCTCTTTGAGACAGTAGTAAAAATAAGTCCAAATTCTCTATTTCAGTATTATTGTTTTGTTATTTATTTATTTAAATGTTTTAAACATGAAATAAAATATTTATTTATTTGTTAGCCTTATAAATTTAAATTGATTGTAATTATTGAAAGGGGTGGAACTCCTGTACAAGCCCTTTGGGTTTCGTTCCCTCCTTGCACCATTGAGCTTTGATGTGTGCTAAATAAAATAAATAAATAAAAATACATACATACATACATACACTCAAATTTACTCTACGGTTGTACACTGGTTGATTTGACACGAGCTGGTACTTGGTAATACCAATATAATTCACTCAGTATCCTTAATAGTACAGAGTTCAGTACCCGGCCCAGAATATAAACCACTGTGCTTTGAACAGACACATTACAAACACTAACAAAAAGTAACATCTGCATTATTGAAAATAAAGGAGCAAATTTAATCTACTGACTCCAGCACTGGTAGGCATGATGGGAAATGTGGGTGGTCACTACAAAACTCTTTGCCCTGTCTGCAGCATGTGTAGCAGATTACAGCTGAGCAGACGGTCGTTTGGAGTCAAGCAGTGTCTTCACATTAAGCTGCTGACTAGTTTGTGAAATGCATTGGAAAATTACCAATCACTCCATCACCTTCTATTTTCAATATAATTCTAATACAATCCTATCCCTGATAGTCAGGTTACTAATGCCCATCACATTTGTTTGCTATGCTAGCAAGGCAGCTAGCCATCTATAGTTTGTCAGTACAGCCTCGTTCTGATCCCTTCCCATTTGCCCTGTTCAAGTTACTGCATTACTGTTGATACAATCACTTCCTGTATTCATTTCAAATTAAAAGCCATCTAGTATTTCAGTGGACAGAAACCCTTCATTTCTTAACAAGGCTTTTATTATGAAACATTTGCAGGAAAATTCATTAATTTGCAACTCCACTCATGTTCCACTCAAGAACAGCTGAGTCATGTGCAATACCTAGTTGTAAAATTCAGTATTGCTAGTCTGGTATTTGGCTTAATATCAAACTGATTTGAACATTTTTACAGGCCCAACCCTGGTCACATTATGAGCCGTTAACAACAAGGGCCTCACATTGAGGGCAGCTAAGTTTGCTTTGAAGGAACTGATGAAATACTGACCTGAGCGATAGCAGCCTCATTGTCAGCCAGACCCAACAGGAAGATGCGGGCCTTGTCGATCTTGACGGGCACCGTCCGCCCGCGCCACTCCACCTCACTCATGGTGGCTGCCTGCTTGGTTCTCGCCTGAGTGATCAGGGCCTGAGGAGACATAAGGAAACCCACATATGAAACAGTCTTTATGAAAACAAGACTTTTACAATCCACAAGAGCTAAGACATCTTTAGATTTCATAAATGAATATTCCATCTTAGTTACAATTTTACTTGACCAAATTTTGTGTGTGTCCCCCACATCCAACAAATTAACTAAATGTTCAACTCCTGTATGTTCACCTCTAGTTTCTCAGCCATCATGCCTCCTCCTCCACCTGTCAGTCTCATCTGCATCAAGTCATTGATGGCGTTCTGGTCACCTGCAATCAGACAGAAAAAGAAAAAGAAAAAAAAAGTTACTGTGTGTGCTTATATGGAGGGACGGGTATATGAGCTTTGGGACAGGTGTAGTCTGCACAATGTCTCAGGAGTCCTAAACGAGTCTAAGATGGCTGCTGTTTATGTTAAGGGAGATCAGTTTCTTCCACCTGTATGCACATGCGTTACTCACCAATGTTGTAAGCACAGTAGCGGATGTTGGGTGATATCTCGTCCACACGCTGGCGATACAGAACTGCCATCTCCTCGGTGAACGCACTGGCCAGCTTCTCATAGATGGTCCTGACAACATAAAAACAGGGTTGATCTGTTTCCCAAGAGTCAAAAAAGCTGATGTATGACAAACGCACTTCCACTTATTCTCCCAATCTATTAAAGTCGAAATTAAGTGAAAAATGTCCTTTTAACACTTTAGATGTTAAAAGGGCATGACAGCCCCGGTCATCTTGTGCACCTATTATCAACTTTTAGCAAAACACAGCTAGTATTCAAGACACAGACACACCTATTTTTCTGTGTTTAAACCAAATTCCTTCCAAAAGAATATCCTGCCTGCCTGTCCTGTTCCACTCATCATGGTAGTGAAGACTTACTTGCACTTGTTGAAGGCCTCCATGGCACGCTTCCACTCCTGCAGTTCAAACTCCACCATACCAGTCAGGTATGCGGTGTAGGCCTGAAATAAAATACACTCATCAGAAGAAGAAGAATCTGATTTTTGCTCCCTGTAACAACTTTAATTCATACATTCTGTGCATCTACAATGCAACAGTAACAAGTGACCATCAAAAAATGGCTGCTGAAGTTGAGGGACGATGTGACAAAGGTTTATCTTGGCACTTCTGGACCTTTGAGGCTGCAATATCATATTACACTTTTACATCTCTTTCTATACATCTGCGCTGTGTCTCTTAAAATAGGCTGAAGGTGACTCTGTTCTGTGTACCTGTGCCTCAAGTTTGGTCTTGGCGTCGACGCGGGGGCTCTCACAGAGCTTTTCCAGCTTCTCGCTGTGCTTGGCAGCCTTGCGTAGACGTGCCAGCAGGTGGAAGCGCTTCCGTGGCTCTGTATTGGCTTCCTGCTTCAGCTGCATGGCGTAACTCCAGGCACGCTCTGCCTCCATCAAAACCAGCAACAGATACCTGAAGAGGGGGTGGTCACTGCATCAGTTGTTTAGTAGCATATTTTCAACATTTTTTAAAGGACACATTAAATAACTTGTGTTGTGTAGCAAACAAACTCAAGACTCATGTCTTATGTAGACAACAAGAGGCCAGGGAAGCAGCTCAAACTCCTCTGTGGTGTGTTTATTATTCTCCATCAAACACAGCATTTGTAAGTCAATCAAATATTCACTTTATGTTAAGTGCACACAATGGCCTGGCTCAGATGGTCCATTCCTCACCTGCTGTCAGAAAGCATTTCAACAGTTATCTTCTTCCCAATGAACTTGTGTCGGTTTCCCATCTTGAAGCCAAGAGTCTTGCGCAGGCGACGCAGTCTGCGGGAGCAGTAGCCCCTGGACACAGAGATACAATGATGGTTACATTACAGTTAATCAATTAACAATACGGATGGCTAAATACCACTTTTCATGTCTGATACTGCAACCTTGAGTATTTGCCGATACAAATACCAATCTGATACTGTTTATTCCCCTCCCTTAAACAACTAAGCTGTTATCAATACATTTAATATAGAGATACCCATTAATGGATACACTTTGCTTAACCTAACCATAAAAAAACATTAAGCTTAAACTGAAATAAATATTCTAAGGCTTACAAGTACTTGTTCAAGTTGCAAAGTGACATAACAACCACACAATCACAGACACACAGAACTATTATCCTCACTTGTCAAAAGAACTTCTGTTTCTCCAAGATTTGTTATGTGAGCCACTTTAGAGACAGCTGATGTGTGTAAAATACATTTAGTGACCACTTACAAAAAAGTCCAGGGTGTAAGATATAGGGGGATTAATTGGCAGAAATTTAATATAATATTCAGAAGTATGTTTTCATTAGTGACCTGTTACCTGATAATAAGAATTGCTAGCTTTGAATGAGACCTTTATAGCTACAGATGGTTCAGGTTCTCTTCCACAGAAGCTGCCAAGTATGGAATGGACAAACCAAACACTGGCTTTAGATATGGCCTTTCACTTTTAATGCATGTTTCACAGGCACTGTAAGGTTTCCCACGTGCCTGGAAGGGGAGGTTGAGGTGAGGTCACCACTAAATGCCACCAAATCCTACAAACTGTCTTTTAAAAAGGTCACCTGTTCAATACAAAGCAACTGTATGCAACAGTCATGCATAAATTCTGCCTTCATGATGTTTATTCTATGAGGACAGTCAGAGGTCTTAATTCATTTACATGTTTATTACTGGGGCTGCAATTAGTGGTGGTGTTGTGATCAAATGAATTAAATGGTTTCAAATATACTGGCCCCCTGATGTATGTTAACACAGTGGACAAAACTGAACATTATAAGCTCCTTAGTGTAAAGTATGGCAAATTTGTTGTATTTGATTCCATTAGATTGTACAAGTGTATCTCATGTGCACCATATGGCAGCATAAGTTTCCATGCTTTCAGTTTTTCCTCAAGGTATAAAACATGATTACAAAATCAGAGCTGCAACGATTAATCAATTATCAAATGAATCACCAACTATTTTGATAATCAATAAATTGTTTTGAGTAATTTTTTAATTTAAAAAAGTCAAAAGTCTCCGATTTCAGCTTCTCAAATGTGAGTATTTTCTGGTTCCTTTAGTCCTCTTAAGACAGTCAACTGAATCTGTGTTTTGGACATAACATTTCATCAGCTTGATCAACATTTTCCACTATTTACTGACACTTTATGGACCAAACCATTAATCAATTAACAATTGAGAAAATAAACAGATTAATTAATGATGAAAATAAGCCCTATACAAAATAATGTGCTCTCTATACAGAAATTCGGGAAAAAGCTTTTGGCACCGATTAAAAAGTGAATATCAATTTACACAAAAAGTTAAGAGAGGTGCCTTGTGATCGTGGACAAACCTCTATGAGAAGAGCTGTACAACACTGCACAGTTAACTACAGACATGTCTGCAGATATGGTCCAGTCAGTGCAGTCCTATAGGTCATGTATGACTGGACACTCACCTGTATCTCTGGTAATCTCCGTGCCTGAGACCATGCTGCTGCTGGGACTCCTTGATTATTTGCAAAACTGTGAATGAATGTTAAGGGACCTTAACCTTATCGAGTTACATCATTACACATATGGTGCTCCAGGTGAATATCTGTCATTCATTTTTAAGTATGAGTATCTCAGTCATGTTTCAGACCCACAAAGTCTGACTGTGGCGGTCTTGTGATATGCTGCAAAACGGCGACGTATCTGCTACTGAAACTCAAATGTTCCATCAGTTACAACTGAACAAATCAACACATCCACAGCACGACACATTAACTAACATCCTTAGTTCATTTAACGTCCTTGTACTTGAAAAAGTTTGTGACAAGTCAAATAAATCTGCTTTTCACGTCTGCCACTGACAGTCTGCTTCAGTATGACACGTAGCCTAACGACGCTAAGGCTAGCTAATGTTACCCTCTAACAGAGCTAGCTTGCGGGCTAACGTTAGCTTCTGAGCCTGGCACAGGTTCGCTGGAGAACAAACTAAACCGCCGTTACACGTGGTGCAGTGAAGGATACTTTCCAGTCCGAGTCCTCCATCTGGTAAATTTTCTTTATTTTCGTCCACGGGGGAAACTTTAGCTTCGTTCTGCTTGTCTGCGGCCATCTCTAAATGCTAACGACTAGCTAAGCGGTACTACACACACATGCTCAGTCAGAAGTAGAGCCAGGGACCAATGACGGCACAGGGAGGGGCAAAGCTACATACAAACCTCGCGAGATTTAGCTTATCGCGCTTATTGACTCGACTGTGCAGAATACTCTCACAGCAGAATCTCTGATAGAGCTCCCACTGAGAAATATGTAATTCTTCACTGGTGTATGTACTCAAACACCTGTTGCTGTAATCACTACAACTGAATCAGCCCCCAGTTACAATAATATATATGACAGAACACAGAGGGCTCTTATGGGATATAAAATCTATGACACAGCAGTCAAGAAGTACTGATAAAAGTGAAGAAGTACAGGCACAGAAATATACTCAAAGTATAACAGTAACACGTAGTCATCTTTTATGGTGTTTCCTCTTGTTACATCGTTTTTGTCTTGTTACTTCTCTTTTGTCTTGTTAGATTTTCTGTCTTCTTGTCTTTTTCATCTTGTTACATCTTGTTTGTCTTGTTGCGTTGCTTTTTTCTAATTAGATAATTTTTTGTCTTGTTACATTTTTTACACAGCTTTTCATCTTGTTTCATCTTGTTGTACGAGATATGCGCTGATAGATACATCAAGGAGTTGTCTTTTCTAAGTATTATTGTTCCGTCCATTTAGGTCTTGATCTTTGGGAAGGCGGTGCACAATGATGCTTAATAAAAATAATCAATGATTCTCATCAAATGCATCAAAACTAAAGTAATGAGCCTGTTTTGAAAATGTAAGGTGCAGAAAGTGGAGATGTGCCTTCAAATGTAGGGAGTAAAAGTAAAAAGTTGTCAGAAAAATAAATACTCAAGTAAAGTTCAGATACCTGAAAAATCAACTTAAGTACAGTAACAAAGTATTTGTACTTAGTTACTTCCCCCCTCTGCCCAATATTTCCCAAATATTACTATGATGAATGATCTGTCTGGTTCTGTTGAACTAGAAAAATTCAAATATTTTTAAATTTAAGCTCCTCTCAGGTCAAAGTCAGTGTTGTACAGATACAGTTTACTGTGTATGTTAAACATGATGATCATTTGATATGACTGAAAGCTTGAGAACAGCTACAAATAAACCTTGAGGTGTGATTGCTTACTCAGGTGTTTTTTCAGGGTCAAGAATAACCCAGCAAATAAATAAATGAAACAAAATATTAAAGAGACAGTCTGTATATTTTATTAGAAAGTAAGGAAATAAACTACTACTCCTGCATATAAATACAACACAGCTACATTCAGACCATCACATGCAATATGAGCATGAGTTATCCACCTATTTGTCTTCAAGGTACTGAGAGAAGGTGTGGGATGAGTCCTTAGATCACACTCTCCCAAAAAATCTTCACCATGGATGAGTGGACTTTTTTGAGTGATCACTAAAGTTTCTTTGCCAGTTCCTAATTGAGTCACATTAAGTCAGACATCATTCTGGAAGTGACTCAGAATCTTCACAGACATTCAGGAAAAGTAACTATCTCCATGAAATGTTCTGTTCTGTGGAAATATTCCTCACCAAGAAGTCTCCAACTTGTGAATGTGTGATAGTTTTGTACCTCAGAATGGATGCAAAACTGAGGCATGAAAATATTCAGACTGTCCTTTCAGTTGTCCAAACAAAAGTCCATTCAGATGTTGTCGGCAGCAGAGATGTATCTGGACACAAAGTTCTTAATCTCAGAGATGTGCATGGTCTCTTTGATGGTGGTGTCTCTGCTGCGGACTTGAAGGAGACCGCTCTCCAGCGTGTTCTCACTGATCACTACAGTGAAAAGCACTCCCATCTCATCGTACCTGAAATACACAAACACAGACACATCAGTCCACACTAAGAGAATTACTCCTGAGATAACTGCCTCTGTTTCCATTAAAATTGGACTTTACTTTGCATTGAGCTGCATCGCTGATGTTGGCAGAGTTCTGAGATACCCCGGCCACACAGAGATCTTCGCCTCCATAAACTCCTGCAGAAGCCCTTCACACACCTACACAATAATTAAATACTCATTAATCTACTCTGATTAAATGCCAACACAATGAACAAGGTCAATCTACTTAAGTGCTGATTCTATCACAGTCACTTGAAAAAATCTTTTTACCCAGCACTCAACTCACTTTTTAGATGTGGATTCATACAGATTTAATCAAGGTAAAAACAAAATGAATCACTCACCTCTACTGTTAATACAAATTTTTCCTACCTGTCTCAGCTCCAGGGTGGCTCCCCTGCTGATGTCTAAGGCCACTTTGACTGGAGACAGCACTGGATGCAGCTTCAGAACCTGAAGTCATCAGTGAACCAAAACTCAGTGACAGACAGAGTGTCACATCACAGAACAGAGGGCAAGTGTCAAGTGAGAAGGTGAAAAAAAAAAACCAGTTTCTAGGTTGTCACCTTTCTCTGGTGCAGCTTCTGCTTGCTGTCTTCTTTCTTGAGCTGCTGAAGTGAGTTGGACAGAAAGGCCATCAGGCCGCGGTCCATGTTCCCGGTTACAGAGACAACATGAGGGACTGACTTATGACCATCTTGACACTGACAGACAAACAACACAGCATGTGATTACACTGAAGACAACTGAACTGAACTGAACTGCTTGTGTTGTGATTTTATTTGCAATCTGTTATCTGGTTATTTGATTAGACCTCTTTCAGCACCAGGTACTGTTCATATTGGTATTGGTATGAGCTATAAACCTTTTTATGCTCAGGAGTCACTAATAACATTAATGAGCAGTCAGTTCAAATCAGACTGAACTGAAAATCTTTGTGTAAGCCGTGTAATGGAGCCATCATGCGCAATACCAGGACCCTGACACTGAAACAGCTAAATGGAATTCAGCCATCATTCATTATATTATTTGCATCTGTGATTTTATTCCTGGGACATGTCAAAACGTCTTCTGTTAAAAAGGCCTATGAAAGAAATATCTGATCTCATTGTCGGGGCCACATACAGTTGTGGGCAAAAGTTAACACACACTTGTAAAGAATGTGTTTATCATGGCAGTTTTGAGTTTCTAATTATTCCTATAAATCTTAATTTTCTATGATGGAATGACTGAAACACGTGTGTCTTTGTCACAAAAAACAATCATATATGTTGGTTCTTTAATAAATTTATTGCAGGTCTTCTGGAAATATGACAAATCTGCTGGGTCAAAAATATACATACGGCAACTTGAATTATCAGGTTTTTTTAATGTAGAAAGTTGTGTTAATCAAATTTTCTTCATGCCATGACCTCTTAACTTCTTGTGAGTGATAACGATCGTCCACAGATGATGATTTCTCTGAGCCAACTTAAACAGGGACTATTTGATTCACTCAGACTCACAAATGCTACAATGGAAAGGTCTAAGGAGCTCAGCACAGATCTCAAAAAGCGAATCATTGACTTGAACAAGTCAGCAAAGTCACCCGAAGCCATTTCAAAGCAGCCACAGATCCCAAAATCAACTGTGCAAACAACTGTTAGTGTAGCGTCCAGGCACAGTTGTGTCGCTGCCATGATCAGGAAGAAAACACAAGATATCACCTGCTGCTGAGAGACAGTTGGTCAGGATCGTCAGGAGTCAACCAAGAATCACCAAAAAGCAGGTCTGCAGTCAGTTAGAATCTGCTGGAACACAGCTGTCAGTGTCCACAGGCAAGTGTGTTTTACATGACCAGGCTGAGAGGCTGCTGAGCAAGAAGGAAGTCTTTGCTCCAGAAGCGGCACCTTAAGGCTCGACTGAAGTTTGCTGCTGATCTCATGGACAAAGAAAAGGCCTTCTGGAGGAAACTTCTGTGGTCAGATGAAACAAACAGTGAACTATTTGGCTACAAAGACCAAAAATATGTCTGGAGGAGAGAAGGTGAGACCTTTAACCCCAAGAACACCAAACCTAACGTCAAACATGGTGGTGGTGGAGTTATGCTCTGGGGTTGTTTTGCTGCCAGTGGAGATGATGCTTTACAGAACACAAATGAAATAATGAAGAAGGAGGATTACCTCCAAATTCTTCAGGAAAATCTCAAATCATCAGCCAGAAGGTTGGGTCTTGGACGCAGGTGGGTGTTGAAACAAGAAAATGACCACACATCACATATCAAAAGTGGTAAAGAAATGGCTAAATTAGGCTAGAACTAGGGTTTTAGACCACCCCTCCCAAAATCCTGACTTAAACCCCATTGAGAACCTGTGGACTGAGCTGAAGAGCCAAGTCTGTGGTCAAAGATACAACCAGAAGCTTGTGGACGGCTACCAAAAGAGCCTAACTGAGGTTGAAATGGTCAAGGGACAATTAACCAAATATTAGCATCGCTTTATGTATATTTTTGACACAGCAGAATTTATGAATGAGTTATAGGAATCATTGGAATCTCAAAACTGCCATGATATACATGCTCTTTACAGGTGTATATAAACTTTTGACCACAACTGTAACTGGAGAAAGAGAAAAACTTAACTGTTTATCGTGAGTTGATACACGTGTCTGGCACGGCTCACAATTTGGTAAAAACAAAGAGTTAAGAACAGTTTCTCATGGAGTAAACCTACTAATAACTAGGGCTGACACCTTGTGGTCAGTTGGTTGTTATGCACTTGTCTGACCAACTTCTCATTGGTACAGTCAGTGGTGTTACTTTAATAAGAAGAGAAGCTTCTTAATCCATTGTTGTTGTGAAATTTATTTCTGACATAAAAAGCACATGTGCTAAAAAAAAAGCCCAGTGGCCACATTTAGACAAAATCAAAGACGAAGACCAACCTGTAGTTTGGAACGGGCTCCTTTGTGTGTCTCCAGCAGCTCCGTGTTTCCTCTGCTCCACAGTGTCTCCAAGGGCTCCTGTCCCCATGGGAACCTGTACATTATCCTCACCCCACGAGATGCCACCGCCTCCAATTCTCCCTCTGGGACGTCACTACTGCTGAAGTCTGATGGAGACAGGGCAAACTGGAAAGACAGGTTGACTTAATTTCATGGAACTGAACTTATCTGCATATAGTAATGATTTAAAGATGCAGTCACTTTGCATCCAACAGCATCTCCAAATCTCCTGCTCTCAATGATCTTTGAAACTCAAGTCTTAAATTTCATAACATCAGTTCTTTCTAGGGGGGATTTCATTGTAGGCTGTCCTTGCAGAAAGATCACAGAGTGTACCTGTAAGTAATAAAAGTAAGTATCCATGATGGGGCTTCATGAACTATTCAGGTGTCTTCAGATGCTTATTTAATGTAAGACGCCTACAAAAACAGGATCACAACCCTTTCTGTGCTCCAGCTGGCACTGCACAATATCAGCAAATAACTGACTGTAAAACTACCTTATGGTTGTAAATAAATTGTAATCCAAGAAAAACCTACAATATATGAGTATACACTTCCTGTAAAATGTGTGTGTAACTGAGTAATGATGAAGAGATCTTCATCATTACTCAGTTACACACACATTGTTCAGCTTAACAGCAGTAACACAGTTCACTGGGCATCAGTGTAAATTATCTGTTATATTGTTTGATTTTTAATGTTTTGCTCTTTACAACTTCTGCAGCATAAACTGCCAACTTGGGACAAATAATGAAACCGAGCAGAATTTGAAGAATACAGTGTTTCTATTTTTCAAGAGAGGCTTCTCACCACATCTCTTAAGCTGTGCCGGTTCACCCCAAAAAGCAGATAATTAGGCATGCAAAGAAACTGCTTTGTTGAGGTGTTACCCACGATACAGAGTTTCATGGGAGACGCTGCCTCAAATACTCACTTTCCTCCACCACTTCAGTCTGTGACGCGTCCAGTGATCCAGCCACTGGGAGGAGGTACGAGGAGAGCAGAACCACACCAGAGACGTCTGGGTGATCTCAGCTGGGCTGCCAGAAAAAAACATAAAAAAGGAAGTCTAATTACAGTATCTCTACAAAAATGTTTTTAGCCGTTAGCTGATTTTAAAAGGGGCAGTTTGCCCAAAAATCAAAAACACATGTTTTTCCCCTGGCCTGTTTATCCATCTAGATTTCTTTGGTGTGAGTTGCAGAGTTTTGGAGATATCAACTGTAGGAATGTCTGCTTCCTCTCCAATATAATGGGACTTGTGGTGCTCATAATGCCAAAAATACTTCTGAAAGACCAGTGTCTCTTTTCAAAAGTCCTGACTCGTTACTCAAGATAATCCACACACCTTGTTGTGAGCAGTTTCATGTAGGAACTACTATATGGACAAATAGCACTACAGACCAGGGGAAAATATGTTTTTGTATTGTATAGTATATACAGACAGACAGACAGACAGTGAATGAAGCCTCACCAACCAGAGCCATCTAAGGGCTGGAAACACAGTCCGGTCTCAGCCAGGCCAAAGGGCAACTTCCTGTTCACCAGCTCCAATGAGGGGACAAACTCTTCCAGGGTACCTGGGAACAAACCAGACTGCTGCTGTTAGTCTATGTGATTTATTCTAATTTTGTACTCCTACAAAGATGGTTACAGATGGTTTACATTGTTCATCCCTCTACAAAATTTAAAAGGTGAAATATTTGGTTGTAATCAGTGGTTTATACACTGTTATCATCTGATATAATACTTATTTTTTAAGCCACTGGATAGATTTGACTGGACTGGATTTTGGCTGAATTGAGGTTTTTGCTCCCTACCTCTGAGGATGAGTACAAATCCCAGCTCCTTTTCACAGCGTTAAAGTCCCAACCTTTACCACCATGATACTATATGTAAGGATTATTGTGTTGGGGTCCTGCATCATCCTGTCAGGATTTACTTCACAATATTGACCTGCTCACCGTACATTAACCCTTACATACAGTATCATGGTGTACATCATCTGAGTCCATATCAATGGTCTGCTATACAGAAATAACTGACCACAGAATGCTGTAACTGACCAATATTTAACAGAGCCATGTAATAACTAAACATAATGTTTGATTGGTGGAGCTTGAACTGAGGAAGACTCAACCAAAGTCAAGAAGATCCTTTAAAGGGACAGTCCACCCCAGAATCAAAAATACATGTTTTCCTCTTACTGTAATAGATTTATCCATCTAGATTTTCTTGGTATGAGTTGTAGAGTTTTGGAGAAATCGGCCATAGAGGTGTCTGCCTAGACACCGGAGCAAGAATTTTTATGAATTTATGTATTTTTGTCTTTTTTTCCCCATATGGTTGCTTTTAATGTCACACTGTAAAGCAATTTGAGTTGCATGTTGTGTATGAAAGGTGCTATATAAATAAAAGTTATTATTATTTTTATTCTCAACAATATAATGGGACTGGGCAGACGTTTAGCTCAGTTGGTAGAGTGTCCTACCCATGTATGGAGGCTGTTAGTCCTCTGCAGTGGCCACTGGTTCGACTCCCGCCCTCAGCACTTTGCTGCGTGTCATCCCCTCTCTCTCTGCCCCGTTTCCTGTCTACTCTCTGGCTGTCCTATCCAATAAAGGCAAAAATGCCAAAAAAATAACTTAAAAAAAAAACCAAAACAATATAATGGGACTAAATAAAACGGCTTGTGGTGCTCAAAGCTAAAAACTAAATTTCAAAACCAGTGTCTCTTTGCAAAAATCATGACCCAGTTACTCAAGACAATCCACAGATCTTGTTGAGAACTACTTTCGTTCCTACATTAAACTGGTAACCAGGTCATGATTTTTGCAAAGAGACACTGCTCACATTTCTTTTTATTTTATTTGGTGCTTTGAACGCCACAAGCCGAGTGCATTTTAGTCCCATTACAATGTAGAGCAGGCTGATATATCTATGGCTCATATCTCAAAAACTCTGCAACTCACACCAAAAAATCTAGATGGTAAATGGCACTACAGGCCAGGGGAAAAATAGGTATTTTTGATTTTGGGGTGAACTGTCCCTACAAAGGCACCAGTTATTGGGTTATGGTTGGCTAAAGGTCAGTTTACTGCAGTGCTGTGATGGTTTGCTGAGCGGAGGATGCTCTATCTTGCCATCACTGTGCTGTGCAGATGAAATTACATGCTGTCATGATCATTATACAATTCATACTGGGGCAAATATTATTTGTCAACTCAAATCAACCAAACTGTGAGTCTCTCTGGAAGCACTGTACCTTGAAGAAAGTTTGTCCTCACTGATGGGGACCTCTGAAGGAGCTTGTGTACCTTCTGGATGAGCTGCTCCTTGCTCAGGTCTTGCTCTTCTAGAATTTGTTTTAAATGTTCAGACTCAACAATCCTCAGCTGCCCAGGTCCATCTGATGATGTGTCCTCCTTGTTCCTGCTGCAGCTCAGAGTGTTTATCCCAAACACCTGAGCTGTGGACCTGGTCACAGAATGCCACCACTGCTCCAGCAGGTTCTTCCTCAGCTCCATGCCCAGAGGTCCATAACTGCAGCTCAGCCCGCGCTGAAACAGCTCCATGTTAGTCTGACCAGGTGAAATGTAGTATCTGTCCACACAGAGCTGCACCAGAGTCCTGACCTGATCCACGTCCTCACTGGGTGATGTGCTGCAATGTCTGTTGGTGTGCTGCAGAGTGTGTCTTACGCTGCACTGACTTTTTAATAGACGCCTTGATGTGACGTTTCTGACACAGTAAGTTAGCATGATGGGAAGTTTGAGAGAGGTCACACACTGGTCCAGATGTCGCAAAACCCAAAGATCGCCTATTGAAGTGATGAATCCACATGAGTAAAAATCTGCCGGCTACCAGTACAAATACGCCCTAAATGCCAACGTAAAAGAGATCATTCAAGGTAAAGTATTAGGTAGACCTTAATCTAGCAAATAGTACTTTTTAACGCAGTTAACTGAAGGTTATACTTCATCCTTCGTCTACTGAGCGCTGACTGCTAGCATAGTGATTACTTTAGCTAAGCTACCTCACTAACACAGGTACCGTAAGTGGTAATGCTTGCCTGTGCATTTGAAAGATAAAACTTTAAACCGACCTGCTGTCACTAAATGAATACTCAATGACAACCGCTGGACACAAAGTTTGAAATTCACTGGAATTACATGTGACATATGCTCCGGAACTGGTATCTTTACTTCCGGGTCACGTACTTACACGTCACGTGGTGCGTTTAGTTTCCTGAAATGACCGAAATAACCACACTTCACGTTATTTGTTTGTTAAATTGTGTTTTTATATGATTTAAATCCGCTAAATTTGTATGTTTGTCAACGATTTTGCTAACGTTTATGTGCATCCACGTGTATCCTTTACGAGTTCCTGTGTGTATGTAAATTTTGTCAGTAAAAAAACAACATAACACTAATGCTACTCACTGTTTTACTCTTAGTTAAATATATTATTTATTATGGCGATGAGAGACAAATCTCTAAACTGTCATTTCTATAGAGTTGTGGTGGGGAAATTCATAAACTCAAATTTTTAGGTTCACCACCTCTTTCCCTAGAAATAGATTTTTAATCCAAAGCTTAATTCTCTTGCGTTAACAATAAAAAAAGCAACATTTTTTTTTAGAATATGACAGACACAAGTCAAATAAATTAAATTTGTATTATTAGTTTTCAACTTATTTAGAATATTTGTCTCATTGATTTATTTTGTTTCCATCACTTAAAAAAAAAAATCATGCTATTTTTTGTCATCAGCTCTTTAACGGAGTAACAAAAAACAAAACAGGTTTCAGTTAATTTTAATAAACCTAATATTTGGTAGGATTTTGACAAGATCTTTTGCTTATATATATTCAATTGTCTGCTTTTTTCATCTTTATGATTATCATTATTATTAATTCATGTGGCATTGCTTTTCCTGACAAAAACAAGTCCCAGTGGGCTAAACAATAAGCTGAAATAATTTGAAATATGTCAGTTGTCTTTACTTTTATACAGTGGTTTGAGAAGTGTCGGTCAGCAACATTAAATTCTAAAGGCTCCTCCAAAGAATTGCCTCCACTGAATTAGTCAAATTCAGATTAATCAGGCCTACACAAATACTGCAATCAGCCTACAAAATATGAACTCAGGTATAGCTTTAAAATTGTGGGATGTCAACTCCTGTAGTGGCTCCAAAAATGTGTGTCAGGCAGAGACATGAAGGGGTTGATCAAACATCCATGATGTCCAATAATACGTGTACTGTTTTCCTTTCTGTGAGGCATTGGTTCTTTCAAGTCTGCTCAAAATCGGTATACCAGCGCAGTGTGGCTTTTTCATTGTTCCCATCTGCCTTTAACCTACTTTGTAATTATTGCAATTTATCAGTGTGCAGACCTATGGTTTTTAAATCAGGAATTACTGAAGTTCACATGTATGTTTTGTGGAGGCACCAAGATCCATGTCAAAACCGTCCCAGTCTAATAATTCTTCCAACCCAAATGTACCACAGAGACAACACAACACCAGTGTCCCATTTGCTTATTTTTATTTAAAAGGGCCACACGCACCCTTTATAATTATGATCTTCATAACATCACTTTGAACATACCACAAACTGAAAACACTGCATTACCTAGTAAAAATAAATTACTGAGGAATGTAACAAAAAACAGTCAAGGAAAAGTGCAGCAATCAAAGTTGCACTATAGGAGTCTATGACTCCATTTAATGCTCTGGGTTTTACTGAATAATTCCAACCCTGCTGTAAGCAAAACAAAGTTAAACAGTACAAAGGATAATAATAATAACAATAATAATAATCATACTGTAAGATTTCAAGACTAAACAAAAATCATGTTGGTTCCATATATTGTGGGTATATCATATCTATTGTGGGAAGGGTGGTGGCATAGGGTAGGGCACCATTGGTGGTGGGGGTGGTGGCTGCTGGGCCTGTGGTGGTGGTGGCTGAGAGTTGAATGGGAATGGTGGGTGGTTCATGCCATTCTGAGTGGCCCTCTGCATGGCCCCAAACTGAGGGGGGCCCTGGAAGCTTTGGTTACCAAAGGCACCCACCTGGTTTGCTGGAGCACCAAAATTACCCTGTCCATTGCTGTTGCTGTAATTGTTGTTGCCATAGCTGCCACTAGAGCTACCACTATTACCTCCATAGCTGCCACCATTTTGGGCCTTGTTGCCACCAAAGGCACTTTTGGGCCCATTGCCAAACCCTCTATCGCTGTCCCTGTCTCTGTAGCTACCACCTCCAAAATTGCTCCTCCCACCCCCAGAATACCTATCCCGACGGTCATCCTTGTAGCCACCTCTTCCCCCTCTTCCACGACCTGGATAAGATGAAGACAGGAGCGGGAGAAAAGAGACAGAGAATTGTATTAATACACTGAACCTACAGTAGCATGGCAGCAATATTCAAGAGACACACTATGAGACTATGAGTCGTCATTTTCAGTCATGGAATATGCAATATTGTTGGCTTCATTCATCTGTTTAAAAGGACAGTTGTTCGCCCCAAAATCAAGAATTCAGCCCAGCAGTGCTGTTTATCCATCTAGATAGTTTTAACATGACTTGGAGAGTTTTGGAGATATTGGTCATAAATATGTCTGCCTTCTCTCTGGTATAATGGGACTAAATGACACTCAGTGTGTGGGGCTCCAAGCACCAAAAAATACATTTGAAAAATTCAACACCAGTGTCTCTTTCCAGAAATCATGACCTGGTTACAAGATAATTCACACCTTGTTGTAAGCAGTTTCATGTAGGAACTACTAGATGGACAAATACCACTACAGGCCAGGGGAAAATATGTATTTTTGATTTTGGGGGTGAACTGTCCCTTTAAGTGATGACTTTTTGTCTCTGAGACAAATGTAAATGTTCATTAAGCTCAAGTCAGAAGTGATTTTAAAGCTTATTTTGGAGCTGAAGCATTTAAGCACAGCATGAGGGGTGCTTCTGTCTACCTCTCAACATATATCTAATACCCTCACTGTACTTCATTAAAGAATTTTAAAGCCTATTTTAAATTACTGACCGTGCATTAACATTGAACGAAAGGACGTTAAGTTTGGACTCTGCTCTCTTTAATGCTTATTTACTCACATACTGAATTTTAAAGATTTTTCTCCTTGCAGTGAGATTAATTGGGTTTGAGGTGCTGGTTTCATTATGATTGTGACTGTAATAAGCAAAGAGACCGGCAGACTGTAACAGCTTAAAACTGGCTCACTCTCAGTGTGTCCTGGTTTATGAACTTATCTGTGCGCAGAGATGAAGGAACAGATTTATCAGTGCTTTCAGGAATGCATTAAGAGACATGGTTTAAGTCAGTGCATGTTTAGCCCTGTGCTGCTGTAGCCTTGATTTTAATCTGACAGCAATGTATTCAGACTTGCTGCGGTGCTGAGCATGAGGATTAGAGCTTTTCAATTTGAGATTGACACAAAAAAGTTACATTGCCATCAAATTTATGTAACGTGTTTCATGTCTGAAAAGGGGTTTTGAGACTAAGTCCAAGATCATATCATTTCATCCTAACCATCTGGGATATTCCTAAGAAGAGACATAGTATGAATCAGTGGCATAGACAAACAAAATTAGCAAAGTCGAGCCTCAACAAATTCTCATATCTACTAAATGATACACTGCCTCCCCCTTAAACAGCTGTTATTGATTATTCACAAATCCCTGAGGCCTTGCCCCAACTTACTTATCAGATCTTTTATGGCCTTATGTGCCTTTCCACTCCCTCAGATGCCTCATTCCTGGTTGTTTCAAGGTCCAGATTGATATATAAAGGTGACAGAGTGTTTGCACTTAGACTCTGGAATGGCCCACCTGAGATGCCGAGGGCTGCAAACTGTCTCATCTTTTAAATCACTTTTAAAAACCCACTTTTTTTCAATTTCATTTGTGTTATGACATTTTAGTTTTACTCTAAATTTTTATGGATTTTTTTTTGTTTTTAAAGTTTTCTGGTTATATTGTAAAGCACTTGGTAACTGTACTGACAGGTGCTACATAAATACAGTTTATTATTAGAACACCATATGGTTATTAATGTAAAAAAGTATCAGATTTTACCTCCTCTGTCCTCTGCCATCTGGATCAGCTTGGGGTTAATGGCCTGGTTGGCCTCACGGAGCACAGAGATCAGGTCACTGGCTTGTTTCATGTTGTTGGGGGTGAAGAAGGTGTAGGCAGTGCCCGTTTTTTGACTTCGGGCTGTGCGTCCAATGCGGTGGATATAATCCTCGGAGGAGTTAGGGTAGTCATAATTGATGACAAATTTCACATCCTCCACATCTGTGAAAGTGTTGCAGTGTGGCAAAACAAAACATGGAGGCCACACAGGATTTTGCACACCACAACAGCCAGATCAAAGGGAAAAGTTAGCAGCTGTGAAGGCTGGGGAAATAAACTGGTCATTAGGCTGTGGAGGAAATGTGTTAAAACATCATAAGACTGTGTACACATCTACTCCATGGGAATACTACTGTGGGAAGAGAGAAACGATGCACACTCCAATTGCTTACCATAATCAAAAAGATCCAAAAGAGACATTCACTCTCCCTTTTGTTAACCAAGGGAGAAAAAATGGATTTAAGTCTTACCATAAAGGAGTATGCATTCACTAGTCCTTTCCCAATGCAGCGAAATCCCCCACAAATTGTCAAGTGACATCCAGGAGCTTCTACGCAGTTGGGCCACGATATGCACTGGGGCCTCCTCATGTGCCAATATAGGACCATTCAGGGGTACATTTTTGCAGGTCCGTTTTTCCCAGTACACTCTCAAAAGAAGCTTGATATTAAAGGCCGCACTGCACGTCTTGCCAAGACAAAATAGACCAAGTACTAATTTGAACAGGGGCAAAAATGAAAAAGGCCCAAGCATTGAACCCTGTGGCACCCCTCAACAAGCACAGAACAATTCCCCCCACCCCCTTCATCAGTCTCATCAAGGCAAGATCTTCCAAGAAGCCAGTGTTCACTTGAGAAAATGTCTCTCGTTGGCAGGTCTCGACATGACTATAAAACGCAGGCGAGGGAGGAACTTTGGTTTGAGCTGTCTCATTCTCTTTCTCCTCTCACTAGATGTTCCCACTACCCCCTAAACACATGTGCCAGGTCTCATCAATTTTCAGAGACAAATAAAAGATTTCAAACTGCTCTCTCCATTTCAAGAAATCCAGCACTTTGACGGGAAAAGAAAACAACTGAAAGCTTAGACAGGCTCACAAGCACCCATGCTATGTGATACAAGCTCCGAAAGGTAACAATTGTTCCAAATCTCAAACAAGTGACTTGCAATACAGCGCTCTCTAACACAACAGCATGCAAGGCAAAAGTCACAACATCGAGCATATCTTTTTTTCTTTTTTACGTTTGAGTTGGAAACAGCTGGATGGCATTTGTCAGGTGAAATCCATGGACAGAGAACAGATGTGTGTGTATTTCAACAACATATCAGAGACAAAGGCTTAGCCACACAGCCTTTTGAAGATCACTGGCACACAAGAGCTTTCACCTCTCTAGGCCCACTGGGTGGCAAGCCAGTTGAGCACTTCCAATATGTCATCCTTCTCCCTCTCGAGGCCTGGGACTGTCATGCCTAGCGCCTGCCACAAAGACTCCACCTTAAGGTGAGAAAAACTCAGAAAATGCATAGAAAAGTTAAAGAAAGCAAAACCACTTTCTTTAAAACAAGTGTTAACACTGATAAGAAAGTGGTGCTACTCAAAGGCATACTGACCTAAGCCACGGGAGGCCACATCTGTAGCGATGAGGATAGGAGCTTTGCCATATCTGAACTCTGTAGGGAGAGACAGTATTTAATTCAATTACAGAGCAGCCTTACAATGATTCTCTAATAAATTATATGAACCATGAATTACAACGCGAGTTATTAAATCTCACCGTTAAGGACCCAGTCCCTCTCCTGCTGGCTCTTGTCTCCATGAATTCCCATTGCTGGCCACCTGGGACAGACAGATTTAACATTAAACAATAAAGCAACAAGTAGGAGCAATAAGAAAAATAGTTATCATTCATCATAGCCAATAGAGCACTGCAGGGATGACATATTTTTGTAGGCCTACCCATTTCTATCCCCTCCTTTGAGTATATAGAAGAAAAGATCCTTACCCATCTCTTCTCATCCTCCTGGTGAGCTCATCACAACGCCTTTTGGTCTCTACAAAAATGATGGTCTTGTTCTCCTTTTCACTCATTATCTCCTCCAGCAAACGGATCAGTCTGACAGAAGAGACAAAATGAGGCCGAGGCGAAACTTAAAAAAACGTTGTCCGTTGCTACAACACATAATGTTTCTATTGGCTGATTAAAGTATTCTCCTGATTTAGGTACTGTTGAATCTTGCATTGTAGATGCTGAATTGGAATACTAACTGAAGCTGAGGTAAGTACAGCAATATACTAAACTTAAATTTATTAAACAACTTGTTATTTGACCACATAAACAATGCTTTGAGAGGCGAGGTTTCCCATCACATCAAATGACTGATGCTAATAATGAGGTAGGAACCATCTACTCACTTGTCCTCCTTCTCCATGTCACTGCAAACATCTACTATCTGCAGGATGTTGTGGTTGGCACTGAGCTGCAGTGCACCAATATTGATCTGGACGTAGTCCTTCAGGAAGTCCTCAGCCAGCTGGCGAACTTCCTTAGGCCAGGTGGCACTCCACATCAGGGTCTGACGGTCTGGCTGGTAAGGACAAAAAGGAGGACTATAACACCGGTTTGCAGCCTCAAAGATATGGTAACGCTAACACTTAAATGTTAAATAATGTAATCATGGACTAGTTGGATAGCTGGTATCAGTAACAGCTAATCTGAGTTCTTGAATACAAGTATTGTTTGCAGGTTGGTCAACTTGTGTGAATATGCATTCCTCACTCTAGAGCATCTTTGTATCTTGCCAGTTAAGTCTATATTTCATTTGGGTGCTGGGCAACATATTTCCCATACACAAAGCAGCTGGGTAGTAGTGTGACTATTTTACTCTGAGACTGTCTCAATAATAATGTCAATTGTCTGCCAAGAGAAAGAAAACAACATAACTTACCCGAATTTGTTCCACTATCTTGCGGATCTGAGGTTCAAATCCCATGTCCAGCATGCGGTCAGCTTCATCTAGCACCAGATAGGTGCATCGACGCAAATTAGTCTTACCACACTCCAGGAAGTCAATGAGACGACCTGGGGTAGCGATGCAAATCTCAACACCTTCAATAAAAAAATAGTAAATAAATAAGTAACAGGAAAAACATACTATTACATGTTTAACCTTAAACAATCAAACCGTAAATAAAATAACAAGCAAAGACGAGTCAAATGAAATGAGTGATATTTACATAGCGAGAGTAACAAATTAAGCATACCCCTCTCAAGGTCCCTGATTTGAGGTCCTTTGGGCGCACCGCCGTAGATGCAGGTGCTCTTGAGACGGGAGGCCCTGCCGTATTCAGCAGCCACTTGTTGCACCTGCTGAGCCAGCTCACGGGTTGGTGCCAGCACCAAGCACTGAAGAAAGATGGATACATTTATTTTAAAATCATTTGCATACTGCATCTTTCACATCAAAAAAATTGGTCAGATATGTAGGACACATATAATGGGCAGTCACGTAAGACAATCTCTAGCTCAGGTCAAGTAACTTCATCACAATCAAGAAACAATGATCACTGTAGACAAGGACCACAACTGCTTAAATGGCTCAGTATAGCTTTAGTCGTGTCATGGCATACCAAGCCATAATTATAAGCAATTTATCTGTCTCCTCTTGCAAGGGGGTACTCCTGCTAATACCATATTATGGTACTGCTTGGACACCAAAGAGAAAATTCTTCTTGCCACCAGGTGAAACACAAGAAAGACACAAACTTAGCAGAGAAAATAGCAGATTCCCTGGTTTCTTATTTGTTTGGTAGATATTCATATCATATTAATCAGTGCATACTCTGTATATGACTGAAGGCTTGGTATCAGTTGGGCCTTTAGTATTAGTATTGTAATAACTTTAAAGTAATTCTTCAAAATAGTACAAAACATGCACTGTCAACATCATCCTGTGCTAATAGAGACAAGAGGAGTGGAATAACACACTAGAACAATATTTTCAAGTATACTTACGATGGGTCCATCTCCATGCTCCAAGAATGGCTGATGTTGAATGTGCACAATTGCAGGCAGAAGGTACTAAAAAATAAAAACAAAAAGGACTCAGCTCTAAATGTACATTTTTAACACACAGTGCACTGGAGTGTTCCAATGCACTCCAGCTACCCAGTAGTCATCAACTTCCAGAGCATCAGCAGGGTATTTTTTTTTCCTCTCGGTTGACAAGCGTTATCCTTGTTTCAAATTGCAACATCTTATTTTAAATGGCTATTTTTTATATTCATATCATTCTGTTCAATTGTGAGCCAATTACTCTGGGCTACAGTGTAATGAATCTAATCCAGCTGAGAGCTACAGAACACTACTTGGGGCAGCATCATGTGACTAAACTGGTACAACAGATCAGAATGTGGCTAAACTCTTGTAAGAGTACAGCTCATTGTTACAACTGCCATGCCCCCACATCCATGTACGCCATTTAGATAATTACTGTAGAACATGCTGAAAACTCTGGTAGAAACAAGTCTGTGGTCTATTTTGGAATCTAATATAACTGGTCTAAATTTGTATTTGCCAGAAGTTTTATGTCTTCATGAAAGGATCTGAAAAAAAATCATAATATGAAAATACTTACTGCAAGGGTTTTCCCAGACCCCGTTTGAGCAATGCCAACCATGTCTTTGCCACTCAGGGCAACTGGCCATCCCTGAGACTGAATTGGAGTTGGTTCAGTCCAGTTCTGTTTGCTAATAACATCCATGACGTAGCCTGAAGAAGTAACATATGAAAATTAAATTGCTGAATGTCAAAGCTTCTGTAAGTTACACAGTACGCTGAAGTATTTAACATGTTTCAGCAAACAGGTCAAAGACTACTCAAGACTACTTGTGTGGTGGAGCATGAATTTCTCCTCACTTGGAAATGCAGCCTCATGGAATTTTACAATTGGTTTGGGGCAATCTCTGCCTTTGACTGTAACTTCTTTGCTTCTTCGGTACTGTTCAACCTCTTGCTGGAATTGAAAGAAGAATTTAAAAAAAAAATCACCACTGTTAATACACATACACATAAGCCTACATGAAACAGCAAGAAAAGTCATTGATTGTGTGTACTGGAATGTTTGTTTTAGGTGTTTTTGTTTAATTTAACTGTAATCCTGTGTTAATGTGAGGATTAAAGAAAAATATCACATTAAAACTTTTAAAAGAGAACAAGCTAGAAGCAGGACTTACAAGTGGTCTGCGACTTGCATCTGGGTGTTCCTGGTAGAAGTTCTTCTGAAACTTTGGAAGCTCATCCAGGTTCCAGTGTTTCTTTCGCAGCCTCTCACCAGGGTTTCCAAACTTTCCTGGAGGAGGTCCGCCCCTATTCCCTCCTCCACCACCGCCAAAACGAGGGGGTCCTCCACCATACCTAACGTAAAAGAGAGGGACACATAAGGGACACATAAACACAACCAGAGATGGCATGTACATGTTGGTATTCCACCAATTTCTAACATGAAGGCAAACTAAATAGTTGTGGTCTGTATACTCTTTGTCAGCTGTCAAGTTAAAAAATACCCTTGATGATGCACAGTGATGTCATCAGGGTCCTGTCAGCTTGGCCTTGGAGGCCTTGGTGTGGTTTGACAGACAAAAAGACTACAGTTTTGATGGCTTGACTACAGTTGGAGGACATGGACAAAATTGAGTACCTTGCTATTTATCAATATTACAACAATACTGTAGGAATTACTTGTTTATTTCACAAAATATTAACACAATAAGATTTTGGAAAAATAATTACAAGTAATATAAAATAGAAAGACTAAGGGCCTCATTCACTAACATGTGCATAGGTGTTTTTACTGTGCACACAAAATAAGATCCCACCGTTTGATTCATGAAATATGCGCACCAGTCAAGCTTGTTCTTACCACCATGTGTATGTTAGTGACTTGGAATCATTCTAAACTGACAGGCTCGTACCTGCTGCCTGCAATGGGCATACTGACACACCCTATTTTCTCTATATAACAAAATATTTTTGCATAGAAAAATATCATAGAGAAAGCAGTTGTTGTAACTCCACATTCAGGCCGAATCAGGCGTTGCTGCGGTGCATGGGGTGTTTATTTGTGTTTATAGATTAACTACTGTGAAATAATCAGGAACTATATCAGGAAAATAAAAATCAAATAAATCAACAATAAAACACTTCCAAGACTTCTTTTAAAGGTCTTTTCTTTACATTTAGTTAAAAATTGTGTTTTCACATTTTCTGAGACAGCCGGGCTGTCATCACTTGTGCGTACGCATGGCCTGAGGCAGTTCTAAATTTGCTCACAGAGTATGGACAAAGTCAGGTAAGAAAATATTGATGAATCTTATATTTCTGCCTAAAACGCACAGGTAAAGCACAAATTTGTGCGTACGCACTGTTTGTGAATGAGGCCCTAAGTGGGTGAAGGCTAATAATAGAACAGCCTATATAAAGTTCAGAAAATTACATCACTTTATGGTAATACAGCCTTTAAAACCAGGAAAACACAACACGTGCCACATCACAATATCCAAAATATAAAAAGATATCTAGCCTCATATGACGATACTGATATAATATCGATATACTGCCCAGTCCTGCTTAAACGGGATTCAGAATATTTCAGCCTCTACACGTTGATATTGACATTTCTCTTTTAAAATCTGTCTCTCATCACTCTCAACTTGCAATACTAAATCACTGAATAGACTAAGTTTATAACCTAAGGGCAAAACCTGGAAATGAATTGAGATTTGAGGGTTTACTTTTTGTTTATTTGCTTTGCAAATATTAGGCATCTCTAGCGTTTCGCCAGAACAACTTCCACTGTCAATAGTTTGCTACAACTTCAGGGTTAATGTAGTCAAATCCAACAGTTTAGACAGTGCAAATTTTAAATATATAGTACCTGTACATTACCGTGCAAACTGTAGATACACCAACACCACCACTGAGGTAACAAAGTATCATTAACCTGACAGACTACTGTCATGAGGATGACGTGACCTGCTTATACCGGCGTTTCTATATGAACAAACTGGGACATGAGTCTTAGTTCTGCCTCTGGTAAGAGGCATTCTAAGTGACACTCTGAATGGAAAACTAATCCTTAAAAATAAACTGGGCTTCTCCGATACTAGTCTTCGTCTCGGTTATGCATCCGCAAGATAGACACCACTGCGTCACATGGCCACAGAACAAGTGCGCTGGCGAGCAAAGTGCCACCGACACACACAGACAGAGCCGTCGATAGCTGCCATTTTAAGTTACCTCTAATCGGCAGGGAACCGGAGAACAGCACAGATATTTACATAAAGAAACTCTTTACTCACAGTTTAATGAATGAATGTATCCAGATGCCAACTAATGGCGACATAAACTACAATATAACCGTCTTCTTTTGAGTATAACGTTACAGCCATGACAGCACTGCCGCTAACGTTAGCAGCCGTATGCTAAACGGTTCGTCTTGGCTAACGTGAAGAAAGCCGGAGCTGACAGTTGACTTACCCTCTATCTCTGCCACGGTCTCTGTCTGAAAACCCAGGCATCGTGTAGCAGACTACTGTGGCAAACACGGACTTCGACTGAAAACCCCTTTGACCGGTCCACAAAACACAAGATTAATCTAACAGCTAAAGACGGAACCGGGAAAACAAAAAGAAAATGCCGGCAGACAAAAGTCTGTCTGGAGGGACGGATGTGAGGTCACACGCGGCGCATAACATTGTATCAATGCGCGTCATACCACAGTGAGTGGCAGCCCCGGGGTACTATTTTATTTCAGTGCATCGATATTCAGTAGGGAAAGAAGGTGAAGTGACTTGAGAACAGACTATTCTATCTACCCATATATCTATCCTGATAGATAGATCTATCTAGATAGATGGATCGTGTGGATTTTCATACAGCACTTTTTTTAATCTTTATTTCCTCTACATACACAACTTGATAACAAAGTCAAATTCAAATTCATATTTCAACGTACATTTTCAATCTTTTCCAGTAGCTTACAGCTGTGGTAGATGGCATGTTTGTATACATTTGCTCAAAATGATCATTTCACTTCTTATTCACATTAAATCAGATGTCATTGTGCTACAAACAACTAAAATTATCTTTTGTGACTGCATTGTACAGAAGGTTAACAAATTAACCTTCTAGTGCAGTGCTGCCTTTTGGTAACACCCGTTTTTGGCTCTTCACACTCACACAACACATCCTCAGTTATGGTGCAGTACTTTAAAAAAAGAGGCAGGACCTTGAGGAATCTAACAGCAGTGTTAAAATTTATCACGTGACTCTCTAGAGGTCATGTTGGATATTTTTGCAGCCCTCCACACATGGTTCAGCTCCATCATCTTTCTCCACAAAAATGATTTGAAAACTTTTTTTTTTTGTCATTTAACAATCTGGAAAAAATTGGATTCAAATTAATAGATACGTGTAGTTTTAATTTTTAATTGTTAAATGCACTTTATTTGGTAATTAAGTAATGGAAAACTGTCAAAATATCAGTGTTACCTTGAAGTAGCACTGTACCATTACAGACATTTTTTGGTGCTGTGTATTTAGTTTTTTATAATGTTCAACCAATATAAGATATGGTGTAAAATGAATTTATAACTATTTTATTTTATTTCAACACATAAGCAGTGAGCTAAAGATGGCAGCAACACAACAAATGGTTGCATCATCCTGTTTGTCAGGAGAGACACACACCAGGAAACTGAAAACAAGTGTTTCAATGTAACACAAGTGATCAAACACTGAAATGTGACTTGCAGTCTTGTTCTGACAAGATTCTGATTGTTTTGTTTGATAGATTGTTGATGTAAAGTTTGCTGAAAAATGTTTTTGACACATTCATTCCTGCAGGCTGTTCCACAGGCTGTCCCACAAAGGTGCAATGTTGCCTGAAGGTAACATCCAGACACAAAAACCTCTGAAAAGAGTTCATATTTAATGTTTTTCAGTTTCAAATAAAGAATAAATTGTAAACTGGTGAGGCAATTGAATGTTTTCCATTTGTATTGCAATATTTTTTATTCACATTTAAAACAATATTTTTTCATTGCTTATCACTATGTAGGGTAGTGCTTTAAGGTAACACATCCTGAAGTTTATCTGAAAATGAAAGTGAAACATTTCTTCAATTATGCTTCATTCAAGCACTTCATCCAAAATCCAAGCACTTTTCAAACCTTGAAAACACTACATTCAAATTCAAGTGTTTTCAAGGATTTCCAGCACCTTTACAAACCCTTTGAATTGTGTCTATACAACTAGAATGTTTAAAAAATGATTCATCATGTGATATGAGAGAACAAAGCCAACATTTATTGACGTATTACAATACAGTTTGCAGTGGGCATTTGTTTAGTGATTATAAAGCATCATATTCATACTGACCATACAGTCTATCTGCATCATAGCCTTGACCTGATTACACGTGGAATTCAGGAGACAAACCCCTGTCATACAGTCTGCGGTCTCTGGTGGTCTCATCTTGCACAGGAAAAAAACAGTAAACTTAACTTTGACAAAGCAAATCTGCAGTTAATAAATATAATATTTTGTATGAGATAATGGTTGCACTGTGATCAATCACAAACTTAAAGGGACAGTTCACACCCAAATCAAAAATACTTTTTTCCCCGCTGGCCTGTAATGCTGTTTATCCTTCAGATTTTTTCTTTGGTGTGTGTGGCAGAATTTTGGAGATAACAGCTGTAGAGGTGTCTGCCCTCTCCTCAGTATGATGTGACTAAATGGCATAAGTCCTGTGGTGCTCAAAGCACCACAAAAATACATTTGAAAAATTCAAAACCAGTGTCTCTTTCCAAAAAACGTGACCCAGATACTGAAGATAATCCACAGACCTTGTCATGAGCAGTTTCATGAAGGAACTACTTTTTTTCTGCAGTAGAATCTACCAGAACTATTTTCTTTCTAATAGAGAGAAAGTATTCCCGGTAGGTATTAACTGGTTTATTTTTCAAATGAATTTTTTTGATGCTTTGATTACTACAGGACTTGTGCCATTTAGTCCCATCAAAATCTTTGAAACTATGCAACTCAGACCACATCTAAATTAGACTAATTAAATAAACAGCACTATAGACCATATGCATTTTTGATTCTGGGGTGTCCTGTCCCTTTAATAGTTGACATGGAAGACTAAAGCAACCTCGCTACAACAAAGTCCAGCTGAGGAAGCAGTCAGACTATCAGGTGGTAACCAACTCTCCACTGTAACAATATTCTGTTAACATTTGCTTGAAAGACAGATGCAGTACTGAAACACAGTTAGTTTGAGCAGATAACAATATCTTGCTGTATTCAGTAAATTCTTCAGACACATCCCATCAATGTTTTTTGTGCAGCACCATAAACACCCTGACTAAAATGAAGACACATAGCCTGAGGGAACACAGTTACACAAAGCTGTGGTGAATTTGATACAAACCAGCAAGAGTCCTAAACATGAAACATTATCTCCTGTGAACCAGCCTGATAGAAAAACCCCACAATACCAGGCATTTACAAACAGAAAATGTAAAAATAAGTTGAATTAGTGGTATACATTGACAAAGGAGAGAAATTGTTATTAAAGGACCAGTGTGTAGAAATTAATGACATGTACCATAGAGCTGTTGGTTGGGATTTATTTCCTCCATTTTTCATGAGCTTACATCAGGTTTAGCCTGTACTAATTATTTTATTTTATTTTATTTTATTTTATTTTATTTTATTTTATTTTATTTTATTATTTTTGGTACTACTACTAGTAATAGTACTAGTAGTACTAGTAGTAGTAGCTAGTAAGTAGTAGTTTTTCTGCATTTTCTACTCAAATTTGTCATTGCCAATTCAAATTTCCCCCATGTATTGTCCCTGTCACTGCCAACTCCTACTGTTTGGTACATAGAGGGAAGCTTGTTAAGAAAAATGTTGGGCTGTAATTGGGTTTGGGCTGAAATATGCTAATGAGGGACAGGTTCAGGTCAGGTTTGGACAGAATTTTGTTGAGCTTTGGCCTTTTTGAGCTCAAGTTTTCAGGCCTGATTAAAGTTCTAGCCCACACAGGGAGTGTTTCTGCTGCGGTGCTACTGCTGCCAGCCCTATCTTTCTACAGTACATTGACTTTGCAGAAAAGTTTTGAAGAAAAGAAAGAGTGTGATTTTTTTCCCATTAGAGAGAGAGAGAGGGAGGGACAGAGAGAGAAAGAGAACAGAGAAAGACAAAGAGAACGTGCTGGAAAAACCCTTCAACTGATTTTTTCATGCATGTGACATATTCTAGATACAGACAATGAACTGTAGAGAGTGGTGTCATGCTGCTGATACCATGTCGATATGACTGTCAACAGATCATTTTCACTGTGTATATTTGCTGAGAGCTGCAAGGTCACATGGGAGAAAAACAAGGTGGGACTCCAAATGATGAGATGCAGATGAAGGGTGGCTGCAGCCGCACATGACTTCGGCGTGATCCACGCTGCTCACACGGGCAGTGCAGCTGCTCTAACCTCTTAGTATGGGTACCAAAATAAAAACCAACAGGTTCCGCCACATACATGCACTGCTCAAGCAGCAGTGTGGCCCAGCCATCAGGTTTGGTTTGTTTGTTCTGGGTTACTGTATCATGGTGGTACAACATAAAGGAGGACCTGCACTTTCTGTAGATATAAAGAGCTCATTCTAAGTTATCAAAAACACAACAATTCTTATTTTCAAGTAATTATACTCTGCCATATTTTGCCAGTAGATCCCCATAAATCTTAGACACTGGACCTTTAATGGTTACATTTGAAGCATTTAGTTTAAAGCAATAGTTCACCCAAAAATGAAAATTCACTCAAATATCTACTCACCCCTGTGCTGATGTGAGGATTGGTGAAAATCTCCAGTTCACAAAACACTCCCGGAGTCTCAGCAGAAAACAGGGTTGCAGCCAAATCCAGTACAATTGAAGTGAATGGTGACCAGTTTTAAAAGGTATTAAAAGGACACAAAAAAAACACAAAATGTCTCCATCCTGCTTGTGTGGTGTAATACAAGTATTCATAAGCTGCAACATTAAAATTTGACCCACAAACACGCCATTTACACCATGTTTTTAAACTAAATGTCAACTGTAACCTCTCAGATTGGAGCTACGTGCACACGCCTGAGGTGGGTATGCAAGTTGGGGCTCTTGTTGTTTCTCTTCTATGTCGAAGTCCTGGGACATTTTCTTCTTTGTTGAAAGTTTAGTCAACTGTACATGTAACAAGTCACTATTTCTGAGCAGATCTCTCTTTGTGTGAATCGCTTCCAGGTAGCGTGTAAACACAGGTGTGAAGGTATTGCGAGATCTCGTATATCTCATGTGGCGGAGAGCTTGTGCACCCGCTTCAGGCGTGTGGACGCGGCTCCAGTCTGAGAGGCTACAGTTGACATTTAGGCTAAAAACTTGGTGTAAATGGCATCTTTTTGGGTCAAATTTTAATGTCGCAGCGTATGGACACTTGTATTACACCACACCAGCAGTATGAAGACATTTTGTGTTTTTTTGTGTTCTTTTTTTTACATTTTAAAACTGGTCACCATTCACTTCAATTATACTGGATTTGGCTGCAATGATGTTTTCCGCTGAGACTCCGGGAGTGTTTTGTAATCTTCACCCATCCTCACATTGGCACAGGGGAGAGTAGATATTGAGAGAATTTTCATTTTTGGGTGAACTATTGCTTTAAGACTCCTGAGAATAGGCTATTTTGATCTTTTCTTTATTTTATAAAATACAGTGAAGTTTTAGCATTGTACAGGAATTGATGTGTTTTTTGTCTATTATTTACTAAAACTTACTTTATCACTTATGTCTGTGATCTGCAGGCAGCACAAGCTTGTTAAAATGTGATGTGATACGATCCAGCAGAAGAAATCATTGTACACTAACAATTCCAAAAGATACTGCTCTGTGGTCAGCGGTGTCCCATCTGTCCGTTCCCTGGTCCTTACTCTCTCGAGGGCCTGGACCAGTCCAGGTTCCTACATTTCTTCGGTTTCAGGTCTGTGTTTCAGAGGGAAAGACGTGTGAATCAGGATTTATAAGCATTTCTCATCATGTCATCAACTTTAGCAGCATTGCAACACATTTGCTAATTCAGTCATTTTTGAGAATTGGAACAAAACCATTTTTGGGAGGCTTTGATTTTTACTCTTCATTTATGCTGGAAAATACATTTTAAAAGATCAAACTCTTGGCTATTAAACCTTGTAATGGGCCAACCCCCTGGTGATTAATTTTTAAATGAAATGTGGATGGAAAATCTGTCAGAGTTGATGTCTTATGGCGTTGACAATATGTTACATATACATACATATTTCACAGCATAGTCGTAGTGATCAGCCATTTTATTTTTTTAAAGTGTCTCAGAGTTCTCTTAATGTTAATCAAAATACACATTTTTAAACCATAATTCCTATTTAGCTTTGATTTAGAGGGACTACAGAGTCGACATGTTATGGTTGAGACACATCTGATAGTGATATTTGATAAATTTGTTGAAAAATATAAATGTTAACAGCTTTCGAACAGTATTTCCACCTCTTAAATCAGGAAATGAGACAGGGGTCCTTAGGGGATAGCTAATCCTTTTCATGCCTGATTAAACTATGTTTTTTTTAATCTGATGGAGTTGAATAGCACAAATAATAGCACATTTTTTAATGGTGTATAGGTATTGTAAGTATGAGTTTTTTTAGTTTTTTGAAGTTGTGAATTCTTGTCGGGGACAAGTTTACAAATTAAAAAAATAAAGTGAACCAAATCTATATCTACATCTATATCTATATCTACATCTACATCTACATCTATATCTACATCTACATCTATATCTATATCTATATCTATATTTATATCTATATCTATATCTATCTACACTGAAATCGATCATCAGATTGTGATCAGATCAGACAGTGCTGTGGGCGGGACTACAGAGTGTAGAATTATTATACTTTATAGTGTATTTAAAGTGCTTATGTATTGTGTAGGTACACATATGATTCACATTATTATTATTACTATTTGTTGTTGTTGTTGTTATTATTATTATTTTTAAATAATTTAATAATAAATAATAACAATAATAATAATTTTCTTTCTGATATGATTGATGATACTCAATTTTTAAAGGTTTTTTCTTTGTTTGTTTGTTTTTTGTAGGACACAATTTGTCACAGTTCTCAAGAATGAGTAATTTACTTCACCATTATATTATTTCAGGTGTACGGCAGTAGTGGAAAGACCTCTCTGCACTTTGGTTCGGATGGAAACAGTTGGGCCAAATACTTTAGCTTTGTTTCTGCTTGCAGATACACACCTGCACACAGAGTGAACTTGTTTTTCTGGCTCATTGTCTCAGTTTCACGTCATTTCAATAACCGCAGAGAGAAGTGCTGCTCATTATATCCCTGACACACAGGTGGAACGCCACATTAGCAGTATGACCACATGTAAAGGGTGTGCACAAAGGAACAATGACTGTTCCCCGGCCTGCTTCCTACTTTCTGCTTCCAGTATAGTGACACCTCAGACACCAGAATGATAAAAATAGTTCATATATAGTGCTGCTGTGTTGTCTGCATTGTTATGCATTCTGTTTTGTTCATGTGTTATTTGAAATGATTTGCTTTTTCATGGCCACTATATATCACAATGTGGCATTTAAGGGGGAACTTCAGATTTTTTTGAAGTGTGGTCTGTATGAGGTACTTCTCCATAGTCAGTGTATTAGCTACAGTAGATGGCACGCCTCTAGTTTGGAGAAGCAGAGAAAAGTACCAGCACGGAAACTATATAATGAACTGCTGTGGACAGAGTCAGCAACAAAAGGTATTTTAGCCACTTAAAAAAGGTTCACCTAAGTGTACACTAGATTTAGAATATTTTTACTGCTTTTCATTTCCATCAGACAGCCTTTTCATAAGACAAATATCACTCTCTTCAATCCATCCAAACCATTGTGTGACTATTGTGTGTGATTATGAACTCTCCTTTTCAAAAGCCAAGTCACACAATAACACAAACAAATCTACAGATGGAGGCAGCAGTAGACCACCTCTTGTGTTCTGCAAGGTAAAATTGCAGATTTTGTCAATGGAGTTTGGTTGGTTGGAGAGAGTGATATTTGGCTTGGTTTCCTGTCAGAAAAGGCAGTCTGATGGCAAAGTAAAGCTGTGAAAATACTCTAAATATGGCGTACACTTAAAGTGATATTGATTTTTTTTAAAGGTGGACTTTTTTAAAGGGATAGTTCACACAAAAATGAAAAATTAGTCATTATCTACTCACACATTGAAGGCTGTGTTTAATTTTTTAGTCCATAAAACACTGTTGGAGTTTCACATGAAAACAGTGTTGCAGACTTACACCAGACGAGCAGTATGGAGGCATTATATGTTTTTTTTTCCAGCTGCTTTTTTTACTTTTGAAAACTGGTCACCATTCACTTCCATTGTTTGGGAGATTCTGCAGTGCTGTTTTCCTGTGAAACTCCAACAGTGTTTTGTGGACTTAAGTACTAAACATGACCTTTAACTGGCATGAGAGTGAGTAAAAAAATGACTGAATTTTCATTTTTGGGTGAACTATCCCTTTAAGAGGCTGAAATACTTGTCTACAACAGATCATTGCTTTGCTTCCATGCTGGTGCTCCTCTCTGCTTCTCCAAACTGGGGGAGAGCTGACCACTGTCTTATGTAACTAATAGACTGACTATGGGAGTACCTCATACAACCCTACATCAAATAATCCAAACTATCCCTTTAATTCAGATTGACCTACTATGGCATAAATATTAATAAATATGTTAAGAACAATCAGTTTCTATTTTATCACCTATGGTGATGTTTTGAGTCTTTGTATTTTCAGATACAATTATAGCTGCTGCGCAGCAATGGTCGGGGCCGGGCAATTTTAGGCAAAATTAGGCAATTCTGAGCAACAAGCAGAGTGTAGGAAGATGAAAAAAAGGTGGCATTCTAATGTGCATTTTACATCAGTTGAGGCTTGAACTCACAATTTCTGGCACAAGAGACTCTGCATATTGACTGATAGCTAAGCCAAATAAACAGGGAAAAGAGACAAGGGATAACAGGGAAACGTGTTGATAAAGAGTATTTGTCTCTTCCCAAAACTCCCTGAATCATAATTACTTTTAACCTTAGTAGTCTCTAATCCACATAGCATGATACCTGAACATAAGGCTTTCACATTTGAAAGTCCATCCTGTCTTAGCTGAGGCTCAAACTCACGACTTCTGACACTGAGTCCGTCTTTTATCTCACTGAGCTAATTGGCAAGTGACAGTTCATGTGTGGTTTCACAAATTGACTAAGCCAAGGATCAGGGTGCCAGGCAGCAGCCATCCATAGCCATGGGAAAAGAACAATTTCAAAGTGAAAGTTCCAAAGCTGTAGCACATATGGTTGATTTGTTTGAATTTTCAAAGTTTTGAAATTTAGAGGCTTGCTGTAGCGCCACCATCAGGACTATTGTCTTGTGTTTCCAGTTGAGGACATCTGGCATGGGACTGGACCTTTGTGAAAAGTTTGGGTAGATTTCTCATATGGAAATGTTGTACAAGCTGAGGCTTGAACTCACAACCTTCAACACCAAGAACCATCCTCTATCTCACTGAGCTAATTGGCAAATGGAAACACCACTTGTAGCTTCACAAATTGACTAAGCCAGTCACCGTGTGCAAGACAGCAGCTGTTAGCATGTAAAGGCAGATTTCAAATGGCTGTCAAAAATTCAGTTATTGAGACAAAAATCCCAAAATACACAAATTGCATCTAGACAGCATGGAGATGTTGGTCATTAGTTTTTAACAATGATTTATTGGCTCCAAAAGTGAAAAACTGATGTTTAAAAATGCATTTTTGCATTGACTCCAATTGTTCGCATGAGAGTGAAATTCAAAATGCTGTAAAAAAATTCAGTTTTTGAGATAAAATTCTGATATTTTCCAAACATCATCTACCATGACTCCAAAATTTTGTCATTTTTTTTCATGAACATTGAAAATGTATTTAGCAAGAATTTGCAAGTATATGTTTATAATACCGTTTACAGTCAAACATTTTGATGCACTGTAGGCTCAATTTTCGATAAATCAAAAATCTGTGTGGATCGTTTGTGTAGGACAGTCTGAAGATGCTCTGTAGCAAGTTTGGTGCCAATTGAACAAAAACTGTGGGAGGAGATAGGTTTAATAAGTTTTACAGTTTTTGAAAAAAACAGAGTGATGGACTTCATAATTTGCAATAGGTTTAAATGTACAAAAGTTTCTTCAGTATTGGGGCTACATTTTGGTGAAAGTTGTAAATCTGTAGCACATATGGTTGATTTGTTATGAATTTTCAAAATTTTGAACTTTAGAGGCTTGCTGTAGCGCCACCATCAGGACTATTGGCCTGTTTTTGCAGGTGAGGCAATCTGACATGGGACTGGACCTTTGTGCAAAGTTTGGTCATTTTTCGTGCATGGGAAGTAGGATTTCCTCGGAGAAGAAGAAAGAAGAAAGAAAGAAAGAAAGAAAGAAAGAAAGAAAGAAAGAAAGAAAGAAGAACATGCAGGATTACAATAGGGTCCTGGCAGCTTAGGCTGCCCAGCCCCTAATTACCACCACCAAATACCTCACCAATAAACAAAAATAATAAACTGAAGTGGTAATATTGTCACTTACCACAAAGAAACTTCCACAAGCGACGTATTTCTTCTCTGAGTTCTGTGTAATTGGCTGTTAACTGCTCCTTTATTTCATGCAAATCCTTTTTCTCGCTCCTCCAGTCGATTTTGTTGTTTTTCACTATTGTTACAAGTGGAACAACAAAACATACACACACACACACACACACACATATATATATATATTATATACATACCATACATAATATGTTATCATATTATCAAGGTACTAAGGTTTAATAAACAAAATGGAAATGCATTTCTTTACTGTTGGAACTACTAACACAAAACATAATTAGGAAAAACTCACTTTGGACCCCGAGGCCAATGAGGTGAGGATCCCTGCCAGGAAGAGAAGATACAGCACGCGCTTGAAACACTGAACCAGCTCTGGCACATTTCCTCTTCTTTGAGTTTGGACCGACCACAGACACTTAACAACATAAATAGATCAATGTCAGGCTCAGAATATTTAGGATCCTGCCATAGAATATGATGTTCAGACCCACCAAAAGAAAAAAAAACAAAAAAAAAAAAAAAAACACTGAATCACTGAATATAAATTGACATTTATATATATAAAAATAAAGGAAACTGCAGCACTTGTTGCTCATGCTTGTTGTGTCCATACCTGGGTGCTGAGGCCCTGCAGATCCTGTTATATTTGATGTGCCCTCCACCCAGGGGTTGTCATACACCCTCAGGCTCTCTGCACTCACATAGATGTCCACTATACTCTCCTTGTTGTCCTGATCAGAGTGAACCGTGTTGGTGATGCCAGGCTCAGCGTAAATGTTCTCCGACATTATTTCTCGTACATTAATTAACAACTGATTTCACTGACGTACTCGCAGTATAACAAAGTGTGTTTTTAATCTTGATAAATTAGTTGTCTGTTTTCTGACAGAGGCTGGACGTCCACTCTGATGACGGCATATAAAAGGGGAAGAGCAGAAAAACAGGAAGTCATAAATGGTTTGTGTTTAGGCACCTGCTTGTTCCCACTAAATTCACCTGATCATCAGTGACCCTTTGACATTTGATTTGGGGTCAATAACCTGAGATAATGGTCAAGTGAAAAGCCAGCATACAGTGAATAAACCAAAGCAGAGACAAGAAACATGGGCCTCATGCAGCAACATTCTCTTAAATAATTTTAATTTGAATATTTTCTATTCATTTTTGATTATGAAACAAAAGAGAGACATCAACTCCAGATGCACTGCTCTTACCCAGGTGAGCTGAATGATGAATCCCACTTGATCATGAGCTGGAGGGGCATGGCCAAGTGTTTGTTATTAGCAGAAGTAAAGCCACCGTGATGAAAGACTGCAAGAAGAAGTTTAATTTGATTATAATTTTCTTTTAATCAAATGGTCTGTGGTAAAGGAAAGTCATTTAAAAGCTTATGGTTACTTTGAACCAACTGATCACGAGCTTAAAGGTTAAGCTTTATATATATATATGTATATGATTTTATCTAAAATATTTAACAAACAGTATTATTTACTGAATTACAAATTTAGTTATATTCTTGATTTGTCTGAGAACTTACATTCTATCAGTTTTTTGGCCATCATAGATTCTTCAGCAGTCTAAAAACCCTAAACTACTGAAAATTAGATTATATGAAATGAATAAAAGCAGCAAGTTTGCGAAGCAGGAAATAGTTGTGGGAAACAGTGAATACATATATATTTAATATTGTATAATTAAAGCTATTTTAATTATAATTATAACAAATTATTCTATATAAATAATAATTAATATTATTAGAAATACATACTTAAATATTCTTTAAACTTGTGTTTCCTTGCGATAGACAAACAATTTATCTTGGTGCAAGTGTTCTCAACCCCTCCTAAAATCTTCTCTTATTTAGAAAAGCAAAAACAAGAAAACATAAGTGAATCCCAGAAATCAATATGTACTAACAAAATAATAATTAAAAAAAATAGTCTGTAAATGGTTTGTTGCACGAAGCTTAATGTCTTCTGTGGTTGCTGGACAAACCCAATAATGCCAGGACATAATGACTTCTTCCATGATTTAAAATAAGATGTAGTGATACGAGTTACATTAAAGGGATAGTTGAAGTGGACTCAAGTATTAGTACTGATCCATATTCAGTGTATCATCCACAGTAGCTATCAGCAGCAAAACCAACTCTGCTAGGCGACAGAACTTAACTCATCATGTAATTACCAGTAGAGCTTCCCACCCAAGTTACACCTGACTAGCAGAGCTTCTTATTTTTTCATCAGCTAAGATAGAAAATATATAAATATTAAATGTCCCTTAGCATAATTTAATGTTAGGTATTTTTTAGACTTTGTAGTTAGAACAACACAAGAGAAATGTTTTATGTCATCAGAGGGTGTTTGAGTATAGGCTGTGTGCGGACATACGCCTCCCTGCAATTTAGGCCTGAATAGAGAGGTTAAACCACACGCCTTCTGGTGTTTCACATGGGACCTAAATTTGGAAAGAATATGAATGGTAGTCAATGATGAGAAACAAATTATTTTTTGATTCTGTTTGAACTGTGACACAAATTACACATATGTTGTTTGTCAATTTGACCTGCGTTATGTGACACAACATGGTGAGAATACACACAGGCATCATAGCTTCAGTGGCAACATTTAGCCTTTTGGAGGTAGAAAGCCATGACTTGACTCACGCAACCTGTGGATGTGTAGTCTTTCAAATTCCATTCTTTCAACGGTTTTACGACAAACTGCAACTTTCTTGAATTGAAAAAGGAAAAGGCAAAAAGAATTGTCTGTTTCTGCTTTAATGTCATTAAAATATATATTTTAGAAATTCATAAAATCATCTGAGCTGCATAAATCGGTCCTTATACTGAACTGAAAGGATGGAAAAAGTGAGCACCAGTGGGACACAAACTGCAGAAAGTCCTGATGCATTTATAGTGAAACAGTCACAAAGATTCAAATTGTTTTATTACATCTACTGCACCTCTGTAATAAAACACAGGGGGAACTATTAACTATTTATTTCACAAGTACACACACACATGATGATGTTAATGTCAGTGAGAGTGAGCTGTATATTGAGGAGCTCATTCAGGACAGAGGGATGGAGTGGTGGAATCAGAGCAGAATTCTTCTTTTGGTTATGTGTTTGTATATAATGACCTTGTTTGAGTCCACTGGGATGTCCCTGTCTATGTATAGTAGCAGAAGATCCAAGATCCTGCCTTCCTGCTGTAGGTCTACCTCATTTTCACTATTTTGGCGCCAATAAACACATGTAAACGTACATTTCTTTTCTTTCTAAAGATCTACATGCTAACTTTTTAACTTAAACATGCTAACTAGGGCTGAACGATTTTGAAAAAGTATCTCATTGTGATTATTTTGACTGATATTGTCATATGATTTGCGATATTAGAGGTAATGATACTTATTACATCATTATTCTCATTTTGATTGAAAAACATGAAATCTGCACCAAATGAAGATGTTTTTTAAGTCTGTAGAATCTATAACAATCTCTGCCTCACCACAGCCATTCATTTAAGTTTTTTACACATTTTGTCTTTATCAAATATTGCACCCCCTGCAATTTGAAAATTTCAGAAAGCCATAATGTAATTTCATTAAAAATTTTGATTAATTGTGCAGCCCTAATGCTAACATTTTGAAAAACTTTTTAACTGTGCTGGGTGTTCTCCACTGGAAGAGCACCCTAGAGGCAAGCAGGGCACTACACCGGGGCTAGAGGGTGCTATAGCCATGTCACAAATCTACATCGCTTCAGTTAAACCTCATCCAGCATTTAAGTATTTTTTTTTATTCATAAATAAAGAAATATGCAAAAGTTAATAAAGAGCCAGCTCATTTTAAACTGTGTGTGCACAGTTTACAGACATAGAGGTAAATGCACTTCTTGTTGTGGCTTCACTGTGAATATTGTGATAGACATTTAATCCATAACATTAACCGATTGCATGTGCATGTATATCATTGATCTACATGTATTTTTTTCTTGTGATCACTAAGATTGTGATGGTAGTTTGTTTTATATAGGCCAATGCATTTGGGCTATATGCACAGTTTACAGCATATAGGCCAAATGCATTGTACTTCTTGTTCTGGCTGCACTTGTTGCATTTTGGATGCATTGTGTTATTAACTGTGACTGCATGGGTGCTGCCTGATGCTGAAGTCTTTCACATTTGCACACGAAAGACGTTTTTGTTGTCGCTTTGTAGTCAACTGCATTAGATTTACAATACAGCTACTATTTTGTTGAATATTCTTTGTCTAATTTCAATGAAAAACTATAATTATATCAAAGTGATTTGTGCCATGTCTGCTTTTACAGGAAAACTAAGAATTTCTTTATGTCATGAAAATTGACTATTTCTTCAGCGCACCACATATTAGTCAACCCGTCCCCTCTAGCACTGTGAGAGAAAAAATCCTGGAGCCGGCCATGCCTGGAGGAGACTTGTCTCCCAGAGAGCCATCCATAAAGGCACTATAATACTGTGACTGAGTCTTCTTTTAATAAGAATATCATTTATCACACTGAACCATTCTCCTCAAATCACTCACTTCAGATTAATAACAGCATGTTTAGCTCTTCATCTGCTTTCACTTCTCATCATAATTGGCAACCCTCCTGATTTTGCCAAGAGACTTCCATTTTACATTTCCTTCTGAGATTACTATTCTCTAGTAAGTTAAACACTTTATTTTCGCCCTCACAACCTGTTTCTGGAACTCTATGGCGTGCATAAGCCCTATGAGTCCAAAAATCTACTGTTTTGACCTGGACAACAATACAGCTAAACCAAACCAGACTTCCTGGAGAGAGCAATTCACATTTCTTAAGGAAAGTTAAAGGAAAAGGGCATGCATTTTAAAAAATCTGCAGTTCCAATTTTATTTTAGAGGTAGTGCAAAAAATAAATAAATGAAAGAAAGCTGATGAAAATTAGTTTATGCCAGAGGGACAACTTATTCTGTATTCTTTCCTAAGAATTAAAATAATATTTAAAGTATTTAATCACAAAAACAAGGAAACAAGTCTCTGAAACTCAGTTTTTTGGTGCTGATATCCTCCCTATAAGTCTCAAGGCTGGCAAGTATGTCCAGATACCCCATTCAAGTGTTAGCACTTTAATACAGCAAAATATTTTGATATACTAAATGACTCAGTCATAGAATTAATCAGGCCAGATGTATGTATTCATTTTTTTGTTACATTGCAAACACAACAAATAATTAATGAATTTAATATTAGTGTAATATTAGTATTTCAGATCAGCAGAATATTTCTACATAAAGCAGCACAGCACAGACATGCACTCCTTAACATTCAGAGGAGGAAAATGTACATCATCAACACAAAACAGCAAAACAGATGTGGATTCAGTCCATGAGTATGCCATGATCTTTAGATTTTACTGCAGTATCTTCTCACAGAAAAACTTTGATGAAAAACTGCACTCATATCATTCCAGGTTTTCAAAGAAGCAGACACTGTATTCATTTCAGCACAGTTTTCACCTGGGGGAATATTATCTGACTGATTATCTCACCAGTACCGACAGAGGAACAGAAAGTGATCAGCCAAGAAAAACTTGGCTGACCATTACTAAAATATTAGAAAACAATACTGTTAGCATCTATGAATTCTACTTGATGTGAATGAACGCGACTAAGGTAAAATCAAAAGTAACCAGGTGAACTGACAAACTCCTGGGCTGAGCATGTTGCTCATTAGCTGGACTCCTTTTAGGATTCTCTTTCTGATAATTCCGTTTTACAGCGACTTTTCCGACAGGAGTTTCCAACGTTGTTTCAGGGTCTCACCAAAGGAATGTGCACGTGTTGAGAAGACCTGTGATTGGTTTGAGTCAAACCAAGCCAAGAGGAGGTGCAGAAGTCTAGTTCTGTCTCAGACTACTTGCTTTATAATATGCTGAAAGGTTATAGGAACTATTGATCATTGATGCCAAAAAAATGTTGATTAATGCCAACAAAAAGTTGTCTACCACAGCTTTGAGTCCAAGTCTCAAGTCCACACTATTTCAGATGTGAACAGAAAACAGATGTGGAATCAGTCCAAGAGCATATCATAATCAACTGTTTTATTTCAGTATTCATAAATTAATCTCACAGATAAAGTCTGACGAGGCACTGCAGGACAAATCATTCCAGTTATTTGGGTAAACGTCTCTTATAATCACAACACAGTCTTCAGCTGAATTATAATTATCTGGCTGTCCGCCTCCCCAGTACCTAGAGATGAACAAAAACTGATCAGCCAACAATGTAAAAATATTAGAAATCAATACAGTTGACATCTGTGAATTGTACTTTCAGTGCATGATATTATGAGGTCCCACATTAATCAAACTGAATATAAAGAAACAGAAATGTCAGGTGTTTCATTTGGGAGTCACATCATGGATGTTCACAATCACACAATCTGTAGGCAGAACCTGCACAAACACACTTCTTTATTGTCATTATATAAAGCTCAGCAGAGCTCATCTCTGTATCATCTGTGTTCTTTAATCTTTGAATTCAAGTCTGTGCAGACTTTGTCTCCAGAGCCACATTAAGACCACCCTGGACTTTATTGTTGATCAATGTCTCCCTGATCTGACACACATTTAGAATGTAGACAGTCAATAAATGAGAAAATGGAGAATGTCTTACGTTCTGGTAACTTGTGTTCCATCTACCCATTTCCAGACTCCCTCTGTCTCTTCATCAGTCAGACCAATCCAGACACGCATGTTAAATGAGCTGAAAAATCTCTAGATTTCAAAGAGAAAATCAGGTGGATCAAAGTTATAGTCAGTTATTTCTATTTTTGTTTAATTTACTGCCCTTCCAAAGGTATTAGGTAGAGAGAGTCACCCTTTTTAGTGTTTACTAGTAGGAAAAAAGCACAGGTATAAATAATACAATTCCATCTAGCTGCTTCAGTTTCAGGGTCCTGGTGCTGGATCACTGTTACACTGCCATGCTAACTGGGACATGGACACAAGAGAGCCTTTAAAAAAATATCTACAGATCAAAAGTTTAATTTAAGTGAATCAGAACAATTCAGTATTAATGCCACCCATGGGTGCCTATAGTTAAAAGTAGGGGTGCAGGATTAGCTCCAGGGGAGGAATTTTTTTTTCTGCAGTGGTGACAGAATGTTAAAAAAATATACATATTACCAGCTCAATTTAACTAAAGCTCCATGTGCTCTATGGGTAAAATATTACACCAAACGACCTTAAGAAATATGACATATTAACAATTCTTTATGTGTCTGAAAAACACATGACTCTAGAATCACAAGACAGAAGGCATCATATGTCAGCAGTCTTCTTGTCAATTCAGCATCAATATAATCAATATAGATAAACTGCATTTCTGTTCAAACTTTATGGGCCCTATCTAACGTGCAAGTGGAAAAGCGTGAGGTGCAATGGATTTAATTTATTAAAGGTGTGTCCAAATCCACCTTTGCCATGTCGCGCCTTGTCCTGCCCTGCCCCTTGCGCCACCAGCACAAAGCGGGATACTCCCATCAGGTGTGCCCAAGTGCCAAATATAGTCTTGTATATAGATCATAATTGTTTAATCCTTGTTTTTTGGGATCACAACAAACAGGTACTACTTACTACTACTACTGCTGCTGCTACTACTACTAGTACTAATACTACTACTACGACTACAACTACGACTGCTACTACTACGACTACAAGTACTTCTACTACGACTACTACTACAACTACTACTACAACTACAACGACTACTACTACTACTACAACTACTACTACTACTATGACTACTACTACTACTAAAACTACTACTACTACGAGTACTACTACAACTACTACTACTACTACTATGACTACGACAACGACTACTACGACTACTACTGCTGCTACTACTACTAGTACTAATACTACTACTACTACTACTACTACTAGGACTACAACTACTACTACTACTACTACGACTACAAGTACTTCTACTACGACTACTACTACAACTACTACTACAACTAGAACGACTACTACTACTACTACAACTACTACTACGACTACTACTACTATGACTACTACTACTACTAAAACTACTACTACTACGAGTACTACTACAACTACTACTACTACTACTACTACTACTATGACTACGACAACGACTACTACGACTACTACTGCTGCTACTACTACTAGTACTAATACTACTACTAGGACTACAACTACAACTACTACTACTACTACTACTAGGACTACAACTACTACTACTACTACTACTACGACTACAAGTACTTCTACTACGACTACTACGACTACTACTACTGCTACTACTACTACTACTAGGACTACAACTGCTACTACTACTACTACGACTACAAGTGCTTCTACTACAACTACTACTACAACTACGAGTACTACTACTTCTACTACTACTAACTACTACTACGACTACTACTACTACTACGACCTCGACTATTACTACGACTATGACCACGACCACGAGTACTACTACTACGACTATGACTACTACTACTACAACAACTACAATGACTACGACTACTACTACGACTTCAACTATTACTACGACTACGACCACGACCACGAGTACTACTACTACGACTATGACTACTACTACTACTACAAATACTGCTACGACTACTACTGCTACTACAACTGCGAGTACTACTACGACTAATACTATTACTACTACTATGACTACCGCTACTACTACTACTACGACTATGACTACTACTATTGCTACGACTACGACTACTACTACGAATACTATTACTACTACAACAACTACTGCTACGACTACTAATACTATGACTACGACTACGACTACTACTACTACTACGACTACTACTAGGACTATGACAACTACTACGACTACTCCTACTACTACTACTACAACTACTACTACTGCTACGACTACTGCTACGACTATTACTGCTACTACGGCTACAACTACTGCTACGACTACTACTATTACTACTGCTACGACTACTACTACTGCTACGACTACTGCTACTACTACTACGAATACGGCTACAACTACGACTACTACTAGGACTATGACAACTACTACGGCTACTCCTACTACTACTACTACAACTACTACTACTACTACTACTACTACGACTACTACTATGACTACGACTACTACTACAATACTACAACAACTACTACAACTACTACTACGACTACTGCTATGACTACTACTACTGCTACGACTACTACTATGACTACTACTATGACTACTACTACTACTACGACTACTACTACGAATAGTACTACTACTACTACTACTACAACTACTACTAGGACTATGACGACTACTACAACTACTACTTACTATGACTACTACTACGACTACGACTGCGACTACTTCTACTACAAATAGTATTACTACTACTACGACTACTACTCCCCCTGGCCTGTACTGCTATTTATCCATCTAGTTTTTTTGGTGAGAGTTGCAGACTTTTGGATATCAGCCATAAAGATGTCTGCCTTCTCTCCAGTATAATGGGACTAAATGGCACTCGTCTTGTAGTGCTCAAGTCACCAAAAAATACATGTAAAATGCAATGTTTCATGAGGGATCTAGTTTCCTTCTGGTCGAAAAACAAAGTAGTTCCAGTAGAGTCAGAAAGAAAGTAGCTCCTAAATGAAACGGCTCACAAGGACGTGTGTGGATTATCTTGAGTAAGCAGGTCATGATTTCTGGTCATGATTTTCTAGTCCCATTGTACTGGAGAGAAGGCAGACATCTCTTTGGCCAATATTTACAAAACTCTGCAATTCACACCAAAATGAATAAATAAATAATAACCTAGCACCACTGGCCAGGGGGAAATGTGTATTTTTGATTTTGAGGTGAACTGTTAAATTCAAAAAAACAAACAAAAACAAACAAACAAACAAAAAATGTAGCAATGCCTGCAAGCTGGTTCAGGCAGTCAACTCGAGCTTCACTGCAATCACACGACACGCCACACACTCTGTAATACATACCATCTATTTAAACTGCTAAAACCTCCCATCATTCCCTCTGTCTGTCAGTGCCATTGCTGCCTTGCATCAGCGTCACTGCGCCTGCTCATTCAGCCCCACCACCAACCCAGCATCCACCTGCATGCTCTGACAGGGGGGTCCAAAATATGTGTTCATCACTCCTCAGTATCTCCATGTAAACATAATCTGTGAGGAGTGATGAGGTGAGATGAGTGAAGACGCCAAACTCTAACTATGTTCTGCTGCTGCAATAAACAGTCTTAAACGTGAGTTGTCTGACTGAACTATTATTATTATGCAATAAATAATAATAGAATTATGCAGATAGACAAGGGAAAACAGAACTGAATGTCACATTATTCACAGATATGAATGCCTCTTTGTCCTGTTCCTCTGTTCATATTCTTCTTCTGCAGCTTTGCAGAAACTACTGTGCACTTCTCTTCCCTTTTTCATACATTTCGGGAAGACTGAACCTGTTTTGCCACACGCACTTTTTTTTTTCTTCTTCTATGTTTTGAAAAGGCCAAAGGTCTGTTGTGTTTCTACCTCATAAAAAAGGGTAAAAGTATTTCTGATGTAATCCTTCAAAAGCATCAGAAAACCTTTATAAGGCTTTTCAAACACATGGCAGAGAATTAAACAAAAATACAGTCAACAACAACAACAAGACATTTCTGTCCACTCACCTGTTCCTCAGTGTTAGATATGATCACCAGGTGTGCACCCTTTTCCTCACATAAGTTTTTGCTGTCAAACCAGTTTTCCTTTGTGGGGGAAATGAAATAACAACTCTTGCGATACTTGATCCAATCAGCAGGACAGGAGGATGTCTCTATTTAACAACACAAAATGATAAAATGCCTTCGGTCACAATACTGTACATAACCCCATGACCAGAGTAAAGACAAATCAAAATACAGCATGAAGCATCAAGCACAAATGCCACTCTCAGCTTTTATATGCTGCTCTGTATGTTACACATCTGCACTCTTTGGGAGTAATGGATTTTGTGTGAGGATGACATAATCAGGATACAAAAAAAGGTAACTGTATTTCATAACATTACAGAAAGAAAATGTAATCTAATTAGATACATTTAGTAAAAATGTGTGTTACTCAGCAGGATTGTCTTTTCTAAATGCACAGATGTCACGACACCACTCTGGTGAAACCATAGTCAAATGTTACAGTCGATCTATAATCAGCTCCTCTGTGCTTACACTGGTCAGAGATTCCCCCAATAAAGAACACCAGATTATAACATTTAGTGAGGGGAAACATTATGATGTCACACTGCAGAGCCCCTTTCACACAGTCTGCTGGTATTTATTTTCTCATTAGGATGTGTTTAATTTCCAACATTTATTTTATTGTCCTTTGGAATGACCATCATCACTTTAATGAATTTTGCTATTGTCCTGATTATTATTGCTATTGGTGCTGTTATTGTTGTTAATATTATTGTTATTATTATTGGTGACGATAGCCCTGAGATGAACTGGCGACTTGTCCAGGGTGTACCCCGCCTCTCGCCCAATGTCAGCTGGGATAGGCTCCAGCCACCTGCGACCCTCACGGATAAGCGGTTACAGAAAATGGATGGATGGATTATTGGTGACGATGGTTATTATGGCGCTGATAGCAGTAATAATGACAATGATAATATTTATGTAATTTTGTTGTTGTGATTGTCATTATTATTATTGTCACTTATTTATTTATTTTTTACTATTATTGTTATTTTTTGGATTGTTTTTTATCTTCTCACTTACAAACTATTGAGACTGAATCTTTACAGGATGCCTATGTTTTAGCAAGTTCTTTGTCTTGATATGATTTATTTTACACATTGATATGAGCTTGTAGCGCAGTGAGCAAAGTATCTGCTGGATGAAATATTTCAATAAATAAAAAGTATTAAAAAAGAAAATAAATTTCCCCATTATTTTGTCTTTAAGTCAGAAAAATGAACAACATCACAGTACAGTGACAGTTCAACTGTGAAAATGCTGCTATCATCCATGATCTCCACATCTAATCTTAAGAAACATGTACAAGTAAGAATGACCACTAACATTAGTTAGCTAACCTGTCAAAACTACAACTACTACTACTGAAAACTATTCAGGACTGTAGGTGGTGATGCTGCTAACCATGATGGAGTATGGATAAAAACACAAGCTCCAGAACACGTTTATATCAGTTTACTTAAAGTCTGAGTGTGAATGGTATAATGTTACTTAAAGGGATAGTTCACCCAAGAATAAAGATTCAGTCATTATCTACTCACCCTCATGCTGGTTGAAGGTCAGGTTTAGTTTTTTAGTCCACAAAACACTGCTGGAGTTTCACTGGAAAACAGTGTTGCAGAATCTTCCAAACAGTGGAAGTGAATGGTGACCAGTTTTCAAATGGAAAAACACACACACACACACACACACACACACACACACACACACACACACAATAAACAAATAAAATAAAATGCTTGCTTGACTGGTATAATCCAAGTCTCCTAAAGCCTCGACATGCCGTTTTGCACACTGTCACCACACACACACCCAGTTCAGATGATGTGCACATACATTTGAACGTGGCTCCAAGCTCAGGAGCTACAGTGACGATTCAGGCTAAAAACATGGTGGAAATAACGTCTTTCAAATCAGCTTAGCATGTTGGGTCTTTAGGAGACTTAGATTACACCAGACGGCATTTTATGTTTGTTTTGGTTGTTTTTTTTTACATTTGAAAATTGGTCACCATTTACTTACATTGTTGGCAGATTCTGCAACACTGTTTTAAACTCCATCAGTGTTTTGTGGATTAAAAACACTAAACCTGGCCTGAAAAAGGAAACTGGACAACAATAATTAACCTAATAATGAACATAAAATGTTATATTTGGTGAAATAATTTCACATCGTGTATTGAGGTCATCCAAAAGTAAGTAGGAAAAGTAAATTTTTGACAGGTAATTACTAACTGTATCAGACTAATTATTAAAGTAACCCTCCCAACCCTGCCCGTCTGCCCTTCTGGGTGTATTAGCTAAAGAGCTCTCAGTGTTTTAACAGTGGCTTTAAATGAAAAAAAAAAATTGTTGGAGGAACAGTTCAACCTTTTGGGAGATCTGTTGTAGATGAAAAGATCGATACACTCATGTCTGCAAACATGAAGCTACCACCAGCAGCTGGTTAGCTTAGCTTAGCTTAAAGACTGTACACAGGGAGAGACAGCTAGCTTGGCTCCTTCCTGTCTTGGTCTTGGCTGGTTGCACAACAATCCACTTTTTAATTGTAAGTGAGCTGTGTCAAACTGCTCCTTTGATTAAAATAATTGTTCATATTTTCACTCACCGATCTGCTTTAGTAATTCATCTCTCTCAATGGTCAGATTGTTGTTCATAGTCTTCAAAAGGTTTTTTCTCAATCTCTAACTGGCCGATCTGTCGGGTCAGGTTGTGATTGATGCTTTTTGTTTCATTGTAACTTTCCATGACCCTGTAACTGTAATCCTCTAGTCTGTCTTTCTCGCTGGTCAGATTGGCCATGTCCATCCACAGTCGATTTCTCTCCATGGTCCATTTGTCTTTTTCCACATCACAGCTGCTTTTGTCTTGAATCCCTGTGAAAGCAAGGGGTCAACATGTGAATGTAAATGTATGTATCAATCACCCATTCTTGAGAATCGGAACAAATCAGGTCCAACAAAAACAAAAACAAAAAGTAAAAAAAAAAATAAATAAAAACTTGAAAAACTATTAATACCAACACTTCATTTTTGGTGAAAATGTGTCCTTTAAGATTTATAAATAATAAAACAAAATTTGCTTAGACAAGAATTCACAACTTCAGACAATTTAAACGTGTTAAAAGTTTTCAAAATCTAACAATACCTACTGATAACATGGGTATAAAAATGTGCCATTTCCCAGATTTCTGTCAGCTCCATCAGATTTTTACAAAAACATGATTTAATCAGGCATAAAAAGGGTTAGCTATACCCTAAGGACCTCTGTCTCACTTCCTGGTTTAGAAAAGGTGGGAATACTGCTCGAGCACTGGTAAACTTTCTATTTTTAGACAAACTCATTATATTATATACATATGTTATCAGATGTGTCTCAACATAACATGTCAGCTCTGTAGCCCTTCTATATCAAAGCTAAATAATTAAATAAATGATAAATAATTAAAAATGAATCATTATAGGAGTCTGGTACGTTACAGGGTTTAATAATCAAAACCCTGTCAAAACACTCTGAAGACTGAGCGTTACATAATAGTGATGTATCATAACTGTTGGCTTGATGAATTTGTCAAACTTACAGAGGACCAACAGGACGATGACAGCAGCCAGGAGGACAAGACACAGCAGCCCCAGAAACACTCCAGCAGCTCTGGGTAGAGTCCTCTTTACTGGACTCAGACTGACTGAAGCGGCTGTGGACACAAATAAACACAGCTGACAAGAGATTATTTTGAAGTAATTAGTTACCTTACTTTCCCCCCATGTAATAACTAGTAATGTTAGGTAAGTTTTGCTTTATCATTAGATTACTTTTTATGTATGTTTCTTTTAATATCAAGCAGTGATATATATATATGTTATATATATGTTCATGAAATTATCTGGTTTGTTTCATTTTTCAAACAAGATTCAGACAAGAATTCACAACTTCAAACAATTAAGAGAAATGTGTTGAAAAGCAACAAAACAATACATACTGATGACACTGACATGAAAATTAGCTTTTACAATTACAATTTTGTATGAAAATGTTGGCCCTGTAAAGTTGTATAATTGATATTTATTTATTTATTTTTAAATTAATTTATATTATTCGCTCATTTAATTTATGTCTGTTTCTTTCCTCTTCCACTTACTGACTCTCACTAACTCTAGTTCCCCACTTAATTTGTGTCCTAATTTTAATAACGTTATCCCCTGTTTTACTTCCCTACACACACATTGTAGTTTGCACATTTGCACACATGCATGCAGGCATGCACGCACACACGCATACATGCACGAATGCACACGCATGCATACACGCAAACACATACAAGTTTTGCCAGCCAATATCCCCCCTTCCTTTTTGCCCCCTTTTTTTCCTTACGCCCTTTTTTTGTTGTTGTTGTCTTCACAGCATTTTCAGCTGGGCTTCTGTTGTTGTTGTCATTTGTTTTGTTTGTTTGTTTGTTTTCTTCTCTTTTTCGTTTTGTTTGTCTTTCTTTTTGATGTTTTGATGTTTATGATATTTGTTTGTTATGTTTGTGTCTAGAATTGCTTGACTCGACTGTGTAATATCTGTCACGCTGTCTTTTAATGTGAGCACCTGGTTCTGTATTACAGTTTTTCTCGATTGCTTTGGCTCATTTCTTGAAACAGAAATTACATTCTCAAAACAACACGGACAAACCTCCAAACCTCTGGGCACTTGTTCACAACAGATTTGAATTTCTCATTCCTTTCAGCGAATTGCAAATGTCTCTGTACATTTCTGCAAATGATTAAGTACAATGCCCTACAGTTTGCACAAGTACCAAGTGAATATACCTTGTGATCTAAGCTGACTGTCACTTCTCAGTCAAATGGTTGTTCTCTCCAAAACATGTCAGCATCATTTCAATGTGTAAATCATCACATGCAAAATGGTCCATTCAATTGTCAAAATATGTCAGGGACATAATACCATGAGCAACATCCCATTATATAACTTGAATCTCTTGGAACATTTGCTTAATTGATAACTGTGATTGACTGTCAGGTGAAACTAGAACTTGAGTGATGAAGGGGCAGGTCACAGTGACATCTCAGATGACCAGGTGCTATGCATGAGTATCAATGCTGCCAACCATATATATATATATAGAGCTTGATCAGAATCAGTACAATTTTCAAACATGAAGGCACCTGGCCAGGTTAATGCTAGAGGAAGAGGAAGAAGAAGAGGTGTAAGGGTGCGTGGTGGTGGAATAGGGGGAAGAGGCTGAGGAGTACAAAGACACCAAGCTGTACCTGATGAAATTCGGGCTACTCTGGTCGACCATGTAGTCAACCATGGCCTCACAATGGCGGAGGCAGGTCGTAGAGTACAGCCTAATGTGCTCCGGCCGCTCCACAGTGTCTTCGATCATCCAAACCTTTCGCAGGGAACACAGGTATGTACTACTGTAAGTCAGCGATGGAATTCTAGGTTGTATCTGACAGAACATTGTGAATACTGTAATGTAAGAAATGTATTTATTTATTTATTTACATATCATTTTTGTACTGAGCAGGACAGTGCATAACATTGCAAATGGTATTACTATTGTCCATTGAATTCTATGTCTAGGATTGAAAGACAACCTCATATAGGTGGCAGAGGACGACTCCTCAGTCAACGACATGAGCAAGAAATCTGTAATATGGTGATGGCAAATAATGCCATCACACTGAGACAGATCCGCATCACAATCTTACAGGACGACGGCATATTCCAAAACATCAATGCAATCAGCATCTCCACAATAGTGAGCGTTTTGAACAAGCATCAGATGACCATAAAGCAACTTTACAGGGTATCATTTGAGGGGAACTTTGGTAGAGTGAAAGAGCTGCGGTACCAGTATGTACATGTAAGTCATTGGTGTGTTCACAGTAAAGCAGTGGTTCCCAGTTGTTTTGGCCTCAGTATTCATTTTATCTGATTTCTGAGTCCAAGTACTCGCTTTATGTGACTACAACATTTTGCTTTGAAAACTACAAGAGGAAGCTATAGCTTACTGTATGATACAATTATCATAATAATCCTTCTTTTGAAGAATATGATATTACATATAAGACAAGGGGGGAATGAGCTGAATTAGTGCCTCCCAGATGTAACCAGGTGTAATGCCCATGATGAGATGGTGCGCTGGCTACTTGGCCACAAGGATATGCCTTTGGCAGACTGGTCAGAGCATCTGTCTATTTTGTGGGAAACTCAAATTCGATTCCTGTTATGGATCCCTTGCTTCACTGCACAAGCAGATCTGACATTGTGTCCTTACAGTAGCATTTCAGTCAGTGTAGTGATTGATGATGTACTCTAAATTTATTTTATTTTTACAGTATTTTCCCCCTTTCTCTCAAGTACCTTCTGTCGTACCTCTGTAGGCCTATATCCCTACACCTACCCCAGTTTTGGAACCACTGCAGTAAAGCATAGAGCAGTATATTGAACTTGTGGAGGAGAATACAAAACATTCCTATGTAATTTGCTGTTGCATTGTATGAGTCTACTGTATAACTGATTTGATGTTTTGTTTACTGTATTGTAGAGAATAATGGCGTTGGAAGGGAACGAGACCCCTCACATCCTTGTCTTTGTGGATGAGGCTGGCTTCAACCTGGCCAAAGGAAGAAGACGTGGCCGGAATATTATCGGCCACCGGGCCACAGTCGATGTCCCAGGCCAGTGTGGGGGCAACATAACGATGTGTGCTGCCATTTCAGAGAATGGCGTTGCCGCCCACATCCCCAGTCTCGGCCCATATAACACCGCAAAGCTCCTTGTCTTCTTGGATCACCTCTGTTTAAATCTAGTCCCAGAAAATGAGAGAGGTGTAGTAGGGCCTAATTTGCCAACATTTGTAATTGTGTGGGACAATGTTAGCTTCCACCGTGGCCAGCTTATCAGAGACTGGTTCACTGCTCACCAAAGAATGTTGAATGTGTTCCTACCACCATACTCACCATTCCTTAATCCCATCGAGGAGTTTTTCTCGGCTTGGAGGTGGAGGGTATATGAGCAGCGGGCTCAGAACCAGAGGTCCCTGCTCCAAGCCATGGATGCTGCTTGTGGTGATGTCACACCGGATCAGTGTCGGGATGGTTGCGACACACACGCAGATTCTTCCCCCGTTGCATTGCACGGGAAAGTATTTGATGTGATGTGGACGAAAATCTGTGGCCAGACAGACAGCAGCGGGAGGACGGCCAGGAGAGTGAGGATGAGGAGGCGAACAATGAGGTTGAGTGACACTCCAGCATTACTGTAGTTTCTGTTGGCAACATATAATTTTCCTTTGTTTTGTGTTTGATGAGTTTATTTACAGTATATTGTGCTGTATAGATTTTCTTTTCACTATGATGTATAGCAGTTACTTTATGTGAGTGAATAAAAATACAATACAGTGACAATTTCCATGGCAGTGTGAGTGCAGTGTGTGATGTCAGACCTTGTAGGCTACTGTTGAAATCATCCTTCTTTTTTAGTTTGATACACAATTGTATTCTGTTATGTAGACGAAAAACACCATGAACCATGCAGTGACAATGAAGGACCGGACCAAGATTGAAATGCAGAGATGAAGGATATTTTCATGGACCGCTTCCATAATGACAAAACATCTAAGCATTTTGACCAGCAGTACTTACACAATGCCAAAAGGACTTTGCATTTTGGTGGCACTGACTACTTACATGAGAAAATAATTTACTTTTGGCACATGAGTAAACTGTTTTGGGAGAGATATGACCTTTTGCTGGTAAGCCATGGTGTTGTGCTGAACCGTACATGCTATTTTGCCAAATGCACCTAGAGCTTTGAGAATGTAATTTCTGTTTCAAGAAATGAGCCAAAGCAATCGAGAAAACCTGTAAGCACTCTGCAATAAAATTAAAAAAAAAAGTTGTGTCCCTGATTTCTGTCAACTTAGATTTTTACAAAAACATGATTCAATCAGGCATAAAAAGGGTTAACTGTACCCTAAGGACCTCTGTCTCACTTCTTGGTTTAAAAAAGTCAGGAATGCTGTTCAAACACTGGTAAACTTTCTATTTTTCAACATTCATGAAATAATATTTCTATCAGATGTGTCTCAACCATGTCGACTCTGTAGTCCTTCTAAATCAAAGCTAAATAAGAATTATGGTTTAAAAATGTGTATTTTGATTCACATTAATAGAACTCTGAGTAAATACAAGTATGCTGTGAAAATGTAACATTTTGTCCCTGAGATGGCAACTCCATCAGATTTTCCATCTGATGTCTACATTTAATAAAAAAATGTAATTACTTGCAGGCAGACCAGTTACAAGGTTTAATAACCAAGTGTTGTACGAGTTTTGCACAAATTAGACAGGCAGACGGACAGACAGGCAGACAGACAGACAGACAGACAGACAGACAGACAGACAGACAGATAGATAGATAGATAGATACTTTTCTGTCGGTCATCAGTGGTCTTGTCCGGTGGTTTTGGTGGATGAGTACTCTCCTCTGTCCAGCAGTTGTCATAAATCACTACATTCTCAAAGTCATCACAGACATCTATGTTTCTTCTTTCTTCTTCTTCTTCTTCTTTTTCTTTTTTTCTTCTTCTTCTTCTTTTTCTTTTTCTTCTTCTTCTTCTGTCTTCTCACCTCTCTGAAATTGAACCTTTTTGGTAAGATCTATCTTGGCATAGATAAGCTCAGACATGCTGATTCTCACTTCACCTCAACACAGATGTCCTCTGTTCTGCTTCAGCCAGTTCCACAATATATTTGCATTTATGTCAACATAAAGGAGCATAACTGAGGGAACAGGGAAGTAAATACAGGTCTGTTTATTTTGAATAAAGGGAAGAAATAGTGGAAGTTGCTGGGCTGTGATGTAAATTCTTATGAATAATAATGGCCATGATTAAATGTATGTGAATTTAGAAATAAAGTGATAAATTCTCAGTTGATGAATTTCACTGACATTTTGTTTGACAGTGTTATTGTGATAATCAGCTGGGCTGCATTACAGTCTACCATTCATCATTTACAATACCCAACTGACCTTTATCATTTACACAAACACGTTTTGTTCCTTCCACCAAACATGTCAAACTACACCCACTGACTTAATTACTTCACTATCTGAAAACATGCAAACATGTGGAACTATCCTAGACTGAGCTGAGACTCAGCTGATGAACGTCATTTGTGTCAGACCACTAATGTGCATGTTTTCACTAAATGATACAATACACATACAATGATGTGGGTTCTTTATGTAGTTTTTAATACAGTGCTGCCTGAGGGGTCAAAGGTCACAAACATTCAGTGTTGTTTTTCAGCCTTGCCCCTTTCATGCAGAAATTTCTTTCTATCTTTTAATATTATGGATTATAGATGGTGAAATCCCTAAATTCCTGCAGGTTTTGTTAAGACCAGAGCTGGTTGGCCCCATATGCACATTACACAAGTTGTGTAGGGCCCCGCAAGGAACACAAGGGCCACACCTTCCCCTCGTGTCAAAGCGGGTGTCAGTGTTTATAACTTTGATGAGTGAATGAAGCAGAACTAAAGAGAAAATATCAACAGAGGGTTAATGGAGTGAACAATAATCACTTGTGTTTCCTCCTCTCTAAGTTTGATATCATTCATTCACAGTAACATTCAATTGATGCTCCTCCCTCTGTCTGTCTGTCCAATACATTGCTGCCCTGCACTAGTGTCACTACCTGCTCTTTTAGCCCACCACGACCCCAGCATCCACCTGCAGGCTCTGACAGGGGGTTGAATAATTTGCTCATCACTCCCCTGATATCTCTATGTAACTGAACCTGTGGGGAGACGGCAAACTCTAACTATGTTCTGCTGCTGAAATAAGCATTCTAAATCGTGAGTTATCTGACTGAATTACTTTGTTAGCCAGTTTAATCCACAGCAATGCATCATGGTCTATAAGACCATCAAACATCTGTAGCATGACTGTCCTGTGAGAACCACGTATCTCTAAAAAGTCAGAAAACAGCCTTTTTTCAGCTTTGTGGATTAAAAAGTTCAGTATTTGCCTCTGGGATGTAGTGTAGAAGCATAAATTTGGATAAAATGGAACTAAAGTACAAAATACTGTAAGTACAGTACTTGATGTAAATGTACTTAGTTACTGTCTACCACTGATTACAACTCTGAATGAAAAGAATGGATTGATAGTGACCAATGATTGATTAAATATTGAATTTAAAATCAATTAACCGACTAATTAGCAGGCATCAGAGCCAAAGCTCAGTGTTATGTTTTAGTATTTTCTACATTTTATATGTTCTACAATTTCTTATTTATGTTAATGTCAATATTCACTTATCTTAAGATTCTACACAAAATATTCCAATCAATGCAAAATCTGTTTTTGTACCTCATTCTGTTCTATATAGATCTACTTGTTTTGTGACAGATGGATCAAACTGTTTTAAAGGAGGGAGGACTGTAGTGAGAGCACTGGACTGTCAGTGTGACCATGTGGCAAATGATTTTCACGGCTCTCCGGTTAGTTAGAAGGGCCCCGCAGCAGAATTTTGGATTCTGGGTCAATTTTGGATTAATTCAACAACTTTGGTGCCATGTTTCATTCACAAATTTAACAACAAAGTGTTCTGAATTTGTGCTGATTTAGACTTTTGACAGGCAACGGTGGCAGGGGCTCATGGGTATCGTAGTAATGAGCAGCTGAGGCTCATGGGCATCAGAGCCAAAATGACATAAACATAATTAAAATTGGTGGTCATGAGATAAGCCCCCGTTTGTTTTGCCATGAGGGAGACTCCTGTGTTTCTGTGTTCAGCAGCACTGAGGATGTTGAGTGATCATGTGACTTTGACCCACACAACACAGGTTGAAACCGGTCCTAAGCCTTAAACTGCATCTAAAATAATGAAGACTAAGCAACAGCTCCCATAACTTTATTAATAATGCACAGAACTATCAATTACCAATCAAGGTCATTTATTACACTGCACAATACAAGAGTGTACAACAAATATAGAACAGTTTAATAATGCTACAATACAGGAAATTAAATTCAGAGTAGAATAAGATCACATATAAATCAAAATAAAACAATGTGCACTTATTTATATATATACATATACAGGTAGGGGCGGCACAGTGGCGCAGTGGTTAGCACTGCTGCCGCACAACAAGAAGGTCCTCAGTTCGACTCCCTGAGCCAGCAGGGCCTCTCTGTGTAGAGTTTGCATGTTCTCCTCGTGTCCGGGTTCTCTCCAGGTACTATTCTGTTTTACAGCCACTTTTCCTGCAGGAGTTTCTGCCATTCAAGGTTTCACTGAAGGAACGTGCATGTGCAGCTGCACCAGTAGAAGAGCCAATCAGAATGCCTGGTCTGACTGAAGACTGAAAGCAGAGCCAAGAGGAGGTGTAGAAGTCTAGTTCTGTCTCAGACTACATGATTTATAACATCCTTAAAGTTTATGATGTAAGTATTGCTCACTGAGGCTAACAAAAAGTTGTCTACCGCAACTTTAAGTCCAAATCTCGAGTCCACACCTGTGGATATTTCACATGTGAGTGCAAAGCAGATGTGGAATCAGTCCAAGAGCATATCATAATCATTTGTTGTATTTGAGTATTCATAAATTAATCTCACAGATGAAGTGTCTTGACTCACTGCAGGACAAATCATTCCAGTTAATTGTGTAAGAGCCTTTTATAATCACAACACAGTCTTCACCTGGATAAAAATTATCTGGCTGTCCTTGTCCCCAGTACCTAGAGATGAACAAAAACTGATCAGCCAACAATGTAAAAATATTAGAAATCAATACAGTTGACATCTGTGAATTGTACTTTCAGTGCATGATATTATGAGGTCCCACATAAATCAAACTGAATATAAAGAAACAGAAATGTCAGGTGTTTCATTTGGGAGTCACATCATGGATGTTCACAATCACACAATCTGTAGGCAGAACCTGCACAAACACACTTCTTTATTGTCATTATATAAAGCTCAGCAGAGCTCATCTCTGTATCATCTGTGTTCTTTAATCTTTGAATTCAAGTCTGTGCAGACTTTGTCTCCAGAGCCACATTAAGACCACCCTGGACTTTATTGTTGATCAATGTCTCCCTGATCTGACACACATTTAGAATGTAGACAGTCAATAAATGAGAAAATGGAGAATGTCTTACTTTCTGGTAACTTGTGTTCCATCTACCCATTTCCAGACTCCCTCTGTCTCTTCATCAGTCAGACCAATCCAGACTTCCAGGTTAAATGAGCTGATAAACTTCTGGATTTCAAAGAGAAAATCAGGTGGATCACAATTATAGTAGTTATAGTTATTTCTCATTTTTTGTTTACTGTCTCCCCAAAGAGATCACTTAAAGATTCCCCTTTTGATGAAATGAGTGATGGCTGCCATATTGTTATGAAATAGCAAATACAGGTGATGGTGATGATCATTTTTAAGGTTCCATTCCATTTAGTGCAGCAGAGCCTCTCCAGTGAACCAACATGCACATTAGCAGCACTCTGACTCTGTTTGAGCTGAATGGATGGAACCTTCATTAGTATCACTGCTAAGCCTGTGTTTACTCTGCTATTTCATGTCTAAATGGCTGCCATGAAAACGGTCTGTGTTCTCAGCTTTGAATGCCTCATTTCCACGTTACCTGTTCACACTGGCCCGTTTCAGACCCAATATTAACTTGTGTCTCGGGTGATCCGATCACAAGCACACAGCTCTGAGTGCAGGTGTGAACACAACCAGGACACATTTGAGATCCGATGGCTCAGAGCACATTTGGAGGTGGTCTGAGATGCATTTGACCACATTCCTTCTGTGGTGTGAACACACTGCAGCCTGGGTCACACTGAAAGATCGCCTACTCAAGTGACATCCTGAAAGTCCATCATTTGTTTCATTGTTATACATATGGCCTCTCTTACCTGCAGATATTTGTGAACACACTAGTAGTCTCAGACTGCCTTAAAAAAAATCATGCTATTTTGTGAGTTGTTGATGGAGGAGAAACTTAAGCAACTTTGTGAAATGTTGTCTATGAAAAATTCTTACTATTTGGGCCATCTTGTAAATTCTGTAAATGTTACATGTTAAGTTATTTCTTTCTTTGTGTAGAAAACATTGTGTCAGTTTGTCCCAACAGGTCACTGGTTAAAAACAACAGTGCACTTTGTAAGTGTGTTTATTTGCATACAGAGCACAGAGAGTAAAACAGCTACGGTGACTCTTCATGTAAATTCAGCATTAAATACAAAACAGTAAATTGTTTCTTTCCTTGTGAAAAACGTGTTTTTGAGAAGAGCAGACAGGAGAGGCGCTCCGTGGTGCGCTGGGACACACACTTTTACTTCTGTCTGACTCTGTCATTAATGTCTGTCTTTGTCATCTGTGATGTGAAAACATCAGATTGTCACACAGTCACAAAAAGTTAAAGTGTGTGTCCTCACACACACGATGCAGCTGTTGTGCTGGGCTGCTGACAGTGCAGGTATAATATGAGGCTTGTGTTGGCTGATAGAGGAGTTTAGTGTGACAATGAACTGAAAATAAAGGAATGAATAAATGTCCAAACAGACAGGAAACCACCTGTGATCAGATCAGCCAGGACACATGTTAATACTTGCTCTGAACAAGGCTATTCATTTCTGCAGCTTTGTACAAGTCATTGTGGATTTATCTTCCTTTTTTTAAAGATACATTTTAACAACCTTTTCTTCTCTCTGACCTTTATTTCCTCATGTTCTTAAAAGGCCAAATGCCTATTTTATTTTTTTTTAACTTCATACTAAACACAGTAACAAACACAGGTTTGCTTAGTTCTTGTGTTTACATATAATTTTGATGCAACCCTTTAAAGATCCAGTGTGTAAAATTTACAGGGCTTTATAAACAGAATATGGCGAACATGGAATATAACATTCACTGGCTCTAGCATTTGCATTAGTTTTGTGGCTGCTGTAAGTGCAGGAGGGTGAGATGAGGTGTTTGTAATCTGCAAGCTCACCACTAGATGCCACTAAATTCTACACACTGGTCCTTTAACAGCATCATAAAACACAGATAACAAAAAGTCTTAATATTCAAATGACCAGTTTGGGAAGGGAAGCGTGTTTTGTACTTTGGTCGCATTTATCATTTTCAAAGCTTTGCAGAGAATAAAATAGAAACAAAGTCAATAACAACAGGTTCAGGAAGAACCGTCCACTCACCTGTTCCTTCTCATTAGATATGATCACCAGGTGTGCACCCTGATCCTCACAGAACTTTTTGCTGCCAGTCCAGGTTTTCATTGGAATTGTTGTTGGTTGATTCTTGTCGGAAATTAAATAACAGCTCTTGTTAAACGGTATCCAATAGTCCGGACAGTAATGCGTCTCTATTTAATGACACAAAATGATAAAATTAATGACATGCCTTTAGAAACAATACTTTATATAACCCCATGATACAGTCAAAGACCAACACAATTCAGAGCATCAAGCAGAAACACCACTCTCAGCTTGTAGATGCTGTGCTGTATGTTACCATCTGTTCTGTCTCAATCAGATAAAAAGCTCTCAATGTCTAAACAGTGAAGTGGAACTGCATCCCCAGGTCTGAGCCTCAGTCCAGCCACAGCATCATTTTAAAAAATGCTAAAAAGAGGGAAAATGTTGAGGAGGAGTGTGTGCAGGGGCTGAACAGGACAAGCACAGTAGGGGGCGTGGCTACAACAGCTACTGGAGAGAGCGATCACCGCTCTGCTAGTAATCAGAGTTAACCTATCTTCTAACCTACCTTTCTGTGTTTTATCTGTGTCACAGCTAGCTGAGCTAACACTAGCGGCTCAGAGAGGCTGCCCTCCCCTCTGCTGTGTGTGTGTGTGTCTGTCTGTCTGCAGGAAGTGTCAGTACAGAGTCGTATTAGTTGTAGTAGCTCTGCTGTTACAGTCTGGTGGAGCTTTTATATCTGTGAAAAGTGCCAAAATTGAAAAATACCAAGCTGAGGGTTAGCAGAAAGTAGTGTTAACTCCTATGACTGATGAGTCTTGATCAGCATATATTATGGCGAGAGGCCACTTTGTGTTGTCAAGTTTTTTTTTTAAATCAGAAAAGCCAAATGTCAGGGCAGCAAGGCCATCAAATAAAACAATGATTTGAAGTCCAAGGGAATAATGAATTAAACTTAAAGGTTAAGTATGATTTTATTTTTGTCTTTTTTTTTCTTAATTTGTTAACACAGGGGTAAAGAGACACTGGAAGTCAGTCAGAGGTCAGTCTAAATAATGACATCATACTAAAGTGTGTCAAATATCAGGATAATGGCTCATCTCTAATAATTAGTGAGTTAGTATCTAGTGATGAGAAACTTTAACATAGTGAAAATAAGTCACTGAATAATAAGTTTGAGGTTTTTTTTTAAGTTTAACTCATTCTTCTGAGATACTAATTCATTATTTTAAAATATTAACTCATTATTTAGAGATAATAAGTAATTCATTTGAGATACTGATTCATTTTTTTAAATATTAACTCGTTATTTTGACATTATATGTAATTATTCTGAGCTACTAACTCAATAGTCTGAGATAACAGCTCAGTATTATGAGGTAATAACTCAGTATTTTGAGAAACTAACTCAGCATTATGAGATATTAAGTAATTCTTTTGAGATAGTAACTCATTATTTTGAAATACTAACTTGTTTTTTTTGAGATAATAAGTCATTTTGATAAAGATTCTCATTTTAATGACTTACAGGATCTTTTCTTGTAATCAAAGTGGCAGTTCTGGGCCTCCATAGAGAACAAGCGTGCCTGGACCGCACAGATATTTCATAGAGGAGAGGGACGTATATAAGACAAATCCAGCTGTTTGTCACTGTTAACAGAGACTCCAGTCTGCAGGGTAAAGCTCAGAATTGTAGAATAACAAGAGGCACATCAACACTTCTGTCCATATTCACATGCTCCTTGTGCTCTCTCTCTGTGCTGTGCATCCTCTCCAGTGGTTTATAACAGCTTGAAATCTAACCCAGCACTGGTTACGTGCACATAATTTCACAGCTAGCTTAGTTTAGCATAAAGACTGTGCACAAGATAAGATAAGATAAGATAAGATATTCCTTCATTAGTCCCACAGTGGGGAAATTTCCAGCATTACAGCAGCAAAGTGGATAGCAAAAAATGCATGATAAGAAGCATCAGTGAAAAAAAAGACAATAAATAGCGAACAAGCAATATAAACAAAGAATAGAAAAATATGAACAATTTAAACAACGGAAAATACAGTAACTAGCAACGTAGTATGGGAAAAATATAGATATGGGAATGGTGACAATATATAGTGTTTTCAAGTTTACACCATGGCACAGAGGAAATACCGATATTGCACAATGGAAATTAGATTCGCCAGGTACTGATATTGCACATTGGATGAAAAATACACCTGGCTGGAGTATTGATATTGCACATAGGAATAATAATACACCTGATTGAAGATTAGTATATTGCACCTTAGGTTGAGATTCACCTGAGCTAAATATTTCGCAGTATAAGTGAGCACAGTTGATGTTTCAAAATATGTATATAAGTACAAATCTCTGAACAACTGGTGTGTTTTTTTCACAGCAGATTTGAATTTCTCATTCATACAAGCTAATTGCTAATTGCACATGTTGTTGCACATGTATAATTTTCTGCAATTTGCACAATAACCACTTGCACATGGTTCGCTGATCAAAACTTGAGTTAATTCTCTGACATTGTTCTCTTTATCAGAATCTGTCAGACATACGTCTGTATTAAATATATATGAGATGTTTGAGATGTCTGCTGAATTGGCAAATGACCTCCTGGTTGAAAGCAATGAACAAGGAATCACATGGACGTCATTTTGTGGCTAATTTGTCGATATATCATTTTACATGGAAGATCAAAGGTGAATTTTCTGTTCACAGTAAATGTAACCAGGGGTGTAGTAGAGGGTAAACCCAAGAGCAAGAGCCAGCACTCTTCTACTGTCAGGAAACAGTGTCCTGATGTCCTGACAGGCAGGAGTTTGTGCACCCGTAGCACAATCAGTGAAAGATGACCGCTCAGACTCAATACCACCTACTTGTGCACGTTAGTCAGAGGCAGACTCAGACACAGCCTCTTCCTCTTTATACATAATATGACCCAACATTTGAAAAAAAGTGTTTTTAAGAGCCTTGCTCAAACAGACCACCTTCTCCTCTGATTTTTTTGTCCTTATGTCCAAAAAATCTTAAATTAACTTTTAAAATTGGTATTTTCCACAAGGTTACATATAAATTTCATTTGTCTGTGAAGGTTCTCAGTCATCCAGGTCATGGTATTCGTAGCAAGGTTTGTTGTAGCCAACTGGACTTGATAGAGTTCTTGAAGACGTTTCGCCTCTCATCCAAGAAGCTTCTTCAGTTCTGACTGACTGGTTTGGGAGTTCAGGTATTAAACCTCTTTGTGGTTGTTAACACCATGAGGGGCATGTGGCTCATGTGCCCACCCTTCCATTGTGTGGACCTTGGGTTTCACCTGGGGGGAGGTGTACGAATACGAATACGAATACGAATACGAAATACTTTATTGATCCCCAAGGGAAATTCATTTGTCTGTAGTCTCATCTATGATGTAACTCCCAAGTCAGTCAGTCAGAACTGAAGAAGCTTCTTGAATGAGAGGCGAAACGTCTACAAGAACTCTATCAAGTCCTGTTGCCTACGACAAACCTTGCTATGAATAAATTTCATTTGAAAAATTAAACCTGCAAGTGACACTTTTAGACTCTTTTGAATAATGAGCCAAAACAATTGAGAACAACTGTAACACTTAATTTTTTTGTGCAATTCAAATGTAATTTCCAAAATATCAAACCATTCCTCTAATTAAAATCATTATACATATCTTCACTCACCGAGCTGTTTTTGTAGTTCATCTCTCTCAGCGGTCAGGTTGTTGTTTTTGGCCATCAAAAGGTTTTTCTCGCTCTTTAACAGGCTGTTATTTGTCTGTAGTTCATCTCTCTCAGCGGTCAGGTTGTTGTTTTTGGCCGTCAGAAGGTTTTTCTGGTTCTCTATCAGGCTGTAATTTGTCTGTAGTTCATCTCTCTCAGCGGTCAGGTTGTTGTTTTTGGCCATCAAAAGGTTTTTCTCGCTCTTTAACAGGCTGTTATTTGTCTGTAGTTCATCTCTCTCAGCGGTCAGGTTGTTGTTTTTGGCCGTCAGAAGGTTTTTCTGGTTCTCTACCAGACTGTAATTTGTCTGTAGTTCATCTCTCTCTCTGGTCAGGTAGGTGTTGTCCTCTGTCAGTCGTTTTCTTTGTGTGTTTCCAGTTGTTTTGGTCTTGAATCCCTGTAACAGCAAAGGTTCAATAGACATCACTTACATCATATGTATGTGTGATGTATGATAACTGTTGGCTTGATGAATTTGTCAAACTTACAAAGGACCAACAGGACGATGACAGCAGCCAGGAGGACAAGACACAGCAGCCCCAGAAACACTCCAGCAGCTCTGGGTACAGTCTCTTTAGAGGACCTGGATCGACCGCAGTCACGACATTATTGATGTTCTGATAGATGTCTGTGTTTCTTCTTTCTTCATCTTCTTCTTCTTTCTTCTCACTCATCTGAAATCGAACTTTTTTGCTGAGGTCTGGCTTGACATAGATATCCTCAGACTGACTGACTGAAGTGGCTGTGGACACAAATAAACACTGCTGATGAGTTTTATTTTAAAATTAATTAGTTAAGTAACCTAAATAATTAGAGTACATCTCATGTACACATAATGTGGCATTTGATATCAAGCATCCTGTGATCCTACATTTACAAATTTACTGTAACAAATACGAACATGATGACAATGTTCAATTTTTATAGTAACTCATAACTGAAAAAAACATAATACCTGAATAACAAATGTAATGTTTCTAATATTCACATCAGGTAATATTAAATACAGTGTCCCATGTATGTAGGACATATGAGACTAGCAGACACAGACAGACAGATGGACAGAATAGACAGATGGATGGATGGATGGACAGAAAACACCCATTCTTGAGACCAGTGACAATAATCCTTGTTTTAAAATATATTTTTGTATGATAATGTTTGCCCTTTAAAGTTTACAGGCATAAAAATTGTTAGCTGTACCCTAAGAACCCCTGTCTCACTTCCTGGTTTAAAAAAGTCAGGAATACTGTTCAAACACTGGTAAACTTTCTATTTTTCAAAGTCATGAAATAATATTTCTATCAGATGTGTCTCAACCATGTCGACTCTGTAGTCCTTCTAAATCAAAGCTAAATAAGAATTATGGTTTAAAAATGTGTATTTTGATTCACATTAATAGAACTCTGAGACACTTTAAAAAAAAATGACTGCTCACTACAAATGTACTCTAAAATCAAAAAATGTAACATTTTGTTGAGTGTGTAAGACGTCATTTAATGAAAATGTAATTAGTAGGTTGGCCCATTACAAGGTTTAAAAGCCAAGAGTTTGATCTTTTAAAATTCATATTCAAGCATAATTGAACAGTAAAAATCAAAATACCCTCAAAATATGGTTTTGTCTCAGTTCTCAATAATGATAGATAGATAGATAGATAGATAGATAGATAGATAGATAGATACTTTTCTGTTGGTCATCAGTGGTGTTGTCCAGTGGAGGAGTACTCCTGTCTGTCCAGCAGTTGTCATAAATCACCACATTATCAGTGTTATCACAGACGTCTTCCTTTCCTCTTTCTTCATCTTCTTCTTCTTTCTTCTCACTCATCTGAAATCGAACTTTTTTGCTGAGGTCTGGCTTGACATAGATATCCTCAGACTGACTGACTGAAGTGGCTGTGGACACAAATAAACACTGCTGATGAGAGTTTATTTTAAAATTAATTAGTTAAGTGACCTAAATAATTAGAGTACATCTCATGTACACATAATGTGGCATTTGATATCAAGCATCCTGTGATCCTACATTTACAAATTTACTGTAACAAATACAAACATGATGACAATGTTCAATTTTTATAATAACTCATAACTGAAAAAACAAAATACCTGAATAACAAATGTAATGTTTCTAATATTCACATCAGGTAATATTAAATACGAAACCTTTAAAAAATGCCAAACACTCTAATTCAATTTTTTTGGGTGAAAATGTATTCATTAAAGGATTTATAATATATGAAATGTGTTCTTCATGAAATGATCTGGTTTGCTTTAATTTTCAAACAAGATTCAGACAAGAATTCACAACTTCAAACAATTAAAAGAAATGTATGGGGTATCAGTTACACTCACAAAACCTAAAACCCCAGTCAGAGATAACTGGTATCATGGCGGTGGTTATCAACTGTCTTTGTTAATTCAGGCTTTCTTCTTCACACTCTGTGGGCATGCTCATAAAAGGGGCGGTTGTTACGTCATTTGAGCCGCCCACTTCAGTCAAACTGATCAAGTTGTTATAATTAGGAGGAGGAGTGGAAAATATACAAAATATATTACGGCAAAAAGCAACATTGTTGCTGCAAATAAAGCAGGAGAAGAAGAATGCTGTCAGAAAATTACTGATGAACTAAATGTGACCTAAATGCTGCCGTTTGTTTCTAACATGAAAACTGCACATTAAACAATAAAACTTCATACAGCAGATTTAAACATGATGCTGTCAGTCTGACACTGTCCTGTGATGACAGAGACGTGGACATCACTGAAGTTTTTGACCAAACCAACGTAAAATGAGTGTAACTGATTTAAGATTTTCTGTGATAAATGATGATGAATTTTCTAATCAGTGTTCTGAGCTGCAAATCTAAAACTAACAATACATACTGATGACAATGGTATAAAAATATGCTATTATAATCATCCTTGTTTTAAAGTTGTATTACAGATCTCTGTCAACTCAGATTCTTACAAAAACGTGATTTAATTCATCATAAAAAGGGTTTGCTGTACCCTTCCTGGCTGAGAAAAGTCAGACTGTTCAAACACTGGTAAACCTTCTATTTTTTAGACAAATTCATGAAATAATATTACCATCAGATGTGTCTCAACCATAACATGTCGACTCTGTAGTCCTTCTAAATCAAAGCTAAATAAGAATTATGGTTTAAAAATGTGTATTTTGATTAACATTAAGAGACTCTGAGACACTTTAAAAAATAAAATGGCTGCTCACTACAAATATACTCTAAAATCAAAAAAATGTAACAATTTGTTGAGTGTGTAAGACGTCTACGTTTAATCAAAATGTAATCACGGTTGACCCATTACAAGGTTTAAAAGCCAAGAGTTTGATCATAATGAAGAGTAAAAATCAAAATGCCCTCAAAATATGGTTTTGTGTCAATTCTCAAGAATGATAGATAGATAGATAGATAGATAGATAGATAGATAGAAGATAGATAGATAGATAGATAGATAGATAGATAGATAGGTCCGTGTATATATTGGCAATTGGATTTTCCGTTCTGAAACGGATATTAAAAAACAAAAAACAAGTGATTATTTGGTTTTCGTTTTAAAATACAAAAATTAAAATTGAAATACAAGGCGTTTTTCTTGTCATGGTCAAAAAGGGATATGTGAAATTTTAAAAACGCTTTGATTTTCATTTTTTTATTCGTAATAACAAAAAATAAAATCAGTACGAGACAGAAACGAAAAAAGGTCCGTTTTTTCATTTTCTGAGACCGGATGTGGTCATCACCAAGAGTGCCAAATATGTGTGCCGATGTTGTATCCCTTCTGGTTTTTAACTGGCTACCGTGTGTGTGTGCACGCGCGTCTCCACAATCACAAAACACCTTCATTTATGTTCAGTCTTTTCCCAACACAGGATGTGGATCAGTAAAGTGTCCTTTGAACATATTTTCTATCAGAAATAAAGTGTAAATATTGAAGTTAAAAGCGTGCGGGTGTGTGTCGCACTTGGCTGAGGTGCGCACACACATCTGATGCATTCGAGGTGACATCTCCTGTCACTAGGTTCGTCACACATTCACAAATGTATACCAGTGATTTTCATGTTGCATCTAATATCTACTTTAGCGAAAATTAGCACATGACAGACAGCTGTGAAAGCACCAGTTTAAGAAAATATATCTCGCTGTGCTGGGTTCAGTCTCACAGAGTAACAGTAATACTGGCTCCAGGTGCAGCTCTCTGCACCAAGAGCCTCTGGAGCTTGACATTATTTAGTGATAAAACTGTTTCGATTAACTCTGTCAGCATCCAGGTAACATGTTGTTTTGGCTCATCTAAAACTGGTTCTGTGTGATTTATCTTACAAAAAAAACAGACCATGTTGATCGATGGCGTTTTAAGCACGCTTAACAATTTAATTATTACTTTGCAGAGTTTGATTTCAAAACTTTACATGACTTGTGTGCAGCTTGACCTTTGCTGCAGCTGCATGCAAAAATGAAATGCAAAGTTCAGCCTGTGATCTGTCAGTCTGACTGAACAGCCCTGTGGGAGTGATATTTTACAATTCTTCATATTTTAAATTAACGAAATTCGTTAAATCAAGTCATTTGATGCTTTCAAATTCATGATATTGAGCTGAAACAGATTTTCCGTTCTGTTCGCTCTCAGAGGCTGCTGCTGAGCAGCAGACAGCTCCCACCGTGTGCACCTCCCCTGTTTGATAGTCAGCTTAAAGTTAATGATCACTCAAAGTTAACTTGCAAAAGCCTAAAAAAATAGCTCCCAGTCACTTGGTGTGAGGCTCCGGTTGAATTCTTCGGATATTTTGGCATCTTTCAGTGATGAGGGGGGCTTTTTGCCACAGCCAACTGCTGAAGATAAATTTATTATCATCTATTTCACCCAGACGTGTTCTGGATAAATCCAGTGCTCTTGAAGCTTTGGGTTTTCATCTGGAATTTTATCTGAAATTCCAAATGTCACAGCAAACCTCACTCCAGAGCATTTTATCCCTCCAGCACAGCGCACAGTTTGCATCTTCCTTGTTTAATATTTTGAAGAATTTACACCAAAGCTGTTAGACATCGGCATAAAGACGATCTGACAGCTGTGATCCCATCCCATGCGGACTTTGCAGGTCTGTTGAGATTTAAGGATTATCGTAGGTAACTGGACTTGATAGAGTCCAGTCCATAGAGATAACCCTTGCTACGAATACCATGACCTGGATGACTGAGAATCTTCACAGACATTATGCTTTATAATTAAAATAATAATTAATTTCTTTTTATTAGAGAAATTAACTGTAAGAACTGGAAATTCCTACGGTGAGATGTCACCTCGAATGCATCAGTACAGTTGCCACCAGGGTTCGAATTACACAATGGCTTTCGGGGGAGCCCTATTGCGCACCCCCACCCCCACCCCCCCACCCCCATGCGGGTGTTTTGTTGTTTTTTTTTTTACCTTGTTTCAGGTGTAGCTACAGCTCAATCAGCATCCTCACGTCCATGACCCTTTTTTTATTCCATTTAACTCTCCTCAAACACGTAAAGCGGGTGCAGAAAAAAATCCTCTGGTTCTGATTTGACGCTCCAAAATGTAAACAAGTTCGGAGTGGAGGCATTAAGGCAAATTGACGCGCATCAAGATGCTCTCAGTGCGCGTTCTGCCGAGTCAGACGCCTTCAATGCGTTTTGACCTCAATATTAACGTCATAATCTGATCTTTGTGATGTAAACTAATGTGGAGAGATCTTAAATCAAAATGAACTCACATGTGATTTTACATGGGACAACTTTATGAAATGTCATAGACACAGAGAAACAGTTGTTCTGCTGCGTGCATCTCCCTCTCACACACTCTCTCCTTACTGACTGTCCTTTCGGCTCACTGTCGTTTCTCTTCTGTCTGTGGATTATTAGAATCGGGAGAAAGTGGAATTCAGACCAAACGTTCAATTTGCAACAACGAAAAGCAAACAGGAACCGAAGTAACATGTTAAGTCTATCAGTCACCTCTGCTCCGTGTCAGAACCACGGACAGCGCAGCAGTCACGGTGGCGCACACAACAGGGCACACAGTATCGTGTTAATTAGTGACAATACATAAAATGTGCGAATAAACACAAAACTTTGCCATATTTTCACTGTTATTATTTATTTCAGGACCATCATATATTAGAGCTCCCCTCAAATGTCCCAAATGAGGCTTTCAGGGGAGCCCATGTCCTTTTCAGGTGAGCCCAGCTCCCCCTAGCTCCCCCGTAATTCGAACTATGGTTGCCACGATGTTTTACAGGTACGAGTTCGGTGAACAAGCAGACGTGTGTATGTATCATCGTGTTGATAACGAAGCTGCAGCACTTCAGTAAACGCCACAAGTGTTCAGGATTTTCTGAGTTGTTCTTCATCTTAATGAATGTCAGGCAGACATCACATTAACTTTGAAGACACACCCGCATGGCTGTTAAACATAAACGAAGGTGTTTGTGGAGATGTGTGTGCGCACCTCAGCCAAGTGCGACACACACCCGCACGCTTTTAACTTCAATATTTACACTTTATTTCTAATAGAAAATATGTTCAAAGGACACTTTACTGATCCACACTCCTGTGTTGGGAAAAGACTGAACATAAATGAAGGTGTTTTGTGATTGTGGAGACGCGCGTGCACACACACACGGTAGCCAGTTAAAAACCAGAAGGGATACAACATCGACACACATATTTGACACTCTTGGTGATGACCACATCCGGTCTCAGAAAATGAAAAAACGGACCTTTTTTTCCTTTCTGTCTCGTACTGATTTTATTTTTTGTTATTACAAATAAAAAAATGAAAATCAAAGCGTTTTTAAAATTTCACATATCCCTTTTTGACCATGACAAGAAAAACGCCTTGTATTTCAATTTTAATTTTTGTATTTTAAAACGAAAACCAAATAATCACTTGTTTTTTGTTTTTTAATATCCGTTTCAGAACGGAAAATCCAATTGCCAAAATACGACTGGATACAGTAGACGAAGACAGCAGACGACAGACGAAGAGACGAGGACGGACGGACGGACAGACGAAGCAGAACAGACAGACAGACAGACAGACAGACACAGACAGAACAGATAGATAGATAGATAGATACTTTTCTGTTGGTCATCAGTGGTGTTGTCCGGTGGTATCGGTGGAGGAGTACTCCCCTCTGTCCAGCAGTTGCCATAAATCACCACATTATCAGTGCTATCACAGACATCTTCCTTTCCTCTTTCTTCTTCTTCATCTTCCTCGTCTTTCTTCTCACCTGTCTGAAATCAACTTTTTTGCTGAGGTCTGGCTTGGCATAGATATCCTCAGACATGTTGTTTTATCACTTCACCTCAGACGTGCTCTGTTCTGTTTGTTCCAGTCATCCAGTATTTCGGCATTTATGTTACCATACTGTTGCTGAAGAGAAGAGGGAAGTAAATGATGTCTGTTGAACTATTTGAAAAGGGAAGAAAATAGAGGAAGTCACTGTGACCTATACATGATTACTGGATGGCCTGTATAACTTCAGTATACCTGAAGAGGTGACCATGTAAAACACTGAGTCACCATCATGCGCCATCATTGAACTTGGTTAGGTCACTGAGAGGCCTCAGACTCCTTCACACTTGGCATGCTTTATGTGAGATAAAGATAAGATGAAGACTTGATCCACATGTGTACAATCTGACATCAAACACTACTGATTTAGGCCGATTTCAGAGAAGTGTCCATCCTGTAGTGGTTTGACTTTTGACAACTGGAGCCAATCAAAATGTGGCATGTGGTCTCAGTATGTGGGACATGGGAAAAAGAATAAAAACGTGTGCATCCAAAAACTGGGCAGCCAATAACTAGTGACTACACCATGGTCAACCATACCTACACACATGCACACACACACATTTGGGACTTTCCACTGGTGCCTTTGGCCATGCTGAGCCAAACCATACTGTGCTGAATTGCATTTCCATTATCGGGCGCCGAGCTGCGCTGTGATGGACCTACTCTGGAGTGGAGCCAAAGCGAGCCTGACTTGCCTCCAAGCAGACTGCAGTGACGTCTTGCTGACCACAGCCAACCCCTGATGAGCCTTCTTTCTGCCCCTCGAAGAAGTGAGTGTTGTGATACTCAGCTTGTGTGTGCAGGAGAGCAGAGAGAAAGATGCTTCTTAAAGTCTTATGTTCAGCTCTCAGCACTTTTGTAGTTTCTAACAGAATCTTTATGTTGTGAAGTTTAGTTTCTCTCCTGTGTCACTGTTGTATGTGTAGGTATGTGTATTATTTTACTGTTTCATATTTACTTTCAACCGTCTTGGAGTCATGGTACTGCTGATGAAACCCCGGATGAAAACATTTTCTGTCAGTGTTGCTTCATAATAAAAGTGTTTAAATAACAAAACAACACAGGACTTTTATTGTGAAGAATTTAAGAAATCTGTGTTTATCCCAGAGTCTTATATGAACGATTTATCCACCACTTTACAGCCGCTTGGCTCGAGCCTCCTTGAGCTCATCTTCAGTTAAAGACACACCTTCAAGCAGGCAGCCCTGTTGTAATGGAAATGAAAACCTCTGCCGTGCTGGGCTGACAGGCCAAGTCAAACTGAGTCGAACCAGGCCAGCTGTGTATGGAAAAGGGCCAATTGTTTGCAGCTTCTCCCTCGTGGCATGAATGTATGTGCCATACAAAGCTGTATGAAATGTAATTAAACCTTAAAGGGATAGTTCAACCAGAGATGCAAATTCAGTCATTGTCTACTCACCCTCATGATGATTGAAGGTTGGATTTAATTTTTCAGTCCATAAAACTCTGCTGGAGTTTCACCAGAAAACAGAATCAGAATGCAGAATATCACAAACAACTTTAGTGAATGGTGACCAGTTTTCGTATGGAAAACAAAACAAAAACATAAAATGCCTCCATACTGCTCGTCTGGTGTAATCCAACTCTCCTAAAGCCCTGACATGTGAAGTTGACTTGATGGTGCAATGCATGTCAAGAAGATTTGGATTACACCGGATAAGCAGTATAGAGGAATTTTAGGGGGGGGGGGGGGTTTCTGTTGTTTCTTTACATTTGAAAACTGGTCACCATTCATTTCCATTGTTTGGGAGATTCTGCAGTGCTGTTTTCCTGTGAAACTCTTAAAGTGTGTTGTGGACTAAAAAACTAAAGCCGACCTTCAATCAGTATGAGGGTGAGAAGATAATAACTGAAGTTTCATTCTTTGGTGAACTATCTCTTTAAGTTATTGCTATGTCATCATGTTATTTCGTCATGTCAGGCTTCTATTGAAATAAACCCATATACGCAGGTCTGCACAGCTTTGACGGAACAAGGTCTTATTCTTCTGTTTATCAGTTTGGGCAGAAATCATCATCTTCAGTAAAATATCATTAAGATTCACCTTATTTACCCATCTACCTATCTATCTATCTATACAGAAATGTCATTCATAAAACTGAATTCATTATTACACATTTTGTTTGTTTTTTATTATTACATCACAAACACAAAAACAAATGAATGAATATAGTCTTAGTGAAGTATCAGCTCAGCAGTTTATTTCTGCATTAAACAACAGAGCACAGAGATGTACTCCTCTGCTCTCAGAGGAGGAGAATGTACAGCATGTTACTGTTATTTCACATGTGTGAGAGCAAAACAAAACAGAAAATCAGATGTGGAACCAGTCCAAGAGCATCATAATAATTTGATTTTAATGAAGTACTTTCCTAAAAAGATAAAGTTTGATAAAACACTGCAGATTAAATCATTCCAGTTATTTAAATCAGGAGACAGGGCTTAAAATCACAACACAGTTTTCATTTGGGGGATAATTATCAGGCTGTTTATGTCCCCAGTACCTGGAGATGAACACAAACTCATCAGCCAAGAAACCATCACTAAAATATTAGAAATCATGACATCTGTGAATTATACTTCCAGTACATGTTATTATGAGGCCACACATATTTATTTTTGATGTTACATTCTGTGGTTATTACTGTGGAAATCCTTTTGCTTTTCTCCACAGGGGCCTCCAAGATCAACACAATATGAAAGCTCCTTGGAGCTTTAATGAATACAGCATTACTTAAGTGTTTGAGCTCAGCAGTTGATTTATACATAAAAAATACAGCAGAGATGCACTCCTTTGTTTTCACAGGAGGAGAATGTACAGTGAATTATTTCCAGAGGTGGGACCGAGTCATTGTTCTGCAAGTCCCATGTAGGTCTCAAATCTATGCCCTCATGTCCAAAATCGAGATAAGCAAGCCTCGAGTAAGTCCCAAGTCCTAAACTTTGAGTTTTGAGTCTTAAACAGGTCATAATGCTCTCAGCCCCAAAAGTGATGCCATTTTAACAACAGAGCCTTGACTTACTGTCCCTGTACAACCACAAATATCAAACAAAGTTGGGATTTGTTGCATCTCTGCATAGTTTTTGTGGGTGAACCAAAATGTGTTTGGAAATTTCCAACTGGAGCTCATTATTGTAACGTTAGTTGTTATGGTTCTTTTCTGAAACGTGATTGGATGCTGTCTGACTGGTTCAAAACAAAATGGATCTGTGAGATCCACTGGCAGAGAGAATCTGGGGGATTTTCACAGATTTACTCACCAAACAGAAAATTTATCCCCATTTGGTGTTTGGCAGGAGTTAATCTGGGACCATGTTAGTTGATTCAAGAAATTAGGGGAATAAATTGATTCATGGATTCAGACTTTTTAAACAACAAACATTTTAATCTTTGGGCTCAGGGGAAGGTGTCGAGTATTTTCAAGTCACAAGGCTCAAGTCCAAGACAAGTCACTGGAGTTCAAGTCCAAGTTGAATTGCAAGTCTTTTTTTGATTTTGTCAAGCCAAGTTAAAGTCATCAAATTTATGGTTAAAAGTCTGACTTAAGTCTAAGTCATGAGACTCGAGTCCACACCTCTGGATGTTTCACATATGTGAGCACAAAACAGGAATCAGTCCAAGAGCATATCATAATCATTTGTTGTATCTGAGTATTCATAAATTAACCTCACAGATAAAGTGTCTTTCCCTATGCAGAACAAATCATTCCAGTTATTTGTGTAAATGTCTCTCATAATCACAACACAGTCTTCAGCTGAATTATAATTATCTGGCTGTCTGCCTCCCCAGTACCTAGAGATGAACAAAAACTGATCAGCCAACAATGTAAAAATATTAGAAATCAATACAGTTGACATCTGTGAATTGTACTTTCAGTGCATGATATTATGAGGTCCCACATTAATCAAACTGAATATAAAGAAACAGAAATGTCAGGTGTTTCATTTGGGAGTCACATCATGGATGTATCACACAATCTGTAGGCAGAACCTGCACAAACACACTTCTTTATTGTCATTATATAAAGCTCAGCAGAGCTCATCTCTGTATCATCTGTGTTCTTTAATCTTTGAATTCAAGTCTGTGCAGACTTTGTCTCCAGAGCCACATTAAGACCACCCTGGACTTTATTGTTGATCAATGTCTCCCTGATCTGACACACATTTAGAATGTAGACAGTCAATAAATGAGAAAATGGAGAATGTCTTACGTTCTGGTAACTTGTGTTCCATCTACCCATTTCCAGACTCCCTCTGTCTCTTCATCAGTCAGACCAATCCAGACTTCCAGGTCAAATGAGCTGATAAACTTCTGGATTTCAAAGAGACAATCAGGTGGATCAAATTATAGTCAGTTGTTTCTCATTTTTTAATTTACTTTCCTTCCAAAGAGATTACCTTAAGACCTCCCTTCTGACAAAATTAATGATGGCTGAATTCCATTTAGCTGCTTCAGTTTAAGGTACCTGGGGTCTTCATGTTGACTCACTATCCCACTCTCATGACTTATGACTTGGTCACACTGCATGTCTTTAGATTACTGTACTGTTTCCACTACACAACTTCTGTCTTGTGATCAGGAATCTTAACATCGTGGTGCTGTGCACTGATCAGAGACAGGGGGACACACATCACAGGATCTTTCACCTACTATGGGTCTGCCTGCTCTGCAAATTACGTTTTGACATTAAACACTCGCTGGAAGTGAATTAGATTATTAACCTTCAAGTTTCAAGCAAATCTCAAGTCACTGTGGTGAGAATCAAGCAAGTCAAGTCAAGTTCCTGCTATAAGTCTAGAAAGTCAAGTTAATCAAAGTCAATGAATGAATGAATGATGAATTAAATGAATTATAATGAATGAATGAATCTGAAATGGTGGTTGCAGAATTAAAATTGTAATTACTAATTTTGATTCCATGACCTGTTATTAAGTGATCAAACAATTGTTTTGTAAATAGTATGTGTATCCTGCGACTATGTAGGCTACATTTTGTACAGTATTTTATAATGCCTGTTGTATATAATGTATATATAATGTTGTATATAATGTTGCGTAGGGCTCTGAACTATAGATAACTTATAGAATACAGCTCTAACAGGCTTTAAAGTGAAAACAGAAGTACAACACAAAAAAACAAACTACATGACGATGTTTAAGTGTCCTGCCCACATCACATGATTTTCCTTGACTACATCTGTCTAAAGTTCTTGTCATATGACACTGCAAGCAGCTGTTCTCTTTTCACTGCTGTCATAGACAACATATCATTGAGTACAAATTTTACTAATTTTGACTCGCCCCCTCCATGATAACTGCTGTGTGCACTGACCTCACAGGGTTGAATTCCTCATTGTCCTGTTCCTCATCATTGTGGACTTCTCTTCCCTTTATCATGATTTTCAGGAACCTAATTTTCAAATAAAACTACAGTCAACAACAAAAGAAACACTTTCTCATCCACTCACCTGTTCCTCCTCATTAGATATGATCACCAGGTGTGCATCCTGATCCTCACAGAACTTTTTGCTGTCCAGTCCAGTTTTTCATTGGAATTGGTGTTGGTTGATTCTTGTCGGAAATTAAATAACAGCTCTTGTTAAACGGTATCCAATAGTCCGGACAGTAATGCGTCTCTATTTAATGACACAAAATGATAAAATAAATGAAATGCCTTCAGTCACAATGCTTTATATAACAATCAAAGACAAACACAATACAGAGCATCAAGCAGAAATACAACTAAAGGGTGATCTATCTCCATTCAAAACCAGCGTCTCTTTCAAAAAATCAGGACTAAGTTACTCAGAATAATTCACCAACCTTGTGAGCAGTTTGTAGGAACTAATTCAGAGAAGGCATCTTTACCGCTGATATCTCCAAAAGACTATACATGGATAAATAGCACCAAAGGCTGGATGAAAAATATGTATTTTTAATTTTGTGGTGAACTGTCCCACAGACATATGAATGCTCAGGTTCAGACAAGGTCACAAAATGTCTATAAAACAAAGGTTTGTTTAAGTCGACATGAATTCATAATTGTAATTCAAAAACATGTAAATTTACGTTGTTGCTTGTGAGATTCTCTGTTTTCTCTCTCCAAAACGGGGCACAGCCAAGTGTAAACAAGTCTAATTTCCAAAATGTCAAATTACACCTTCAATTAAACTCATCATTGATATTTTCACTCACTGATCTGTTTTTGTAGTTCATCTCTCTCGATGGTGAGGTTGCTGTTAATGTCCTTCAGAAGGTTTTTCTCCTTCTCCAGCTGGCTTATCGCTCTGGTCAGGTTCTGGTTGATGCTTTTCATTTCACTGTAAGTTGTCTGTAGTTGGTCTCTCTTGCTGGACAAATTGGCATTCTCCACCCACAGCTGATTTCTCTCCATGGTACAGTTGTTGTTAGTCATAACTGAAAAAGGAAAAACGCTCAAGTAAAATGTAACTGGCTAACAGACAACAGAAGACAGACAACAGATAGACAGACAGATAGACTGTCATGTGTGATACACACCAACAGCCCTCTGCCAGCATTCTCTCATGTTTTGCTTTGTTTTGCTGATATCTCCAAAATTATGCAACTCACACCAAAACAGCATACATGGAAAGATAACACTACAAGCCAGATGAAAAATTGGTGAAAATTGTAATTCAATAACTTATACATTTACATTGTTGCTTGCTGAAATTTTCTGCTTTGTATCCCCCAGAACTCATCATTGATATTTTCACTCACCGATCTGTTTTTGTAGTTCATGTCTCTCAGTGGTGAGGTTGTTGTTAATGTCCTTCAGAAGGTTTTTCTCGTTCTCCAGCTGGCTTATCGCTCTAGTCAGGTTCTGGTTGATGCTTTTCATTTCACTGTAAGCAGTCTGTAGTTCATCTCTCTCGATGGTGAGGTTGTTGCAGACAGCCTTCAAGAGGTTTTTCTCTCTCTGTAATTGGTCTCTCTCGCTGGTCAGCTGGGCGTTGTCCTCCCACATACGATTCCAGTTGTTTTTGTCCTGAATCACTGCCACCACAAGGGTTCAACATGTGGAAGGTTCAAAGACCACTTATATCATATTTATGTGTAATGTATCATAACCATTGGCTCATGAATTTGGAGAACTTACCTAGGACAACCAGGATGGCAACCAGGAGGACGAGACACAGCAGCCCCACACACACTGCAGCAGCTATGAGCAGAGTCCTCTTTACTGGACTCAGACTGACTGAAGTGGCTGTGGACACAAATAAACACAGCTGATGAGAGTTTATGTTGAAGAAATTAGTACTTTTTATGTTCACACAGACACACAGACAGTCAGACAGATACTTTGCTGGTGGTTGTCAGTGGTGGTGTCCTGTAATTTCAGCGCAGTTCTCCCCCCCAGAGAGCAGTTCTCATAAATCGTTACGGTATCGATGTTTTCACCGTCATCTTCCTTTCTGCTCTCCTCCTCACCTGTGTGAAATGAAACCTTTTTGTTGAGGTCAGACATACTGTCCTCTCACTTCACCTTAACTCAGACGTGCTCTGTTCTGCTTAGATGAGTCTCACAATATTTTAGGATTTATATCAACATATAGCTCACCTGAACAGGGAAGTAGAGGTCTATTTGTCACTTCTAGTAAAGGGAAGAGGAACCATAATATTCCATCATGTTTTTTTTTTTTAATGAGCTGTCAACTGTGGTAGAAAATGTTGAAACATGTCTTGTGCATTGACATTAGGTAGCCTGAGAGGACTCACACTTTGCATTATGGCTGCATGATGGTTAAAAAAACAAAAAAAACCAACAAAAAAAACCAGAAAAACTATTATAATTGTGATGTTGTGATATTTTACAAAGTCTGTACCAAGTAAACATATTTTTTTTTCATCTGTGGCCGTCTCCATACACAGAGCTGCGCTGGCTTGACTCGGTTTGACTTGGTCTGTCAGCCCAGCACAGCAGGGGTTTTCATTTCCATTACAACAGGACTACCCTCTACCTGAAGACGAGGTCGAGGAGGCTCGTGCGGAGCGGCCATAAAGTGGTGGATAAACCGTTCATATATGTGTCTGGGATAAACACACCATTTCCTTAAATACTTCACAATAAAAGTCCCTTGTTGATTTGTTATTTAAATGCTTTTATTATGAAGTAGCACAAACAGGAAATGTTTTCATTCAAGGTTTCATTAGCAGTAACTTAACACGACTTATTGCCTGTTTTTATTCCCTGTCTTAATCTTTTAGTTTTTAGCTCCAGTGTTTCCTCATGGGGGCCCTCCACACTGGGAGTTGTGTCTGGTCTGCCCACGGGGACGTCGTCCTGGAGATCCCTCAGACCCGGGGGACTGGGGGGGCTCTGCAGTGGGTGTGGAGTCTGCCCTGGTCTGTCCGGGCTGAGGGGGCGGTCTCTGTGGCGGTGCTCCCTGTGGCTGCAGACTATGGTGCCTCTCGGTGTGGATGGCCACCCGTAGGTGGCTTCTCCTCACCTGGATCCTCAGTGCCATGCCATGTTACCAGTCTATTTACTGTATGTGTGAGTGTGGGCGTGTGTGTGTGTGTGTGTGTGTGTGTGTGTGTGTGTGTGTGTGTGTCATTGCGATTAATTGTGCAGCCCTACTTTGCATGTTTTATGTGAGGTGGCTTTGGTTGTCTGGAAGTAAAGATAAGATGGAGACTTGTGCAGTGATCATGAACCATTATAGAGACCATATCAAGCTGAAATGTAGGAATTCAGTTGTTGTAATGTCACTGTGTGCATCAGTATTTTTTTATAACCAAAAATGGGTCAGGGATGTTTTGGTCGCCAACTGACAGAGTAAAATGAATAACAATGTTACATGTGAATTCATTTTCCTAATTAAAATAGAACAAGAGTGTTGTTTTTTTTCTTTTGCTGGTCTGTTCAGCTGCTCATGCTTTTCTCATGAACCTGGACCTGAATGCTCTCTGGCTGAGGAAACAATGGCCCTTGTTCACCAACCGCTCTCTAGAACAGAGGTTCCCAACCTTTTTTCCTTGTATCTAAGGAAAGCTGAGCCCCACGTTTAGACAAACTTTACTGTCTAAAATAAAGACCAATTAAATTGTTTCCATTCTTAGAACCTTTACCTTTGCTAAATGTCTCTTTTTTATTTTGCTTTTTATAGTATCAGCTTAGTTTTTTTTCTTTTAACAACCTAGATTTACACACTCATCTTTACCAAAAGAACAATAATTATTCATGGCCGCTTGTTTGGGAGACACTAAATTTTTCTACATGGTCTTGAGTTTCAAAGGTTTAGGACCTTTGGTGTATGTCATTCATCTAGTGGTATGACCGAAACTGAAACTGTATGCGGTCGTTCGTTTTTAGAAGACATGCTCAACTTCCCAGAAGTTCCATCCCAGATCCATCTACCTCTCTCTCGCTCTCTCTCTCTCTCTCTCTCTCTCTATCTATATCTATCTATCTATCTATCTATCTATCTATCTATCTATAAGATTTCAGAGCTTTTTCAACATAATAACATCATAAGCATCTTCATGCAGCTGCAACCTATAGACCAAACAGGTAAAAGTGGTCAACTGAAATAACTCACACCACCAGCCCTCAGTTTCCTGTCGCATATCTGAATAGTGAGCTGCCAGCTGTTTAACTGTTTCTTAGTTTGAGCTCAGTTCAGAACAATAATTTGTCATTTCAGAAGCGCGTTCTCAAGACACTGAGACCCTGAGGAGCAAACCATACCGGCAGAACAGCTGAACATGACGGATCACCAGCTGGATATCTGCTCCAATGTGGACGGACCATCACATGATCACCGCAATTGGACAAGGAAGATGAAAAGTTCAGAAAATATTTATGCAAATTTAGACGAGATCCACTCTCTGGAGCCAATCAGAACTGGACCTGCACTCTCTGGTAATAAACACATGCACACAGGTACTGATGTGTACACATGCTGTAATATAACCTTAACATGCAAATATGTGAACAGTCTTACGCAGGCACACACAAAGACAGGAAAGATTTTCTGAAACAAATCTTATATCAGGAACAATAATATGGAGGGTCAGAGAGTGAAGGGGAAGATGGGGTTTCCTGTCATTGGTGGTGTCGGTATTAATAAACAATATGTTAACTTGGTATGTTAATACTCCTTTGTGATTAAATAATGTTAAACCTGAGCTGATTACACATAAACAAAAACCACCACAAAGAACAAAATATAGTTACTGTAGAGCATAAACAGAGAAAAATGAAACTACAAATCCTCTTTGACATTCTCATGTTAGCAGGAAAATATAGTCAAAATGACACGATAGCAGTTACTATGGTTGTATGTTTAACATGATCATTGTCTTAGATCAATGTGTTAGTATGTTAGCATTTATAAAGTTGCATTCAAGAACAGCTTAGACTGGTGTGAATGTCATTTATTCTGCAGGTATTTGTTCATAAATCAGTTGAAACTGAAATTCTGACCTGGTGGTGCAGCTTGATGAAAAGTCACTGATTCAGAAAGTCATTGGGATTGATAGTCTGGAAATAACGGTTGTCAGAATGTGAAATGTACAAAATTTCATGGTGATCCATCAAACAGCTGTTGGGACCGACTGGGGCAACAACTGAATGACCAGAAACAGCTGACTTGACCTCTGATCATTTGATTTCACTGTGAGGAACAAACACATGACAAACACTGCCCTCTACCTGCAGGTGCTAAAACTGTAAAGAAGAGTTGGTGCAGAGCTGCTGCAGTGTGTCTGGGTCTGCTGTGTCTTCTCCTCCTGACTGGACTCATAACTCTGGTTTTCCTATGTGAGTACTTTGTTTGCACGTTGATAAATCCCCACGTGATGCTGCCTAACAGTGTTTGTTTGTTTGTTTGTGTGCCAAACAGACACCAAAGGGAGAACAGAGATGACCCTGTTACACAACAGTTACAACAACCTGATGGATGAAAGAAACCAGTTACAGGCCAGTTTCACCAACCTGACGGATGAAAGAAACCAGTTACAGGCCAGTTTCACCAACCTGACGGACGAAAGAAACCAGTTACAGGCCAGTTTCACCAACCTGACGGATGAAAGAAACCAGTTACAGACTGGTTACAACAGTATGGCCAAAGAACGAGACCAGCTCCAAAAAAGACTTGAAGACATGACCAAAGAGAGAAATGAACTTCAGAGAAAGTTTCAAGGTAATTATTTATTAAATAAATTATTCCATTATGTTGCATGGAAGCTCCCAGTTAAACCGGGCCAGTGGGACTGATATAATGATGTTCTGTAATGTAACAGTTGATAGAGGGACTTTAAGACAATTTGTTTTTTAATTTTATTCCCATCAGCTTCTACAAACGGGTCTCTAGTCTTCCTGGAATCTGCACAAAAACAATAACGTCTAGAAGAGTACACTCAGGTGCAGGTCTCCACCAGGCAACCAGAAAAGAATATTTGGATGTAACCTCTTTAACCTCTTTGTAATCACCAACATTTAATCATACATTTTTTTCTCAGTTACTGTAACAGATTACAATTGTATTTTATGTATTGTATTTTAAATAGTTACATGAAAGTAGTTACTCTCCAGCATTGGTAGTATCCTATCTAGGCTTGGGCGATATCTTATCGCGTGCGATTTATCGTCAAAAAAACTGTTACCGATGAAAATTTGCCACTTTGTGATAACGGCGATAAATGTCACGTGATTACGCATTTTTGTGTGGGACACTCGGCAAAAAAAATCTGTTTAAATCCGAACAACTGTACAGCGCACTGTGTTTCGCACATAGGGGTGGGTACTGAAATTCTGTATTAAACGGCAGAATTATTAAAGACAGAGTATTGGTAAGCGCCGACATTTGAATTTTGATGTAATTTATTATCACACGGCTGCAGCGTCTCTCCTCTCTGCATCAGTGCAGCTCCTCCATACGCACACGTACAGTATGCACACACACAGAGGAGGTCAGTGTGTTTCTCTCACCCTGTCTGTCTGATCTGTTGATTTTCTTCATCAGCAGGATGTTTTATAAAGCCAAAGAGCTAAAACCCAACTTGCATTCACCCGCGATTCAGTTTTCACAGCAGCAGAGAAGCTGCATGTGGAGGAGACTTGTTGTTAATGACGGAGTTTATTAAAACCATCGAAACTAATGTGATGCTGAATGACATCGACACCAACCAGGTGAACTTATAAGATTAAACAACTGTACAAGGAGGCCTTTACATTAAACAGAAACTGTCAGACCTTATAATAATAAATAATAAAAAAATAAAAATGTCAAAACTGGTCAAAAACTGTACCTGGGTGTTCACACAAATAAAGTCTCTGTGTGTGAAACACTGCAGAGTGTCACATCATGATGTTCACAGACAGTCTGCTGTCATTAGTTTGACAGAGTCACAGAGAAGGTTGTGTCTAAAAGGGAACCCTAGACCCGCGAAAGATCGCGCGAGTGTAACTGATTTAGAGTCAAAAACATGCACGTGCAATTGCAACATTATTTTATCGTCATTTTTATCGTTATCGGCTAAATGCCATAAATTATTGGGATAAAATTTTTTGCCAATATTGCCCATCCCTAATCCTATCATATCATTATCCTGTCATAATTTGCATATGAATTCTTGAGAAAAATGTGTTTTGTAGTGGATACAGTGACCATACAGAAATCCTCATTACAAGAGGTAATGAGATAAAACTGTGTTTGAGAGAGAGGGAGAGAGAGTGAGAGAGAGAGAGAGCGTGAGAGAGAGTGAGAGAGAGAGAGAGAGAGAGTGAGATTTTTTGATTTTTCAAAGCAACTTTATTTGCCGCTCTTACAAAATGAGCATTTTCACTTTGTTGTTTTTAAAAATATGTTTTTCATCTTTTGCAATAAAAAATGCATACACAAAACACAATGTACATATATACACATATACACACATGTGCACCTGCACACATATACAAATATACATA